>CM071934.1:56894879-57010836 GCA_016081115.2 Rehmannia glutinosa | reverse complement strand
AACCAGCATAAGTTGATTGCTCATATCACGACTTCTGTTTGGGGCATGACAATTTGTGGTATCAGAGCTCTGCTAGTAAGAAGAAAACTTACACCGAGCTGACCCATGATAGGACCTTTTTCCTGTATTGGGTACTACCACTATTGACCAGTATAAGTTGAGAATTCGGAACAATTAGGATTTATAAAACCCTTTTATTGAATACTTTGTGGATTTCTTGACTCCGATAGTACCTTAGCTCTTGATTCCTTTCCTTAGTTGTGTTGTGCTATTCTAATAACACCCTCCGGCATTCTTACACGTTGTACTTTTGGCTCATAATTTCAAGTGTGTAAGTTAAATGGATGCTAATTCCTCTAAATACATATGGCCGGACAACGTGGTAGGGGAAGACCACAAACGATTGACATGGAGGACCTTAACTCTCCACGGGATAGGACATCATCACCAAAGCTACCACCACCTCCCCCAGCTGCGGGAACAAATCTAACAACTCCGGTCCTTCAGCAAATCTTACTATTTATGCAACACCATACAGCGCAAAATAGAAACATAAAGAACCCGTGCGTGACGCACACGATCGGGTGTTGAAGTGATTCTTGCACGTCGACCTACTAGTTTTCCAGGGAGAGCCCAACGATGGCAAAGCCGAGGAGTGGCTTGAGCAGGTGGAGAGTATTGTTGCCTCTGCGATACACGGAAGAACAACAAGTCACTTTGGCTATTTTTCGCTTAGAATCTGTAGCCCGCGATTAGTGGAAGACTGTTGAAAGGCGATGGGATCAGGATAGGACCCGGAGAACGTGGGAGAACTTCCTGCTAGAGTTCAAGGACAAATACATCCCATAGGTGGTCCGAGAATCTAGATGTGACGAGTTCCACCAACTGAGACAAGGAAGTATGGTTGTTGCTCAGTATGAATCTGAATTTCACCAAATGTCAAAGTACGCCCTGGGCTCCATAAGCACTGATGCAAACAAGCTGTATAAGTTCACTTGGGGACTGAGATTAGAATTACAAGAACAGTTACTGACAGTGGAGCTGGTTACATACTCAACTGTGGTTAAGGGCCTGTAGCCAAAAGGACATCTGGACCGCCTGCAAAATCTCAGAAGGGTAGAACTGGACATGCTAGCAAAGGAAAACAGCCCGTGCAAGGCAAAGCTTGCCCTCACTGCCACAAGCCGGTACATTCTCAAGATCAGTGTTGGCGTAAGCAAGGGAAATGTCTCAAATGTGGTAGCGTGCCGCATTAGCTTCGAGATTGCCCAATGATTACCACTCCTAAAAACAAGCCAACACCACCTTAAAAAAAACCCTTATTAATATTATTAATAAAATAAATTTAAGTATATGTTAGGAATAAAATAGAAATCAACAATCAAGCATTTTTAGTTTGGCGCGTTTCCGTGATCTTTGCTTTAGATTCACAATCCATTCATTTACAAGCAAGAGGGCCCGAATGTGACAAATGTGGTGGAGGGTACGCTTTCGGTATCTAATCACCGTGCTAAAGTATTATTTGACCCTGAATCATCACATTTCTTTATCGCACCGCATTTTTCTAATAACTTGCATATATGCATGGAACGCACGCCTATCTGCTTAGTGGTGTCAGCTCCTATGGGTGCGAGCCATATAACTGATTTCGTATATAATGCATGTGAAGTTACAATTGACGATGTGTGTTTTTCTGCTAATTTAATATTACTGCCCATATTTGAGTATGATATTAATCTGGGAATTGATTGGCTATCTGAACACTTTGCTCAATGGAATGTCACAATAAAACTGTTAAGTTGTGTAAACTTGGGAAACCCATAGTAGAGCTATCGGGAAAGGTACGAATCTTGTTAGCCCCGATCATTTTAGCCATCAAGGCTAGAAAAACGATCACTAATGGGGCGCAAGGGTACATGTAATTTTTAATCAACAAACCTAAGGATGAGACTCAAATTCATAAAGTACCCATAGTGTAGGAATACCCGTACGTTTTCCCGCAAGAACTCAGAACTGTCCCTCTCGATAAGGAAGTTGAGTTACTATCAAAGTTTTGGCGGGGACATCACCAATCCCGAAAACACCATACAGAATGACCCCTGTGGAATTGCAAGAATTAAGAGCTCAATTGCATAAGCTGATGGAAGTGGGATTTATCCGACCAAGTACGTCTCCATGGGGAGCTCCAGTGCTCTTTGTCAAGAAAAAGGATGGGACACTGAGACTGCGTATAGACTATCGTGGTCTTAACAGTGTGACCATAAAAAATAAGTATCCCCTCTCGAGGATCGATGAACTATTCGACCAACTCCAAGGAGCCATGGTGTACTCAAAATTTGATTTACAATAAGGATACTACCAGTTGAAGATTAAGGGATAAGACATACCTAAGACGACATTCCAAACTAGGCATGGTCACTACGAGTTGTAGTGATGCCATTCGGATGGACGAATGCCCCCGCAGCATTCACGGACCTGATGCAATGAGTCTTCCGACCTTACTTGGATCAGTTCATAGTGATTTTAATCGATGACATACTCGTGTACTCCAAATCGAGGGAGGATCATGAACGTAATTTGAAAATCATGTTAGAAGCACTACGAGAACACAAATTATATGCCAAGTTTAGCAAGTGAGAATTTTGGCTTAAGGAAGTCACATTTCTGGGGCATATAGTGTCTGGTGATGGAATTGCACGAGACACGTCAAAGGTGCAAATATTTGTTGAGTGGAAACAACCAAAAAATAGTGATCGAGATCAGAAGCTTTTTGGGATTGGCAGGATATTACCGAAGATTTATCAAGGATTTCTCCAAGAATATTGTTGGACCACTCTCACGATTGACTCAGAAAAAGGTAAAATTCAAATGGAGTGACGAGTGTGAAACAAGTTTTTAAGAACTAAAGAAATGACTCACGACCGCTCCCATCGTGGCCCTTCTGAGCGGAACATAAGGTTTTGTCATTTATAATGATGCTTCAAAAGAAGGGTTGGGATTAATACATATGCAAGAGGGAAAGGTAATTGCTTATGCCTCACGGAAGCTCAAACCGTACGAGGCTAATTACCCGACACACGATCTAGAATTTGCAGCAATAGTGTTCGCATTGAAGAAATGGGGACACTACTTATACGAAGAAATGTTCACCATTTTCACGGAGCATAAGAGTTTGAAATATTTGTTAATTCTCCAAGAAGGATCTCAATTTGAGATATAGAAGTTTGATGGATCTAATCGAAGACTATCACTTTGATATCTAGTACCACCCTAGGAAGGCAAATGTAGTGGCAAATGCCTTAAGTAGAAATGCCAGCATCACTAGACTGATGATTAGGGAATGAAAATGTTTGATAAATGGTTTTATCATGATTTTGATGATTTTGTTTTTATACCAAAATAATGTTTTTAAAGGTTGTCCAAATACTCCTAAATAATTTAAAATGGTTTTAATATTTTCCGGAGTATTTCTTCAAGTTTATTTTCGATAAAATTGGACAACACATTTAATGATTTTGTGTCAATGGGATTTTACATTGAAACTATGTTTCTAAATGTTGTCCTAATACTCCGGATCGGTCTAAAATGTTTTTACTATTTTTCGGAGTATTTCTTGAAGTTTATATTGGACAACACTTTTGATGATTTTGTGTTAATGTGTTCGTTCATCAAAACTATATTTCTAATGTTGTCCAAAATATTCCGATCGGTTTAAAATATTTTTACTAATTTTTTGGAGTATTTCTTGAAGGTTATTTTCGATAAAATGTTGGACAACATTTTTGTCTCGTGTTCAACCGGACATTCCGTGTCTGAAAGATTGGTTTTGAAATAGAAACGAGATGTTTTGAAAAACCTTGGAGGTCGACCGGTCGCGTAAAGGGCGACTGGTACCTGAAGAGATTACAGAACATCCTGTAACTCAAAAATCATGAAGGGTGACCGGTCCCTATGGGGGGCGACCGGTCGGACCCATGGTCGACCGGTCGGACCCCCCCTGGACCGGTCAACCAGTGTATATTTTGCTACATTCTTCAATTCTCTATATTAGTGCGCGACCGGTCGCCCTATGGTTTGACAACAAAATTCTAACCGTTGTGCAGCAGACAACTTTTCCTTATTTTGTGGGATGGATTTCTAACACTATTTTCTTCAATTGTCTTGCAATTTTTTTACAGATTTTCAATCCCCAAGAGGAGCCTATACTTGATCAATCATCTCCTATAAATAGAGGAATATTTGAAGCACAACTATAAGAGAGAACAATACAACACAACAACAAATACTCAAGCAAACACTTGGTCTTATATTGTCATTATTCTTGTTGTAATTTGCCTAGCTTATCACTTTCACATTCTTGGGGTCTAGGCTATTCTTGATTACACTTGCACTCAATTGTATAATTCATTATCGAGTTGTAATTTTGAATTTTTGGGTTATCATTCAATACAAGATATCCTTGTGAGTGTTCTTGTGGTAAGAACACACTTGGGTGATCTAGGTGTTAGGTGTAAGAAGATTGTGGTAATCTTCTTGTCGAGGTGTTGAGGAGTGTGGTGCTCTTCAAGGTTGAAGATTGTGGTAATCTTCACAAGGTGTCGTTGGAGATTGTGGTAATCTTCAAGAGAGATTGTGGTAATCTCAAAGGTGGTGTTGAAGAAGAGTGTGGTGCTCTTCAAGGTGTTGTTGTAAGTTGAATTTGTATTAATTTTGGTAATTAATAAAATTCTTATTCTTTTTCGAAACCCATCCCGGATATACTGGGGTGGTAGAGCACGTAGTCCCTAGATGGGGTGAAGCTCTATAAATCGACGTGTGTTGTTTACTTTCTGCACCTTTATTCTTGTCTTGGCATATTTGATTCGAAAAAGAGGGCATAATCGAAAAGATGGAGATAATCTATTCACCCCCTCTAGATTATCGTAGCCGCTTGGCAAACTCTTTGGCAAGCTCGTTTCACATCGCGAGTGAAGAGGAACGATCATCGGCTACGAATGAAGCTCACCTTTCCGGCACCTCCACCACCAAGCCACCTCGATTTGATTCCAAAAATTTTACATTTTGGAAAGAAAGAATGGAATGTTATTTACAAGGTTGCGGGTTCGATATTTCGAACATCGTCATCAATGGAGAACCCATTACAATGAAAGACACACCATACACCTCCAAAGCTCTCAAGGAGCTCAATGATGAAGAAAAGAAAATCATCTCCTTAAATGGTAAAACTCTCAATATTTTATATTGTTCACTTACCAATTTGGAATATGATCTTATTGTAGGAATTCGATCGGCTCATGAAGTATGGCAAAAATTAGAAGCCATTCATGAAGTATATGCAAATGATAGGAGCAACTCAAAATCATCTACTTCTAAAAGGGATACAAGGTCAAATCTAAGGAACAAACCTTTTACAACTTCCAACTATGAAGTAGTCGAACAATGTTTTATGGGTATCGAAGAAGAAAACGAGGTATGTCTTAAACCCTCTACTTCCTATGATATTGTTATTCAAAATGATTATAGTGTTTTGCAAAATGATTTTGATGACCTTCAAAATGAATTCCAAAGTTTACTTGTTAAGTACAAATATTTGAAAAAGGAATTCAATGTTTTGAAAAATGATAAGGATAGTTTATTTACTTCCTATGAATCACTTTCATGTGCTCACACCACCACACTTTATAAGGTTAGAATCCTTGAAAAAGAAAATAGTACTCTTGTTGAGGATATTAATTGCATGAAAAGGGATTTATTAAAATCCAACTTGAGTACCAATAAAATGTCCAGTGTTGTGAATGTTCATGATTGTGATAAAATGAAACAAGGACTTGATCATAAGCCTATTATTGTTAATTATATAAAAAGAAATCAAGTCCCTAGGCATATTGGTCATTATGCTCCAAAGATTGTTACTTGCTTCTATTGTGGTAAAAAGGGTCATAAGGTAAATACTTGTCGGGCTAGAAATAGCTCTAATTATTGTTGGAGACCTAAAAGTCTCAAAGCTAATCCCAAAGGACCCAAACATTTGAGGGTACCACAAAATCATGTCATTTTAGGTACCCGGCGGAATAAAAATCAAGGAAAATTCATACCACCAAGAAGAAATCAAATGCCCATTTCATTTGATCAAAGGAGAAGACATCACCACAATGAATTTCCAAGAGAAAGACATTATCAACAATGGGAAGGACATAATCCTTGGAGATGGAGCAATTGGAGAAGCTATCATCAACAAGATGATTTTCAAGGGGAAGATATCATCAACAATGGGAACGGCACAACCCATGGAAATGGTGTAATTGGTAAACCGTATCTCCCTATTTAAATATGCATTTTATTTTTATGCATGTTTTTATTTGTGCATTAATTGTCAAAATGAGTTTTCAATTTCTTTAAAAATTAAGGTCTTCAATATATATATTTGTGGTTTTCAAATTCTTTGAAAAAGAAGACCTTGCATGATGTTTTTAAAAAAACTCTTGTGCATTTACTATGACTATTGTGATTTATTATGGATTTTTATGGCACAAGCTTATTTGTGATATTTCTTATTGTTTCTAGCCTACACTTGTATCATATTCGTTTTGTGCTATACTTTTTTAAGATATGTGTAGGATATATATTTCCTCATCCTCTTCAAGAGATGATTAAACTATCGAGGTACGCTCATCATTGTATTCATCTTATAGACTCGATATATTTTTGTCATATGCCTATGTGCTTGTTTTTTAAGTTATTTCAAAGTATTTCACATGAGTGCCATTAAGAGGATTTTTTTGAAAGGCACTATTCGTTAAAGCTTGTTTTATCCGAGACTTATAAATGATTACATTTTGTTTTGATAAAACATTTGAGTTTCATCCTTGTCTCAAAATTATGCATTTGATTGCACATATTTGCTTTGCCAACTCTTGTTCAAATACTTCTTTTTAATGAGGTCTCAACTATTTGCTCTCGGAGTTTCAAATTTTAAAAGAGACCTTATATAGCTTTCTATAAGCTTATTTGAACTTACATGTTGTATTATATTCTTGATGATTTTCTTTAAGCATAGTATGTGTTACTTGCTATAATGTCTCTATTATTCGATATTACTATGCTCTTGTGCAAGATGTCTTGATAAGATTTTGCAGGAATTTTTGGTATTTTGGAACAAGATAAATGACCAAGACAAGGTTAGTAGCTCAACGGTATTGTCAAGAAGAAGGTATTGATTTTGATGATACATTTGCACCGTAGCACATTTAGAAGCTATTCGCATTCTACTTGCCCATTCTTGTTTTAAGAAAATTTCAAGCTTTACCAAATGGATGTTAAATCCAATTTTCTAAACGGTTTTTATTCTAGAAGAAGTCTATATAAAACAACCGGGGTTTGAAAGATTTTTATAGGCCAAAATGATTTTTATAAAAGGCCTTATTATGTTTAAAACAAGCACCCCATGTATGGTTTGATAGACTTAGCTATTTTTGCAAAATGATTTTACGAGAGGTAAAGTTAATCTACATTCTTTGTTTTTGAAAAAGGGCAAGATTGTTTACTTGTGCAAATTTATGTTTGGAGCTACTTATGAATATTTGTGCAAGATATTTTTCTAAGTCAATGCAAGGTGAACCTAAGATGATCATGATGAGGGGAGCTCAATTTCTTCATTGGAATTCAAGTTCAACAATGCCAAGAAAGTGGTTATATTCCACACTCAAAGTATACAAAAGAAGAAGTGAGGTATTGAAGAAGAAAGAACCATCTCAACCTCTATGACTACCATGTAAAGATTGACAAGGGTTGAGGAAGGCATATCGGTCGACAAACAAATTCGAGGTATGTTCATTCACTTTTATTACTCCCATAGACTCGACATTCCATATGCCTTACGTCTATATGCTCGACTTCAAAAACTATCCCAACGAATCTCATTAAAGTGCCGTTAAAAGAAATTTTCAAATATTTGAAAGGCACTTTTTCTTATGACTTGTTGTATCCAAAGTCTTAAAACGTTCTTATTTTCGGGATAACAAGTCCGGTGATAATAATTTTTCAAAATATGGTTCATCGTAATCGTACTAAACATATTGAGATTCGATATCTTTTTCTAAGGGATTGCATGTTTAACAAAAAACTTGAGATGTGTTTAATTCCGTCTCAAGGATAACTCACGGACTTTTTAACCATTCACCGCCAAGTATTTTACTTCTTCGAGCTTGATTATGACATAATGTATATTGAATGATGTCTATGTTTGCATTTTACACGTTTTTATAACTTAGGGGCGAAAAAATGGATTTTTGTATCAAATTCGGATTTTCATAACAGAACTAAACCAATGGGCTGCCAGGGCAGGGGCCGACCGGTCACCCACTAGCTCGACCAGTCGCCCATGCCCATGACCGTCGCCCCTTCTGATTTTTTACATATATTGCATCTTGTTTCCAAACTTTGGCATTTTGGCCCTTTTAACTCTATTTTCGTCCCCTTTGACATTTTCACACACAATTCACCTCAAATGAGTTTTGTTGCATAAATTTCATATTTTGGGGATTATCTAGCTCGATTATCATCATCATTGCTCGTATTCACCGATTAAATGGTAAGAATTCTACTCCCTAATCTCAATTGGGTTGAACCCTTGAGAACTTGGCCTATATGTATATTTCTTGATGCAATTCTTATATATTTGTGTTGAGCATGATGATTGTTGATGGATGATATTTGTTAAATTGCTTTTGGTGATGAAAAACTTGGCTTGATTTCACTTACAAGGGCTATATATATCTTTTTCAATCTTTGACGCCCGCCAAGTGTTCGATAAAATGTTTCAATTAAAATTCATCACCAACATGATTCTCTCATTTTCAAATGTCTTATATATTTATAGAGATCATGTTTTTGCAAATCAAATGAGTTTTCATAAGCTTCTACAAGTCGTATGATTGACTTTTCCTCCTATTTGGTCTATTGCTTCAATGTTCAAATAGCTCGATACATCGGTTTAGTTGCGCACTTTGATATGATTATATGATGTTTTTATCGTGCTAATATTAAAAGCTTATTAGCTCAAAGAAGCTTAAATAAGATCGAGAAAGAAGCTATAAGTTGTGGCTATTAAAAGCCATAAGTTGTGGATTATGCTTAGTCCATTTGATGTATTATGGACTCATATTCATGTAAATGATGGTTTATTGACAGGGGAAGCTTATAAGCTCTTGATACTAAAGCTCAAGTTGTAAAAGCTGAGCTTTTAGCTTTTTGGTTGATTGCTTCTATATTACTCTTGTTGTGCATTTTGATAGGGGGAGCTTTTGCTATATGTGTTTGAATATCTTTACTCCCATCCTTGTGATTATATTGCGTGAAATGTTGTCGTTCACAACGGATAGTTCCTTTTAACCGGTAAAATTGTTTTGTTTTCAAAATCGACCTCGTTAAAATTGTATTGGTTTGTAATCATCAAAAAGGGGGAGATTGTTTGATAAATGGACTCATATTCATATAAATAATGGTTTGTTGACAGGGGGAGCTTATAAGCTCTTGATACTAAAGCTCAAGTTGTAAAAGCTGAGCTTTTAGCTTTTTGGTTGATTGCTTCTATATTACTTTTGTTGTGCATTTTGATAGGGGGAGCTTTTGCTATATGTGTTTGAATATCTTTACCCCCATCCTTGTGATTATATTGCGTGGAATGTTGTCGTTCACAACGGATAGTTCATTTTCACCGGTAAAATTGTTTTGTTTTCAAAATCGACCTCGTTAAAATTGTTTTGGTTTGTAATCATCAAAAATGGGGAGATTGTTTGATAAATGGTTTTATCATGATTTTGATGATTTTGTTTTTATACCAAAACAATGTTTTTAAAGGTTGTCCAAATACTCCTAAATGATTTAAAATGGTTTTAATATTTTCCGGAGTATTTCTTCAAGTTTATTTTCGACAAAATTGGACAACACATTTAATGATTTTGTGTCAATGGGATTTTACATTGAAACTATGTTTCAAAATGTTGTCCTAATACTCCCGATCGGTCTAAAATGTTTTTACTATTTTTCGGAGTATTTCTTGAAGTTTATATTGGACAACACTTTTGATGGTTTTGTGTTAATGTGTTCTTTCATCAAAACTATATTTCTAATGTTGTCCAAAATACTCCCGATCGGTTTAAAATATTTTTACTAATTTTTTGGAGTATTTCTTGAAGGTTATTTTCGATAAAATGTTGGACAACATTTTTGTCTCATGTTCAACCGGACATTCCGTGTCTGAAAGATTGGTTTTGAAATAGAAACGAGATGTTTTGAAAAACCCTGGAGGTCGACCGGTCGCGCAAAGGGCGACCGGTACCTGAAGAGATTACAGAACATCCTGTAACTCAAAAATCATGAAGGGTGACCGGTCCCTATGGGGGCGACCGGTCGGACCCATGGTCGACCGGTCGGACTCCCCCTGGACCGGTCAACCAATGTATATTTTGCTACGTTCTTCAATTCTCTGTATTAGTGCGCGACCGGTCGCCCTATGGTTTTACAGCAAAATTCTAACCGTTGTGCAGCAGACAACTTTTCCTTATTTTGTGGGATGGATTTCTAACAGCTATTTTCTTCAATTGTCTTGCAATTTTTTTTACAGATTTTCAATCCCCAAGCAGAGCCTATACTTGATCAATCATCTCCTATAAATAGAGGAAGATTTGAAGCACAACTATAAGAGAGAACAATACAACACAACAAGAAATACTCAAGCAAACACTTGGTCTTATATTGTCATTATTCTTGTTGTAATTTGCCTAGCTTGTCACTTTCACATTCTTGAGGTCTAGGCTATTCTTGATTACACTTGCACTCACTTGTATAATTCATTATCGAGTTGTAATCTTGAATTTTTGGGTTATCATTCAACACAAGATATCCTTGTAAGTGTTCTTGTGGTAAGAACACACTTGGGTGATCTAGGTGTTAGGTGTAAGAAGATTGTGGTAATCCTCTTGTCGAGGTGTTGAGGAGTGTGGTGCTCTTCAAGGTTGAAGATTGTGGTAATCTTCACAAGATGTCGTTGGAGATTGTGGTAATCTTCAAGAGAGATTGTGGTAATCTCAAAGGTGGTGTTGAAGAAGAGTGTGGTGCTCTTCAAGGTGTTGTTGTAAGTTGAATTTGTATTAATTTTGGTAATTAATAAAATTCTTTTTCTTTTTCGAAACCTATCCCGGATATACTGGGGTGGTAGAGCACGTAGTCCCTAGGTGGGGTGAAGCTCTATAAATCGACGTGTGTTGTTTACTTTCGGCACCTTTATTCTTGTCTTGGCGTATTTGATTTGAAAAAGAGGGCATAATCGAAAAGATGGAGATAATCTATTCACCCCCTCTAGATTATTGTAGCCGCTTGGACTTACAAGTGGTATCAAAGCCAAACTCTTTGAGGTTTAAAAATCGGGTGTGTGTGCCAAACGATGAAGAATTGAAGAATAAGATTTTAAGCGAAACACATTGTTTGAAATACACAATACACCCCGACTGTAATAAGATGTACAAAGATTTGAAACAATATTTTTGGTGGGTAAACATGAAGAATCAAGTAGTAGAGTATATATGTGGCAAGATGTCTGATGTGCCAATGTGTCAAATCTGAACACCAATGGCCGTTAGGATTACTACAACTGTTACAAATTCCCCAATAGAAATAGAAATATATCACTATGGACTTCGTAACGGATTTGACTAGATCTAAAAGAGGACATGATACCATATGGTTGTGGTGGACAGACTCACGAAATTAACCAATTTCTGGTCGATTAAGAAGACGAACAATTTACAAAAACTGGCACAGGTTTATATCTGAGAGATTATGCGACTACAAGGAGTACCGACCGACATTGTTTCATAAAGAGTTCTATGATTTGTCTCGATATTTTGGAAGTGCTTACATGAGGAACTGGGA
The DNA here is from genome assembly GCA_016081115.2 of Rehmannia glutinosa. Taxonomy (NCBI): domain Eukaryota; kingdom Viridiplantae; phylum Streptophyta; class Magnoliopsida; order Lamiales; family Orobanchaceae; genus Rehmannia; species Rehmannia glutinosa. Next base: position 56,998,905 of record CM071934.1, on the reverse strand, counting down.
ACCTCGTTGAGTTTCGTACAACAGCACACCCACAGACTGATGGACAATCAGAGCGGACAATCCAAACTCTTGAAGACATGTTACGAGCTTGTACACTGGATTTCCAAGGAAGTTGGGACTCTCAATTACCATTGGCCGAGTTTGCTTATAACAATAGCTATCAGGCCACAATTGGAATGGTGCCTTACGAGGCACTATATGGACGGAAGTGCAGATCACCACTACATTGGGAAATCCATGATCAATGGACTCCAAAAGAGAAATGAAAGTCACCAATGATTCCAAAGGTTCTTAGTTTAGGAGGCTATGGAAAAAGTTAGAATGATCAATGAGCGAATACGTACAGCTCAGAGTGGAGGAAGAACTATGCAGAAAAGAGAAGAAAAGACTTGGAGTTTGAGGTTGGAGATGAGGTATTCCTCTGACTCTCGCCGTGAAAGGTATTAATCTACCCAAAGAAGGGAGGAAAGGTGAGTCCGATATACATTGGGCCGTATAAGATACTTAAGAGGGTTGGGAAACTGGCTTATCAATTGGAACTTCCGCCTCCTATAGTTGGTATGCATGACGTGTTCCCCGTCTCCAGATTGAGGAAGTACTAGCCCAACCCCGAGCACGTTATCACAAAGAAAATCCCTTCCATAATGGAGAATTTGTCGTACACCGAGAAGCCCATACGAATCATTGATAGGCAAGTGCAACAATTGAGAAGGAGAGAGATCCCAATGGTCAAGGTAGTGTGGCAAGCGCACGATAAAGATGAAGACGCCACCTGGGAAATGGAAGAGATATGTGGAGACAATACCGAGAACTATTTTAAGAGAAATTTGGGGGACCAAATTCTCTTAATGAGGGGAGGATGTGATGCCCCGACTTTTGTTTAGCCTATAATATGAATTTTGTAACATTGACGGGTGATATATTATTTGGCTATGTATCATAATATTTATATTAATGAAATGTGGCACTAATCTTATTTATTTGTCAAGTATTCAACTACTTCCTCTTTATTTTTGAGTTTACCTATCATATTCCTCCTTAAGTATTAATCGCTTGATTGGTTATTTTTATTACTTTGGTAGCTATTAGACACCTTAGAATTTAGGAGACTTATTTCACTAAGTGTCATATATCCTATAGAATTAAGAGCTTGATTTTAGAATAAGTGATTATGGATTCATAAGTGATTGTGAGATTTATTATCAATATTGGGATTTGATATTATACACCAATTATCATCAATTTTGGGGGAAAAAAATATAATGAACAAGCCTACATAGTGGACGGCCAAGTGTACATTTAGGTATAGAAATACACTCCAATCCTTATACACATACAACACTTTACACTATTCCAATACCATGTATTATACATGTGTTATACTAAGTATTCTACCATGTTATGTACATTCTTCCTCCAATTCCCAACATTCAAACCACTAAACCCAAACATTCCCCTCAAAATGCCCCAACTCTCCGACTCTTCAATCTTGCCCATCACTTTAACTAAGCTTTTGTCTCCCATGCAAATGACAAGTTGCAAGACTCAAACAAAAAAAAAAGGTCATATTCCTTGTGATATTTTCGGCCATATGGGATTCTAAGAGGGAATCAGTTTCATTTTCATTCTACAATATTCACCATACTCTTCCAACACTCTAATTTCTAACACTTAAACACAAAATACAAAAATCCCCTTCCCTCCTCTCTTGGCCGAAAACTTCAAGTATATGTAAGGAAATTTTACTTCTTTCATCTTCATCTTATCTTCTTAAAACCTTAAACCTATTCCTATTTCATTGATCTTCTATCTTGATGAATCCTTCTTATTGAGGTACTCCTAGAGGTTGTTTTCTTGAAAAATTAAGGAAGATCAAGAGTTCTAAGCTTGAAGAGGACATTCAAGGCAACTCTAGAAAATAAGAAGTCAGGGTGAGAAATTGTGGTTTTTAGTATTTTTTTTCTTGTCAACTTGAGGATTTAAATTTGACTCAAGGATTTGAAATTTTGGAACTTAGGGGGCTGACCTATAGAGCTCAAATTTGAGGTTGGAGGCTTGAAGAAAGAAGTTATTTTTTTTTTGAAGATTACTTGAGGACATTAAGGTAAGAATTTTGGTTTTAGTGTTACTATCTTCTTCTTAACTTAAGGACTCAAACTCGTGGCCATATAATATTAGTTTTGAAGCACCTAGGGGCTGTTTGGAGGAGAATTTCGTGAGCTTTGTGGATCAAGAAGGAGAAAATTGTCCATTTTAGAAGTATTACTTGAAAGCTATTGAGGTGGGTGAAATATATTTCTATAAAACCCATCATTCTTTATACTAATTTCATATAATATGGTATTTTATAAAATTTTGCATGTATTTAAGAGAGTCATGTTTTAATGAAATTTCAAAAAATAAAAAGACGAGTATGATATCCTTTTACTTGCAAAAATATTGTCAAAATACTTATCATTGTGTTTTATGATGTTTGATGCTATGCATGTCAAAATATGATTTAGAATGTTTAATATTAATTTTTATATTTAACTTGAATAATGAACTTGTGACTTAGTACAAAGAAATCCAAACTTGGGCCATTTTTATAATTTTTGTGAAATATAGGGACAAAATTACAAATATTAAGACTGTGAAAAGGACCCTCTGAAAATTCAAAACTTTTTACTCAAGACACTATAATTCATATAGATGAAGTGACTTAAAAGACTTGGAGACCCTTCGGGGCAAGAAATTATAAGGAATAAACTTGATACCAAAATGTCAAATTTTAAAACTCAATGGACCAAACAATAATTTTTGAATCCGGACAGTCCCAGTACCTCAAACATTTTACTGACTTAATTGTTATGATAATTTTGAAACTTAGTTCAAATGTCATAACAATAGGACTCGAAACGAGTCCTTAATAATAAAAAATCAGTTTTGGGTTAAAATTGTAATTTTCAAAACTGGGGTACCTAACTGGTGATTTTTCTAAAACTATTTTTTACCACAACTCATTACTATCCTAAGAAATACTTGAAACTTGGAATCACCTCAAAACCCTTCGCGGTTCAAGAGATACCTATTTTTAAAATATCGAGTCAAAAACCGCAATTCTTGGAAAGTTGAGGGAAAATCAGCAAATTTCAAAAATCTGACCCCTAATCTTTAAAAGTCCAACCCGCTGAAATTTGTAGAAAATTATAAAATTGACCTTATTCTTTTTTGAGTTCGGGAGTGAAAGTCACCGAACATTGAAAACACGGTCAGAAAATACTTTCCTTAGTAAAAATGATTTTATTTTAAAACTTACTAAGGACCTAGAAATTTATATTTTCAAATTCTGGTTACTTATAATATATTTAAGATATAATTTTCATAATTATCAAACAAAAATTATATTTTTAATTATGTAATTAAGTTAATAGTCGGGTTTTCTTACCAGCGTAAATATACGATTAATCAGGTGACTTCATCGCCCGAACTTATCTCTAATACTAAAATATGAAATTAAGCATAATGCACTGAAACAAATATTGACTCCGGCTAGATTATCCACCTGGTTACTAGACCGCGAATTTTAAATCAGATATCGGGCACTGTGTGACTAAGATAACTATGGTTTTCTAGCTGATTTGGTACAAATCACTCGAACGAGTTAACTTCTAACCGTTATTGTGGAATGGATAAGTTGTGTATTGGATGGGTAGCTCGGCTGCAATCCCTTACCGAACTCCATCGTCCAAATCTCAACCTCGAGTCGGATAGGAGAGTCTGACGGACGATTGGGTCATCGGAAGTGAGGTATAATTATGATTATGATGATCTCCAGGCCTTGCAAGCCCCAGTGTGGAGACGTCGTGCCTAGTGGGATACTGGCTATGGCTCTATCCATTAGAGGGATAAGGTGAAATGTTAAGAGAGCCGATGTTTGATCAGCATATCTCCGCTGTATAAGGATGGAAAGGTTAGTGTTACACTTAAGCGTGCAACCAAGTGATAAGTGAACAAAGAAAGGTTGGCGTCACATTTAAGTGCGCAACCAAGTAATAAGTGAACAAAGAAAGGTTGGCGTCATACTTACGTGCGCAACCAAGTGAATAAATACCGTAACAACTACTGCCTAACTAACTTAATGATTCACTGGAAAACCTTATTTAATACAATAAGTTAATGTCACATGCACTCTCATGCATCAATTTCCATGAAACCATTTTTTCTTGCCTAAATGTAAGCCACACTCGCACACCAGCACCCACCCACTGAGATTTTTTGTCTCACCCACCTTGTTTTATCAACCAGAGGATGAGAATGCATATCAGGATGATGGTGGCGATGACTTCCAAGCAACAGTCTAGTTTTGTTATTGTATTTTGCGAATCGCTTAAGACGATTAATTTTAATTTGTAATGGTTTATATTCTGAACTTCCAAGCAATAGTCTAGTTTCGTTATTGTATTTTGTGAATCGCTTAATACGATTAATTTTAATTTCTAATGGTTTATGATGTTGGGTGATATTTCTTCTCATTAAAATATCTTGATATCCGAATCAATTTGATTCGTTTACACCCCTACTTTGATTTAGCACAGGGGTAGAAAACCAGGATACTTAGTGCCCATGCATTTGAGAGCTTCTGAAAGATATAATTTAATGTCATTGCCACAGTCAAATGGAAATGGAAATAATACCTTTTTCCCTAGCTCAAAGTAAAGAAATGAAACATTTAAGAAATACAACCGTTTAATAAAATTTGAAGTTGGTAAGATAGCACAATTTTTCTAAATATTATAAATAACCCCAATTTTTCGTATACATTTTACAATTACATCCTCCAATTGTCACACAACACCATTTCACTAGTAGCACCGCATAACATTTAAGAAAAACAACAACCCTTCGGATAAAATCTGAAGATGGTAAGATACCCCAACTTTTCTGAATATTACAGATAATCCCAACTTTTTGTCCTATATTTTACAATTATGTTCCTCAATTAGCAGAATACAATTTCACCAGCAGCACCACATACCCCATAAACATCTCCATTCTCATTGACTTCACTAGTTACATGGGGGCTTTTCTAGCCTGGTACTCTGCTGATCAAGCTGGAGCAAGCAAGTGGCTTCCTCTGACTCCATTACGATATTCAGGCCCCACTTTTTCAATTTGAAAACAACATGGCTCATTTAAACAGATGCACAATAATATACATCTGGTGACTAACAAATCTTTACTTTGCATCTTGTCACATGGAAGCCTAAACAACAATTATTATAAATATTTAGTCATTTTAAGTGAATTGTCAAAGCATGGTGTTTATTTTGAGCTTAAAGACATCACATTCTGCATTTGCATGCAATGTAGACATTACACTGTGAAATAACAAACACAAATGCATTTAAGAATCCAAATACTGATCAATCGATCTGACTTGTTTATGGTTCTCAGGATGAAACCTAGGAATCGCCGTATATTGCCTGGTGCTTTTTATTCAAATGGTCAAAAGATGTAGTTTTTCCTTCTTGAAACCTACAAAAGGCGATAAATTTGAGTAGGTCATATGCAATTAGTACCTCCATCATGGGTTGAATTGTTGCTTCCACAACCTTTATGTGATCTTGCATTATAATTGATAAAAGATGCTCAAACCTCTGAAAGGCCAAAATAATAGGAACGGATATTTGTGTTAGTCGTAACAATTTTTGAGCATAAAGCAAAAAGAAAAGAAAAAAAAATGGGGAAGCTAAGAAATATCTTAACAAGCTGCAATGAGTGGTCATGCAATCCACACCGTTGTGAATGATTCAGGTCATAATTTTCTCCATGCTTAAGAATATATATTGAGGGTGGTTGGACCTAAAAAGTTTGCAAATACATAAACATCAGTTGTTAGTAGTTATACCACAAAGGTAAATAAAGAAGACACACGCTAATAATAACAACAATAACATATTATCATAACACAAATATCAACAACCAGATTATGTCTTAACCACATTCACACTAAAGTCATAAAAAGAAAAATCACCAGTTCTCATAAAAGCACGAGTGTTGATTTCAATAACCATTTAATTATTTATGTGCAATATATATAGGAATAATCCACTTGAAATTTGAAAAGGTAAGCACAGTTTACCTCAAATTTCGTCAGAAGTTCCTTAATAGAATCACAATATTTAAGAACCTCATCCCTACACTCTACAAGCATGTTCTTCATCTTCTCCTGCATTGAATAATAAGAATCAATACCTCTTGTTCCTCTCATAAGAACTAGCAGCCATTTTCTTGCAGAATCAACCATTAAAGAAAAAATAATTTTGCAATGTAAACTGCAACAGGGATGTGAAATGTAATTTATAGGGGACATACAGAGAGTTGTGACTCAGATTTTGTGGCCCTAGTATACGTGGCATGTTATAATTGGAACATTTTTTGGCACACATCCGGGCCGATGGATGGGATTGACAAAAAAGTCGTGTGATATGGCTTACGCAAATATACGACTTACAAAAGAGTCCTAATATTCGAGGCATGTTGTAATTGGAAATTTTGCTGGCACACCTCTAGCAGATGGATGGGGTTGACTGAAAACCGTGCGTCACGGCTTACACAACTGCACAACATGCAGCACCCTGGGAAATGTGGCATGTTATAATTGGAATATCTTGATGGCACACCTCTGGAAGCTGGATAGGATTGACTGAAAACCATTTGTCACGGCTTACACATATAAGGAGCCCCTAAATACGTGGCATCTTATGATTGCATCATTTTAAAAACATGTTCATCTCCTGAATAAGTATTTCTGGTGGCATAGCACTGGCAGATGGATGCTAATGAATAAAAGTGACAAAAAATATTCTTCCCAAAATAAAATCTCTAGAATTTGGTAATGTAATCCAGTTGGATGATTTTGGCATTAAAAATAATTGAAAGATTATCAATATCTCAATGCCGGACAACACTAGAAATTTTTGTATATTTATGCTATTGCAATGATAGTCATGTTAATAATACTAAAGTGTTCATTCTGCATATCATTGTGTAAACCTTATTTGCCTTCCTCTTTTCTCTTATTTCTTATAAATTGAGGCAAATATCATATTGACGTTCAAATCTTCAGATTACTTTTTAAGCTATTCTATTTGGGAAAAATATTTCCCATTATAAGTGCAATTCCGAACAATCAGAACAGAATCAAAAAAACCAAGGAAATAAATAATATTCCCTAACATCAGGAAATATACTAGGTGAACTTATATTTTATACACAATAACTAGAGATTGACCTTTGTAGTCTAGCAGTGAACTAGCATAGTTCGAATCTACTGAAATTTCTTAATATGCATGATATTTTCTCCGAGCTTATGACTCAGCTCAATGGGAGTCCCCTGGTTATAACCTATTTTCCCCACTTCTTTAAGGAAATCAATGACAAAATTTTGTTTCCCTCTTTGGAGTGAGCAACTTCAGTTCCTATAAAGTATATTAGCTTGCCAACGTCTTTTGTATCAAATTCATAGTCATATTTGTGTTTAAGAATTTCCATTTCTTTCTATTTGATCTATAATATCATCAACGTATAAAATGAGAGTTATCACTTTGGCATTTATTTGCATTATGTTTCTAACAATGCTCTTGCAACCTGCCAAATAATTGCTTTCGGCCCAAGACATTGAATTCCTTAGTCTACACCAAATGTCAAAGGTGCTACCATATATATTTCTTCTTCATGGTCCCCCTAAAAATGCATTTTTAACATAAAACTATCATGAAAGTTCAATACAAAGTAAGAGTCAGGGATCTTATAAAAAACAATAAAGATCTGAGTATAGCCTTTTGCTATTGACCTCGCCATATACCTCTCAAGAGATCCATCTATATAGTATTTTACTATGAATACCTATTTGCATCTCACAGTCATTTTTCCTTTTGGGAATTGGACCATTTCCCAAATTTTGTTCTTTTCAAGTGCGTGCATTTCGAATTGCATGAGCTACTTCCACTTGGAAAATAGTTTCTTAATAAGGTCTGAGTGTAACATTTTTCTACTAGCCTCCTGTATACCTCTCAAAACACGTGAGTCTAAATTTCAGCTGGGATTGGATAAACATCTTGATTAGGTAATTCGAAGAATTATAGGCATAAATGTACTCCTGATATTCATAAGTTTGCCTGGAGGAAATTCGCAAGTTCATTATCTATTGGAGAAGGATCTGCTACAATTGTCCATGGTTTCTAATAGCCCTCAAAATATGATAGCAAACCAACAACAGGACAAATTTGGTGTGATCATTGTCATAAATTTTAATAAGCAACTTTCTTATGGTGTGCAAAAAATTGCATTTAATTATTCATCCAGCAGTAATAGTAGTAGCAGTCAATCCAAACCAACATATTTATTCATTTTTTTTAGGATAGCAAAATCATTTTAGGTTCACTATTTGTTTTACAAATATTACTTAATTTCAGTACTCCTGTCCACACATATGTTTTTACTTTTCTCATCTATTATTAAGTAAATTTAAGAATTTATTATTATGTGACATATAAATTAACAACATTTAAAGAGATATATCAAAGATCTCTACAAACTTAGAGCATGAAATCAACAAATAAAAAACAATTCGGAGTGTGAAACTATAACATTTTAGAAGGATAACAAGGCCATACCTCGTCCTTAGATGTGGTACTCTTGCTCTCATGTAGTGTGTTAGAGACTTCTCCAGATAGAGCTTTCCTTTTAGATGATATAGGTCTAGACTTGGAAGCCGATGTCTGCACATCTCATGAGAGAAATATAAGGGTTAAAGAATCAAAACGGAGAAAAAAACCTGTAGTTTGTAGATAGTAGACTACTGTGAAATTACAAGAACGAATGCATTTAAGAATCCAAAACCCAATCAATTGATCTAACTTGTTTATGATTATCAGGATGATACTAAGAAACGTCGTATATTGTAAGAAGTTGAAAGTTTGTCTGGTGCTTTTTATTCAAATGGTCAAAATATGTAAATTTTCATTCTTAAAACCTATTAAAGGCGACAAATTCGAAAAGGTCATAGGAAGTAATTAGTACCTCCTTTGAGGGTTGAAGTGCCTCTTCCACAACCTTCACGTGGTCTTGCATTATAATTGATAAAAGATGCTCGAACCTCTGAAAGGGTAAAACAATAACAACAAACAAAATGTGTTAATTATTGCCCCTTTTCATGAACCAAGAAAGAAGAAAAAGGGACCAACGAAGGATCTTAACAAGCTGCAATGAGTGGTCATGCAATCCACACTGTTCTGAATGATTAAGGTCATAATTTTCTCCATGCTTAAGATTATATCTTGGGGGTGGTTGGACCTATAAAGTTGGCAAATAGATAAACATCAAATGTTAGTAGCTATGCCACAAAGGTAAATAACGAAGACACACACTCTAACAATAACAATAACATATTATCATAATCAACAACCAGATTCTGTTTTAACCACATACACTCTAAATTCATAAAAAAAAATAATCACCAATTCTTAGAAAAGCATAAGCGTTAATTACAATAAGCAACAGTGGACACAAGGGGGCAAGGTGGGGGGGGGGGAAGGGAGGATGATGCCCTCCAAAGTTTTACAAAATCCCCCCTTCCCAAAAGTTTTCCAATTTTTTTTATAGTTAAGATAAATGTATTAATTTACAATTGCCCCCCAAAAACATTGATAAAAATTTAAAGTAGTTGTGTTTTACAATCTGAAAAACCATTAATTATGGTTAGTATATGAATAATTTTTCTCATTGTTTAAATTTATGAACCCACTCCGTTCTTTTGCTGCCCCCTCCCCCAAAAAAAATAGCTGGAATCCTGCGTCCGCCACTAACAATAACCCCTTAATTATTTCTGTTCAACATCTATAAAACATACATTATGATAATTCCACTTTAAAACTGAAAGAGTAAGAGTGGTTTACCTCGAGTTTCCTCAGAAGCTCAATCTTATACTCTACAAACATGTTCTTCAACTTCTCCTGCATAGATGTATAAGAATCATTACCTCACGTTTGTCTCAGAAGAACTTGAAGTAGCCAGTTTCTTGCATAAGCTAATAAATGAAGAAAAAATAACTTTCCAATGCGAAATGCAATAGGTATATGAAAGCAGGTTATTTATAGAGGACAGACAGGGTGTTGTGACTCGGATTTTCGAAAAAATGTACAACATGCATTAGCCCTATGATATGTGGCATGTTATAATTGGAACATTTTGCTGGCACACATCTGGTAGATAAATGGGATTGAATGAAAACCATGCGTCATGGCTTACGCAAATATATGATATGCAACATCCCTGGTATACATGGCATGTTATAATTGGAACATTTTACTGGCACACCTATGGAAAATGGATGGGACTGACTGAAAACCATTCATCATGGTTTAGGGAAATAGACGATATGAATTAACCCCTAAATAGATGGCATTTTATGATTGGATTATATTGCAAAAAAATTAATCTCTGAATTGAAAATTTTGGTGGCATAGCGCTGGCAGATGAATGCTAATAAATAAGAGCAAATCAAACATTTCAGTCCCAAGTCAAATCTCTTGAATTTAGTAATATACTCCGATTGGATGATTTTGGCATTATGAATAATTCAGAGATTATCAATATCTCATTGCCAGACAACACCACGAATTTTTGTAATTTAATGTGATTGCAATGATACCCGTATTAAGATAATACTAAAGTGTCTATTGGTTGTATCTCATTGTGTAACCATTGTTTGCCTTCCTTTTTTCTATTTTTTCTTATGAATTGAAGCAAACATCCTAATGACGTTCAATCTTCTGTTTACTTTTTAAGTTATTCTATTCAGGAAGAATATTTCCCATTTATAAGAGAAATTCCGAAAATAGGAACAAAATCAATAAAAACAAGGAAATAAAATGATATTCCATAAAATCACGAAATAAACTAGGTGAAGCTATAATTTTATACACTCACTAAATTATACATTTAATAAATATTGACTTTTAATGGAATTAATTGACTTTCAATGGAACTAAAGATCCTTCATGATTGTTTCCAACAATAATAACTTGCATATTCCTAGAGTTATGGCACAAAATCTTATCCTTTCAAGCACTGGCTGTATTTTGCTCCTATATATAATATAGAAGCATGTGCAAGGAAAAATTAATTTTTAATTTGAAAAGGGAAGTTGAAGCTTACATCAAGTTTGTGCAGAAGCTCCCTTGTAGAACCACAGGGTAGAAGACTCATTCCCAGGCTCCACAAGAATTTTTGTTCAACATTTCCAACAAAGATGGATCTGGAGCATCAACATTCCCGATGGTTCTCTCTTTAGAACTTGAAGCAGTCACTCTTTAGAAGTCTAAAATTAAACAAATGAGAACTTTGCAAAAAATTTATGAAAATTTGCAAAAATTGTAGGGATAGGGGTTGTTTTACGCTTGGGACAATTGAAAAATGAAAAAGAGGAGAAGAAAATATATCGTGAGTGGACAACTTGATGGCATGGCTCTGGAAAACAAAAGTTGTTGCAATATTTTGGAAGAATGCTATTGAATAAGAAAGAGATACTTGAAATTAATTGTTCCAATTCAAACATGTTTGGTAAGTGAAATCCAGAGGGAAGATTTTGCCACCAAGGATCCTATGACGATAATTAATGTATAGGTATTAGACAATACATGGAGTTGTTGTATTTCTAATGTGATTACAGTAACAAAGTTATAATTCTTTTGACATGTAGTAATCAAGTATCGGACAGTTCAACCAATTCTTGTAATTATATTGAGATTGAAGTAATCAAATATTGGACAATACAAATAATTATTGTAATTATAATTAGATCGCATTAATCAGGTATCAGACAATACATGCAATTCATGTAATTATAATCAGATTGTAGTAATTACATATCAGACAATACAAGCAATTTTTGCAATCCTTTTGAATTGTAGTAATTAGGTATTTGATAATACAAAAAAAATTGTAATCCTTTTGAATTGCAGTAATCATGTATCGGACGACTTAATTGCAATTTTGGTCCTCAAACTCTTAGAGGTTTTCAAACTTGGTCCTGTAAATTTTTGATTTGGCAATTTTGGTACTTAACTGTTTTATCCTTTCGTCAAAATTGCATTATAGTCATGTACCTTTTAACAGTCATAAGTATTTTGGGTATGAGGTATTTTAACTAAAGAACAAGAGTAATGTGGGAACAAAAGTGTTAGTCCAAAAGATGTCAAGGTAAAATCTAGGGGGAGGGGGATTTAAACCTATTTTCAAATCAGAGTAAGAAAACAGTTAAGTTAAAACTCAGTAGGAGAGTTAACTACTAAATATAACTCTTGATAGAGATGTTGATAGAGTAACTTAGCTGAAACATTGTGACTTTTACAAAATGATATTTTCAATTAAGTACATCGAAAGACTTGCACCATTAAGTTTTAGTAATCAACACAATGAGTTTTAATGAATTATTTATCAAGCAGAATATTAAGAATAGATTTGCAGGAATGTAAAGTGCTGAAAGTATATAAGACACTGAATTTTTATAGTGGTTTTCAAGAGTAGGGTAATTCCTATACTCCACTCTTCTCCTACTCCAGGAGGGATACACTAAATATCAGGTGACTTTAGATACAAAGTATAGACAATCTTGACAGTTTTGTTCCCAAAAGTCCACTTTCTAGATTACAACTCTTCACTAGATTTGATCACACAACCATCTACCTACTTCAGCTCAATAGAAACTACAAGACTTGTTCACCCATCTCTCTTGCATCTTTGTTCCTGCTTCGTCACAAAAGCTAACCACAAATCTTTATCTGATGAAGATGTGAACCCCATTTTATTTTCAAAGCTTGTTCATCTTAAACTGATTTAGGTGCCTTGATCAAGCTTGGGGATTTGAACTTTTTGCTCGAGAGAATGTTGTTTGCTTTAATTCTTGTTTCTCTTGTGTACCTCGTGTATTCTCTCTGGCAAAATCCCCATCTTTTGTAGTTATGATTTGAATTTTGTCCGTTGAAGAGATAGACAAATTAAAATCTCACCGTTGGAAAGTTGGCATTCCTTTCCTTGCAGCTTGATGTGGACCCTTCATGTTACTTTTATGAGATTTGCAGTATTCTGAAACTGGAAGACTTGCAGAGACTTCTTGTTGGTTACATATCCTTGGTTTTCAGTGAATGTTTAGCACTTTTTAGGTCAAACATAGTACTTTTTGATTTCATCAAATGTAAATACTTCTTGAACTCAATCCAACGGAATTAAGTGTAGTTGACTTGAGTCTTGCAGCTGTTTTACCTTACTTAACTGATCTTAGAAAGAATTCGGTTTTAGGTCTTCTAACTTTGACTCATCTGTCGCCGGTCTTTTCTTTAAATTCAACTGACATTCTTCTATTTACACTCAATTGATAGTCTTCTGCATGTATAAATTGCTTCAAACTCTTCTGAACTTTCTCCAGTATGTCTTATGAGAATCTTCTCCACTTTGACATAGTTTTTCCAAGAAAGTCCATCATATCTATTACAAAAGCAGAATTACAACTTTTTGGGGTGCCAACATTCTACTATCTAGTTTTCTAAGCATCATAAAATCTTTACAAATAAATTTCCTAACAATTTCTCCCTTTTTGATGATGCCAAAACTATTTACAACTGTGGAATAAGTTAGATTTAGACAAGTAATTTAAGTGAGGATGAAAATAATAAAATTTGAAGGCAATATTTATTTAAAGAAAGGTTTTAAGGTTTCCTTTTCTATTCCTAATTCTATGTGATTCTTAGGGATTTTATTTCTGATTCATAGGGATGGTAGATTAATTCGGGATTTATGCTTTGAATTAATGAATAATAATTCATTTTATCCCTTAAAATCTTCATGATATCAGAGCTCAGACATTTGATTAACATCTAATCATGCTAAAAACCACCATGACAGGGGCTTTCAATAAATATTCTGGGAGTAGGATGCTATGATAGGGATTGTTTTCAACACTAACTAAGACAGTGTATTTCAGGCTACAGTTACTAATTAAAGCCAACAATCTACTTCTGGTACAGTCTCCCAATTTAATAAGGAACAAACAAATCAACTAGCCCTCGAGTCTTCTCAATCATCTTCCTCGTGTTCTCTAGCCCAAAAAGGAAATTATATTTCAGCTGCTCTAGTTGGTGTCAATACTTTTTATCTACGAATCATATATTCAGCAACCACAGATCATATGTCAGGTTCATAAAAATATTTTTCATCCTATAGACCATAGGTAGGAAATCAAAAAATTAAAGCGACTGAAAATTGAGGCAACAGATCATATGACAGGTTCATACAACTGCAAGTGTACAATGTAGTTTATAGAATAATGGCAAGCAAGGTCGTATTCCTCAAGGATTGATATTCGAAACTCTTAGGCTATAAAAGTATCGCATTCCAATTTTATTGAAGCGACCGAAAATTGAGTATTTTAACTACCTAAAATCAAAAATAAAGAAAAAGAAATAAAAATAAATTTTCGAACCCCACAAGTATTTTCACCATCTATAGGAGCAACCTTAAGCACATAATCTCAACATTCTTCTTCAATATTAAATGCAAATAAAGTTTTAAAAACCAATTCATGCAATTCTATGGGTTCATTTCCTAAGTTAATCAATAGTTAATTAATAACAATTGTAGGTCTCCCGACTCGTTACAATTATTACTAACTCCCAAAAGATTTATGAATTGAATGGCTCCTCACAAACAGTTGTAGGTCTCCTGACACGATACACCCGTTTATGTCTGAATTCAATTTTCGTCTTTCTTAGAACTTATCTCCCGAATTTTGCACTAACAAATATGACATGCAATTTATTCACGGCAAATAAAAGCAATTATAAATAAGCACTCGAATTCATAAAATAGAAAGCATGAATTAATTAAGAAAACAAATAATCATATTTAACATGAATCCACAGTTTCGATTATGCCCCTAGATCCGAAAGATATGCCAAACATTGATTACAAACTCATAGATAATTGCGAATCAATAATCATATTTAACATTGATAATCATAATATCGTTTAACCACAAACAAGAGTTCTTAGACATAGAAAGAAAAAACCCTTCTTGTCAGCATGGATTCCCCTCCTAAGCCCTCAAAGCTCTTGTGCTCCCGTAGATGCAAAAGCCTTGTGGTGTTCTTCGCGACCTAGCCTTTTGCTATCAGAAGCTCTTCGATTCCTTTGTTCCTGTGTTATTTGATGTGTTTTCTGGTGTATTGATGGATGATTTTTCGTGCAAGCCTTGGGTCCCTTTTATAGATGCTTGGAGAGATCACTTGTAGAGTTGGAATGGGAAGCAAACTCTGAAAAATGCGTCAAAACAGTCCCCACACTGGCCGTGTAGCACCCTGTATTTGTGTGGTGTGTTCTTGATCCTCTTCGTACAACCGTGTGAGATCACACGGCTAGGTGGTGTGATGCCATCCCTTTCCCACACGGCCATGTGACTTCACACGGTCCGGCCATGTGGGCCTGACTCCGTCCTCTGTTTTTGCCCTTCTTCACACGGTTGTGTGGTTTCACACGAGCATTTTAAATGCGGCCGTGTGACACCACACTATCCGACCGTGTGAAGTGTTTTTGTCCATTTATTCGTCATTTTGATCTCTTCTTTGCATTCGTCAATCTTATCCGGGCATTCCAACTTCTATTTCTTCGTTTCAAGCTCTCTTTCCTGCAAGAATTACAAGAATACACAATATCATGCCCTTTTAAGGAAACCAAGTAAAAACATAGTAAATATGCGTGCAAATGCATCAATTATATATCATTTTAAGCCCCAAAATGCACGTATATTTTACACACATCAAAATCCTCCAAACATAAAACATTTCTCGTCCTCGAGCAAATCAAGAAAAATAATATAAGCGGTAAAACGAACAAACACCCAAGAACACTATGATCATTAAATGACATTTGATACTCTTACGGATACTTGACTTCGTGACTCACAAGTAAATAGCGTATCACTCTACTCTCAAAAGTGTATGGTAAGTGTTTACGCTCAAAATCAATTCAGTGAATGTAGAACTACCATAGACTTGCAAATCGTCTAAACTCTCAACCACTTTTGTGTGCACAACTTAAGAATCAAAAAGGACTTTTCATTAGGTTGTAATGTAGGATCTTTTGTGAGGGTAGGGAAAATTTGGATTAAGTGACTTGACTTGGGCAAATAGAATTTAAGCGCACATGCTTGCAAATCACCAACCCAATTTCAACATAATATCAGTTTTCTTTTTCAACTCAATTCCACCCTTATTTCTCCTTTTTCATTTTTAGGCCTTTTTGCCTTTTTTTTTTTTTTTTTTTCTTTAGCCTCAAGCTCTCATTTTTTTTCATGATTTTCAGACTTTTTCTTTTCTTTTGCTCGATTTACTCTATGTAATTGTTTTAGAGATTTTCTTTCTTTTTCGAGCTTCAAGTATTTTTTTCATTTACCCAGATACGGCTCATCCCACTTTCTTTTGCCAACTTCTTCTCTTTTTTTCCATATATTTTCGCCCCTTCTCCCCCAAACTTGTTCATTTTCTATAAGCTCAAGAAATTTCAGGGATAAAAACATGTTTAAATTTTAAAGATCAATTTGGCTTAGAATAATAGTTTTGGCTCAAAATTGGCTAACTAGGGAATCATGAGTTCATAGGTAGGGTTTTTAGGCTAAGTAGGCTAAAACAAAGATGTACTTAGATCATTTTGAAACATAGCACACACACATGGCTTCAATGAAGATATCAGAGCAAGTTATAGAGTTCTATCAATCATGAATGACACACTTAAGAAAAAATAAGTCTGCATAATATAAAGCAGTTTAAGGCACAACAACTCACATGATTATTTTTCGCAACATGCTCAAATACCCAATTTTCTTAATAAATGCCAAGCAAATAAATAACTTTCCTCATAACAATTTATCACATTATTCCAACAAGTATGTTATCTCAATCCATAAAATATTCATAGTAAAATCATACGGGAGCTAGGCATAAAAACTGAATTAAAACCACACACAAAAGCAATTAAATGTGCTAAAGCGGTAAATGTGCGAAAATAATAAAATAAAAAAAAAACGATTGTTTTTCCTGAAAATTTTATTCAAAGTGCTTCTACATGCAGTCTTAAATGCAATGCAAAATGCAAGAAAGAACTAAATTACGCATTCTTGACAGCCCTTCCAAACTTAAAATATGCTCTGTCCCGAACATATCATGAATTTATCAAAAGAAAGAGGAATGCGTGATAAGTACTTATATAGATCACCGTGGTGGTGGAGGTGTAGGATAATGGCCCCATGAGATGTGCCGCTGGTCCATACGAGACATCATCTCGTACATATGCTGCTGCTGCTGGGTGATAGCATCGAAACGCTGTAAGTACTCCTGGTGATACTCATCAGTTGTGGTTGTCAACTTATATGTTTCATCTATCAATTTGCCCACGTTAGCTTCTACCCTTTCGAGCCTCTCACTCATAGTAAACGGTAGGTTCTCCCTTGTCTAGAGGATTCTGGCATCTCTCTCATCGGCTCATCCTGCTCTTTTTGAGCACCAGCCCCCTCTACCTCTCTAAGCTACCAGTTACCCTTATTTCTAATGGATGTTGCTTCGGGGTTAGGAAGCTTTACTGTTGTTCTATCTGCTTGAATGAACCAGAAATCACGACCATCAATTTTTTATCAGTTTCATAGCAGTTAGAACATTCATATCAATAAATTTAGGCCTAGCGGCCTCCACATACCCCTCCAAGTTAATATTGAAATATTCAAATATAGGGGTAATCATCCCTCCTATGCAAATTTATCCCCTCTCACTTTTCCTTATCCTATCAAATTGCCGGGCTATCATGGCCCCAACGTTTGGCACCACTTTAGTCCCTGATTCCATACACCAAATGATAATAATTCATCTACCCTCAACGCCCCTCTACTCTTCCCCCTCGCAAAAATTATTTCAGCTAAGACTCGCTGAACATATCAAAATACTGGGTTTCGAATACTAGGACGCCTTCGAAGTGCTTGGCGTGTAGATTCGTTTCCCAGTTATCTTTATCCAAAACCTATCCTTATCGAACTCCCGGTGCTACTCCACCCCATACGCCGGCATTTTGTAAATCTCATTTAAATCATCAATAGTTAGTTCCCTTTGCTCATTCCCTAGGCGAAACCTAACTCCCATCAAGTTTCTTTTTTGGACCGCCAATTCAAAGCTACTCAAAAATTCAATTTTGATAACAGAATAAGTAGCCCAATAAAAATTCATTCCAATCAATTCTACCACAGAAAACTGTAAAATCTTCCAATAAACCTAAATTCGTAAGAGTAGGTTCATTGGGATACCTCGTATTTATCCATGGACAAAAGAAGAGTATCGTTCATCTAGCCCAGTGTGTTTCATTTGGCAAGATTACATTTGAAGATTTGGGCTCCTCGGGGTCGAAAATCGGTTGAGGCTCGGGTTCGAGCTCTAGAGTTGGCTCCCTCCTTCTTCTTGTATTCCCCTTGTTCCTATGTCATCCATAGAAGCCATGAATTTCAAGGTTTGGAAGAGAAAAATCTGAAATTTTTGGAGTTTTGGAATTCCCCCAAATTTGATGTAGAACTTCGAGAAGTTGGAAATTTGAAGGTAATTGGTGGTGGGTTTCTTGAGAGGATGAAGGATTTGTGTTTTTGGTTTGAGATTTGTGGTAAATTTGGAGAGATTTGAAGAGTAGTTTGAGAATTGAGGGAGAGAATTTTCGTGGGTTAGGGATTGTGTAGGAGAAAGTGGGAGAAAAAGTGAGAATTTGGGGTTAAAATAGGGGGTATTTGAATATGCCCGATTTTGATGTTTGGGCCATACGGCCGTGTGAGGTTACATGGTCAGGACGTGTGGCCCTGCATGTGGCTGCCTGTGTGTGTTTGTTTGCCAGCCCTTTATCACACGGCCCAACCGTGGTGCTGGGTAGTTCGCCCTCTCGCACGGCCTGGTCGTGTGATATCACACGCCCATGTGAGATTGGTTCTGCACATTTTTTTTATAATCGGGAGTTTATCGTGATGCCTCCTACACAACAACTTAAGAAAACTAAACAAAACTAAAAAATAAGTTAATAGAAAAAATAAAAATAAAAATAAAAATAAAAATTGAATTTAAAACTGAATTTAAAATTTAAGGCGATGAAAAATGTACGAAAATAGGAAATAAATTGGGTTGCCTCCCATAAAGCGCCAAGTTTTACATCTTCAGCCAGACTTTAGATTTTTAATCAATTTTGCTAAACCGTGTCATTTGAAATCTGTGAACCTTCAATGCCATCCCTCAGACGAATGGCGTTGCATTGTTCTCACGGATTCAACTCAGTATCGCTTGGGAATTTGCAATTTTGGTGTTGGCCTCCCACATCAGTCGCGATCTGGGCTACTTGTGTTTCCAAAGATTTCGGTCTTGTGTTTACATTCGTGTTTAGCTGAGTGACCTTTTCTTCTATCCTGTCTATCTTGGCTTCATATTTGTTCAGTCTCGCTCTTGTTTCTCCGATAAACGAGGATAACATCTCCTCAAGAGATGCTTTCTTTTCACTTGACTCCGTTCTGCCTTGATTACACACGTTATATCCCTGAGGTGGCTGCAAAACATTTTTATTGTTAGCATAAGAGAAATTTTCATGGTTTCACAACCCCGGATGGTAGAAGTTGGGTATCTGATTATTTCTACAATTGTTGTTGAAGTTCCTTTGTTAGCCCACAAAATTTGCTTCTTCTTCAACAACAGCAGGATCTCTTGGAGTCACTTGCTGCATTGCGTCCAGTTTAATATTCAGCACGAATACCCGTTGTTAGCATGGCGACCTTCTCATCCTCGAACCGCCACTCGGACGGACGATGAGCCACTTGGATGGCCATTGGCAACTGTTATTCGCCATCTCCTCTAACAAGTCCAGTGCCTCCTCAGGATATTTCCCTAGTAGTGCACCCCAGATGCATCATCTATAATTTTTCTCGTGTTGCCACTTAAACCATTATAGAAGTACTGAACCTATTGGTAGTCGGGATATCCGTATTAATGGCACTTCCTTAGCAATTTCCTGAATCTATCCCATGCTTCATATAAGGGCTCAGCATCTAATTGCCTAAATTGGTCGATCTTAGATTTCAATTACAGCGTCTTACTGGGGGGAAGTATTTGAATAGAAACCGCTAACTTAGTTCTGCGCAATTTGCGGCTGGTGGTGTTAAAGAGCATAACCATTCCTTAGCCTTATCGCGTAGAGAGAATGAGAAAAGGCAGCATCGAATGGTATCCTAAGAAACACCATTCATTTTAACCGTATCGCAAATTTCTAAAAAGTGCGCCAGATGCGCGTTTGGATCCACAACGGTTCTACCCCCAAACTGGTTTTGTGACACCATCTGGATCAATGCTGGTTTTAGTTGAAAATTATTTGCATTGATCGGCACACGGGCCACACCCCCATAAGTTTGACTTACCTCCGGCTGGAAGTAGTCCCTAACTGCCCCTCTTGTGGGCCTTTCCACAATTCAGTCCTGGACGTCGGCCACTGGTGGGTGCTCAGTATTTTTATTGTCCACTGCGTTCGGATTAGGGGTGGGCATCGGGTCGGGTTTTCGGGTATTCGGGTTTTTGGGTGGCACCGATGTTGTCGAGTAAGCGGATTTAGGTACCCGACCCCGATCCGAAAAAATCAAGTACACCGACACTGGCACCGGTAGTGCCCGCACCCGAAGTACCTTGATCGGGTTTCGGTACACTGCAATTTAAAATTTTTTTTTTTTTGTGAAATCTATTGGTCGGGAAGAAAGGGGACGAATGAACAATTTGAAGGAAGGGTCGCCGACCTGCCGTCGCCGTCGTCTGCGTTCTTATTTGCCCACCTACCCTTCTCCGTCTCTACTCTCTCGTTATCCGATTATCTTATCTCCCACTCCCAAGTCCCGGCGCGCGCTCAATGTCCAACCTCGAGAAGTCGGCCATAAACTAGTTATTTTGGTTTTTCAATTGATGGGTATTGGGTGATGGGTCAATGGTTATGGAATGTATAGAGACCAGTCAAGTGGTCAATAAAGGTGGTTTTCCTTTTGCAGTTTTTTTTTTAAATTAGGCGGGTACCCGTTCGGGTTTTCGGGTTCCACTTAAAGAACCCGACCCCCGACCCGTATTTTTTAAATCGGGTATCGGGTTACCCGAAACCCGAAAATATTTTAAAATACCCGACCCGATCGGGTAATTTCCGATCGGGTCGGTCGGGTACCCGAAAACCCGATCCCGAATGCCCACCCCTAGTTCGGATTATTCCAATCCGCCATTGCTTTGGCTCTTTTCCTTAGTTGCCCATTTGTCTTTTCGAGTTCCAAATCAATGGGAATTGGCTAGGTCGATCTGGAACGCGTGATCATGCACTATCTGCACTTATCAAAAATAATGTTAGAACCGAATAAAACAAAAAAATAAAAAAAATACTAATTTCGAATTTTTTTTTATTTTGAAAAAAATAGAAAATATCCTTCAATTAAGATTGGACTACTTATTACTATATCTAAGTAGAATTTAATCAATCCCCGACAACGACGCCAAAAACTTGTTTTCCAAAAATATTTGGTTCATACAACTGCAAGTGTACAGTGTAGTTTATAGAATAATGGCAAGCAAGGTCGTATTCCTCAAGGATTGATATTCGAAACACTTAGGCTATAATAACATCGCATTCCAATTTTATTGAAGCGACTGAGTATTTTAACTAACTAAAATCAAAAATAAAGAAAAAGAAATAAAAATAAATTTTCGTACCCCACAAGTATTTTCATCATCTATAGGAGCAACTTTAGGCACATAATCTCAACATGTTTCTTCGATATTAAATGCAAATAAAGTTTTAAAAACCAATTCATGCAACTTTATGGGTTCAATTCCTAAGTTAGTCTATTCCCCCTCCCAGGCGATAAATAAACAGTTGATTTATGAATTGATTGGCTCCCCACAAATAGTTGTAGGTCTCCCGACTCGATACACCCATTTATGTCTGAATTAGATTTTCGTCTTTGTTAGAACTCATCTCCCGAATTTCGCACTAACAAATATGACATGCAATTTATTCCCGGCAAATAAAAGCAATTATAAATAAGCACTCGAATTCATAAAAAATAAAGAATGAATTAATAAAGAAAACAAATAATCATATTTAACATGAATCCACAGTTTCGTTTATACCCCTAAGATCTGAAAGATATGCCAAACATTGATTACAAACTCATAGACAAATTCGAATCAATAATATGACATCGTTTAAGCACATTCTAGAGTTCTTAGACATAGAAAGAAAAACCCCTTCTTGTCAAAATGAATTCCTCTTCTAAGCCCTTGAAGCTATTGTGCTCCCATAGATGGGAAAGCCTTGTGGTGTTCTTCGTGACCTAGCCTTTTGCTCTCAGAAGCTTTTCGATTCTTTTGTTCCTGTGTTATTTGATGTGTTTTCTGGTGTATTGATGGATGATTTTTTGTGAAAGCCTTGGGTCCCTTTTATAGATGCTTGGAGAGATCACTTGTAGAGTTGGAATGGGAAGCAAACTTTGAAAAATGCATCAAAACAGAGTCCCACACGGCCGTGTGGTGTGTTCTTCAGCCCTCTTTCGCACAACCGTGTGAGATCACATGGCTAGGTGGTGCAATGCCATCCCTTTCCCACACGCCCATGTGACTCACACGGTTCGGCCGTGTGGGCCTTACTCCGTCCTTTGTTTTTGTCCTTCTTCACTCGGTTGTGTGGTTTCACACTGGCATTTTCACACGGCCTTGTGACACCACACGGTCCGACCATGTGAAGTGTTTTTGTCCACTTTTTTCGTCGTTTTGATCTTCTCTTTGCATTTGTCAATCTTATCCGGGCATTCAAACTTTTATTTCTTCGTTTCAAGCTCAATTTCCTACAAGAATTGCAAGAATACACAGTATCATTCCCTTTTAAGGAAACCAAGTAAAAACATAGTAAATATGCGTGCAAATGCATCAATTATATATCATTTTAAGCCCCAAAATGCATGTATATTTTACACACATCAAAATCCTCCAAACTTAAAGCATTGCTCGTCTTCGAGCAAAATTAAGAAAAATAATATAAGGGGTAAAAACGAACAAACACCCAAGAAAACTATGATCATTAAATGGCATTTGACTCCATACTCAAGGAAACCATGTAATTCATCATTAAGAAGTCATTATTCATAAACTCGGCGTAATTAATACTCTTTCGGATACTTGACATCGCGACTCACAAGTAAATAGTGTATCACTCTACTCTCAAAAGTGTATGTTAAGTGTTTACGCTCAAAATCAATTTAGTGAATGTAGAACTACCATAAGCTTGCAAATCGTCTAACATCTCAACCACTTTTGTGTGCACAACTTAAGAATCAAAAAGGACTTTTCATTAGGTTGTAATGTAGGCTCTTTGGTGAGGGTAGGGAAAATTTGGATTAAGTGACTTGACTTTAGCAAATAGAATTTAAGCGCACATGCTTGCAATCCACCAACCCAATTTCAACATAATATCAGTTTTCTTTTTCAACTCAATTCCACCCTTATTTCTGCTTTTTCATTCTTAGGCTTTTTTGTCTTCTTTTCTATTTTTCTTTAGCCTCAAGCTCTTATTTTTTTTCATAATTTTCAGACTTTTTCTTTTCATTTGCTCGATTTTCTCTATGTAATTGTTTTAGAGATTTTCTATCTTTTTCAAGCTTCATGTATTTTTTTCATTTACCCAGATACTGCTCATCCCTCTTTCTTTTGCCAACTTCTTCTCTTTTTTTCCATACATTGTCGCCCCTTCTCACCCAAACTTGTTCATTTTTTATAAGCTCAAGAAATTTCAGGGATAAAAACATGTTTAAATTTTAAAGATCAATTTGGCTTAGAATAATAGTTTTGGCTCAAAATTGGCAAACTAGCGAATCATGAGTTCATAGGTAGGCTTTTTAGGCTAAGTAGGCTAAAACAAAGATGGACTTAGATCATTTTCAAACATTACACACACACATGGCTTCAATGAAGATACCAGAGCAAGTTCTAGAGTTCTATCAATCATGAATGACACACTTAAGAAAAAAATAAGTCTGCGTAATATAAAGCAGTTTAAGGCACAACAGCTCACATGATTATTTTTCGCAACATGCTCAAATACCAAATTTTCTTAATAAATGCCAAGCAAATAAATAACTTTCCTCATAACAATTTATCACATTATTCCAACAAGTATGTTATCTCAATCCATAAAATATTCATAGTAAATCATACGGGAGCTGGGCATAAAAACTGAATTAAAACCACACACAAAAGCAATTAAATGTGCTAAAGTGGTAAATGTACGAAAACAATAAAATAAAAAAATCAATTTTTTTTTCCGAAAATTTTATGCAAAGTGCTTCTACATGCAGTCCTACATGCAATGCAAAATGCAAAAAAGTACTAAATTACGCATTCTTGACAACCCCTCCAAACTTAAAATATGCTCTGTCCCGAACATATGAGGAATTTATCAAAAGAAAGAGGAATGCGTAATAAGTACTTATATAGATCACGGTGGTGGTGGAGGTGGAGGATAATGGCCCTGTGAGATATGTCACTGGTCCATACGAGACATCATCTCGTACATATGCTGCTGCTGTTGGGTGATAGTGTTGGGAAATTTATTGCTTAGATTTTGATGAATGTCATGTAAAACTTAGACTAGAAAGTTGTCACCACATTTTTCTTGTAATTTGCATTGTAATAGATAGGGCTGTACGAGCTGAGTCAAGTCAGTTATGCTTGGATATGCAAGTAGTCAACTGAAGACTGAAATGAAGACTCCGTTGTGAAGCAGTTGAGTATGGCAATGAGGAGAAGTCAAGAACTCGACTGAAGGAGTATCAGCTAAGATACAGCTGTGGGAAGTGTCAGTCAAGTCAACTCAAGAAGCCAAGTAAGGTTGAAGTGACAGATGAGTCTTTCAATCATTGGAGCAGACTCAAGTCACCTGGGGGAAAAGCGGTTTGCAAAGAGGAGTCAATTGAAAAGAATCCGTTGTACGAAAATCAAGAATATTACCTAAACAAGTAATACTTCCATCTTTGCCATGTCTTAAAGTGCTCAATCGAAGCGTGCAAAAGGAATAAACAATGGGAAGATCGCACTTGTGTCGAACCGGAAAGCCGCAAGACATTTAATACGAGGAAATGTCAACATCAATGACTGCAACAAGACAAGCCAACGAACACAAGTGACTTTTGAAAATCAGCCTATCTCTTCGACGGGCAGATTTTTGAAAGTTCACTATAAAAGGCTGAGGAATCACTTTGAGAAAAGGTTACCTTGAAAAACCTGAACCACGAACATTCAAGCTATTATTCGAACTATAACCTGCAAAATATTCTCAAGTTATTCAAGCAAATCCTCAAGCCTAAACTTCGAAGGAAATCGATCTAACACCAAGCGGTGAATGAAAGACGACTTCAAACTGTTGAAGAGGAAACTTTTGAAGAATCAAAAGGGGTCTACATTCCAAGGAGGATTGTAGAAAGGTTCAAGGTCGAACCAGTCTCAAGTTATTGGAGGGCTTTGTGATCAAATCTAAGAAGCTTGAGCAAGTGAGTGAAGTAGCAAAGCGGCCGCCATGACTGTGTGAAGAGTCGGATGAGAAGCCATTTGTGTGACCAAGGCATCTCAGATCGAGTCCCAAAGGATCAAGTCGATGTGTGATCAAGACTTGTATCTGGATTGTTAACCACTTTGTACTCTGATCAATACTTAGTGGATTCCTCCAGGAGTTGTAGAAGAGAGGAGTAGAAGAATTACCCCATCTTCGAACCTCTATAAAAATTATTGTGTCATTTACATTTCAGCATTTAATTTTTGCATATCATTTTATATCTACTGATAATTTGTTGTCCAACTGATAATTAACAAAGTGCTAAAACCAAGTGTTAAAACAAACTTAAACCAAATTCAAGGGTGTTAAGTCTTCATTGAAAATTTCATCACAACCAAGTTAAGGTTTAGACCAAACAGCTGAGTTATTCTATCAACAGCTCAATCGAGTCTGTTGAGTGGCTAACTCTGTTGATTGGTTCATTGAGCCTTCCGCACTGGTTACTGAACTAGATCTCTAATCTTTCAAAGAAGTTTTTAACACTTGTTCTTTCAAAGGCCATTTTTTTAAAAAACAGCAAAGTTATTATCATGGAAGCAAATTTGACACGCATTCCTATATTCACTATTGAAGAATTTGATAACTGGAAAATATGTATGCAAGCTCATCTATCAGCTTTACATGATGAGATGTGGATAGTGATAGAGGATGGGCCACTGCAAATAATGAAGGTGAACACGGTGCAAGGAGAGAGTCATTTGCGGTGAAGGAGAGGAGGTTGCTCCTCCTAGACCAGCTTTGGTTGAATAACAAAGAGCTGAATGGACAAATGATGATAGAAAAAGATACAACCTAGACAATGTGGCCAAGGCTATACTTTACAAGACTTTGGACAAAGCCATGTACAACAAAGTCGAATCTTGCAAGACAGCCAAAGATATCTGGGATAAACTAACTTTAATTTGTGAAGGATCTGAGCAAATTAAGGAAAACAAATTATCTGTTGTTGTTCAAAAATTTGAAAACTTTAAAATGCTTGCAGGTGAGACAATGGATCAGCTGGATGCTAGATTCACTGAAATCACAAATGAGCTCTCATCACTTGGAAAGGAATACACACAAAAGGAAATGTGCATGAAGATACTAAGGAGCCTCCCAGCTGAGTGGGAAATGAAGACCATGGCTTTAAGGCACTCAATGGACCAATCAAAAACATCCAATCATGAACTATTCTCAAACCTCAAAGCCTATGAATTTGAGCTGAGAAGAAAAGATCAAGAGGAGACAGCTGTACCCAAAACAGCTGCACTTATAGTCAAGGATGGGAAGAGAGCTGAGGTCAAGGAAGCCATTGACCAGGAGGAAATTGCCTTGATGGTCAAAAGATTCAACAAGTTCTTTAACAAGAACTATAAAAGAAACAAAGGTGAATCCTCCAGAAGACATTCAGCTCCCTCCAAGTCAAGGGACGATAGGCCACCAAAGAGAGTGAATATCAAAAGGTCGAATATCAAAGACGACAACCCAAGAAATGAGAGAGTGATCAAAAAGTTGAAAAACCGTGTTGGAATTGAGACAACCAGGACACTTTGCTATTGACTGTCCATATCCTGTAGTCAATAAATACAGGAATGAAGAAGAAAGAAAAGTCTTCAGAGAAAGAAGACAAGAAAAGAAAATGGCAATGTTGGTTGCTGAGACTGCTGAAACAGCTAAGTCAAAAGATACAACAGACTCAAAAAGTAGTGAAGTGACTACTCAAGTGATTCTCTAAGAAGAAGCTATGATCCGTCTAATGGGTAAAGAACAAGATCAACCCTGACCAATAAGATGAGGTACACTCTAACTCATCTCACTCGGTTCTAGTGATAGTCTTGTGACACACACACTTCATCACCCACTGATATTTATGATTCATTTGGGAAAATGATGAAAGACTTTGAGCACATTAAGTCCTCACACACACTAATAAATGAGGAAAATAGTCAGCTCAAAAGCCAAAACTCACAGCTGACTAAGGAGCTGAGTACTCTAGGTCACATAGCTGATGAGAACAAAGAGCTGAAGGCTGAAAATGCTAAACTAATAGCAGAGATAGCTGCTATAGAAAAGAGAGAAAATGATCTCAAAAATGTGATTGCTTCATTCACAAAGACATCTAAATCATTGGATGACCTTATCATGAGCCAAAAAGAATGTGGAGACAAGACAGGCATATGATTCAATTCCTTTGTGCATAGTCAAACTCCAAGAGTGATCTTGGAAAAAGGATCTTCAAGTAATGAAGCATCTCAAAAACCCAAGACACCAAAATGTTGCACCCATATTTACTCCAAAGCACAATCACAAACAAACTGGCCTTGGATATAAAGGAAAAGGTAAACAGCCAATTGAGTATGCTGAGAGGACAGCTGAGAAGAAATCCAGCAGAGTTCCTCAGCAAACTCCAAATAGAAAGTACTCTGTGAAGAATAAACAGAGCTACCAAAAACCCCATAAGTTATATCAAAGGAACACATATGATGGGAATGGTAGAAACTACCCAAGTCAAGCTGATTGGAATAATGTGAAATATCAGCAAAGACCTATGGAATACAAGCCTAAATGGCAAATGCCTAGAACTCAGCAAAGGTCATTCCAAAGGCAAAAGAGTTATTATCAGCACACATATGCACCCAAGCACTACACTCAGAGATATCACAACTACCCAAATAAGGCAATTGCTAAAACACACACACATGAATACAGACAAAAGAGACAGATGTATGAACCTAAAGCCCCCAAGCAATTTGCCAAAGTGAATTATAATTATGGCACAGATAGATGGCAACCTATTAGAGTAAGATCATTTGGCTATAGATTGGTTGGTTCATCTTACAGTACTAACCCCTCAGGACCCAGACAAGTATGGGTACCTAAAAACTAATTTCCTTGATTGCAGGTTCAAGGAACAGCTGAGTGCCAAGGAACCTAGTACATGGATAGTGGCTGTTCCAGACATATGACATGAAGCAAGAAAAATCTGTCAAAATTCAAGGAGAATAGAGGTGCAAAAGTCATATTTGGAGGAAATGAAGATCCATGGGAAATAAGAGGCACTGGATCCATCAAGAAAAATGGATTAGAAATCACAGATGTTGCATATGTTGAAGGCCTCAACTTCAACCTGTTAAGCATCAGCCAACTCTGTGACAAGGGTTATAATGTTGGATTCAATATGGGAGTGTGCCAAATCAAGGACACTGAATCAAATAAAGTAGTGTTGCAAGGATCCAGACAAAAGAACATGTATGTGGTAGATTGGTCGACTGCCACACTAAGCACTTGTTTGTTAGCAAAGAGTACAGTCGAATCAAGTTGGCTGTGGCACAAGAAGCTGAGTCACCTGAATTTCAAGACAATTAACAAGCTTGCAAGGAGTAATCTTGTAGAAGGACTTCCAGACTCAGTGTACAAGAAGGAAAGTGTTTGTGATGCATGCCAGATGGGAAAGCAGATCAAATCATCATTCAAAGAGAAGCCAAGTCCATCTTCAACAAGGATATTGCATCTATTGCATATGGACTTATTTGGTCCAGTTAAGCCAGCTAGCATTAGTGGAAAGAAGTACACTCTAGTAGTGGTGGATGATTATTCAAGATGTACATGGACAATTTTCATGTGCAAAAAGAAAGAAACCCTGCAAAATGAGAAGAGTTCAAAATGAGAAGAGTCAAACCATTATAAAGATAAGATGTGATAGAGGAACTGAGTTTGTCAATGGAATAATAACTCAGGATTGTGTTGAAAATGGTATTGCTCATGAACTATCATGCAAAGGACTCCACTTGTGAGAATGGAGTAGCGAAAGAAGAAAGCAGAACTCTCAAGGAAGCCGCAAGGACCATGTTAATCAAGCCGGATTGCCAAAAAGATTTTGGTGAAGCCATCAATCGCATGTTATACTCAAAAAATAGATGCATGATTAATAGACGGTGACAAAGACTCCTATGAGATTTGGACAGGGAGAAAGCCAAATGTTGCATATTTTAGAATATTTGGATGTAAATGCTTCATCCACAACAATGGAAAGGATAATCTAAAGGCTTTTGACGCTAAAGTTGAAGAAGGTATCTTTTTGGGATACTCAGCTGAAAGCAAAGCCTATAGAGTGCTGAACAAAAGGACTATGGTCACAGAAGAGTCTATCCATGTAGTTTTTGATGAACCTAATATAAATGGAGAAGACATTGAAGAGTTAGCTGATAAGCTAAATCAGCCAACTATGCAGAAGAGTCCCTATGTTGAAGCTGAAGTTGGAGTAATAAATCAAGATGAAAATGAGATAGCTGAATCTCAAAGAGAGCTGGAAAATCTGCAGCAAAGGGATGATGAGAGAGTTGCTCAAGACAACACAGTTGCAAGACGACTGAACCCAGCTGATTTACTCCAACCTGATGTGAGGTGGCGAGAGACCATCCACCAGAGCTAGTCATTGGAGATGTAAGAGATGGTGTAAGAACCAGATCCAGAGCTCTACAAGAAGCAACGTTCACTTGTTTTATTTCCCAAATAGAGCCAAAAGATGTGTCCCAAGCATTGGATGACACACATTCTATTCACGCCATGCAAGAAGAGTTGAATCAATTTGAAAGGAACAAAGTATGGCAATTGGTACAAAGACCAACCCATCAAAATGTTATTGGCACAAAATGGGTGTTTAGAAACAAGATGAATGAGGAAGGTTCTGTGGTAAGAAACAAAGCAAGATTGGTAGCCAAAGGGTATTGCCAAGAAGAAGGAATACATATTGATGAAACATTTGCTCCTGTTGCAAGATTAGAAGCAATAAGGATGTTTCTTGCCTATGCTGCTCACAAGAACTTCACTGTATATCAAATGGATGTAAAAAGTGCATTCTTAAATGGATTGCTGGAAGAAGAAGTCTATGTTGAACAACCTCCAGGATTTTAGCAGAAGACTCTTGGAGATAAGGTGTACAAGCTCAAGAAAGCTCTATATGAATTGAAACAGGCACCTAGAGCATGGTATGATACATTATCTCAATTTCTGACAGATAATGGATTCACCAAAGGCAAAGTGGACCGAACACTCTTTAGAATTCAAGATGGGGAGAGTATACTGCTTGTTCAAATATATGTGGATGACATTATTTTTGGATCCACAAACAAAGAGTTGTGTGATAAGTTCTCAAACCTCATGCAAGGCAAATTTGAAATGAGCATGATGGGAGAGCTTACATTCTTTCTAGGACTTCAAGTTAAACAGCTGAATGATGGAACCTTCATAAGTCAAACAAAGTATACTAGAGATTTAATGAAGAAATTTTGTATGGAAGAGAAGTCTTCTATGAAAATACCAATGAATACATTAGTCAAAATGGATATGGATGCAGATGGCAAGCCTGTGGATCAAACCAGATACAGAGCACTTATTGGATCACTACTCTATCTCATAGCAAGCAGGCCAGACATAATCTTTGCAGTAGGTGTATGTTCAACATTCCAATCTGCTCCAAAAGAAAGCCACATGACTGCAGCTAAGAGAATCTTAAGATACTTTAAAGGAAGCTAAGAAGTTGGCTTATGGTATCCAAAGGATGGTGGGTTCAGGCGAATTGGCTACTCAGACTCTGACTATGATGGATGTAGGGTTGTGAGGAAAAGTACTTGAGGCACATGTCAAATGCTTGAACAGATTGGTTTCCTGGTTTAGCAAGAAAAACTCAATAGCCACATCCACGATTGAAGCCGAGTACATAGTCGGGCAACATTTGTTGTGCCCAAGTCTCATGGATGAGACAACAGCTGAGAGATTATGATGTTGAAGAAAAAGAGATACCAATTATGTGTGATAACACAAGTGCTATTGCAATCACTCAGAATCCTGTGTTGCATTCAAGAACAAAGAACATTGATGTCAGATATCATTTCATAAGAGATCATGTTGAAAAGAAAGACATCACCTTGCAATACATCTCAACTGATAAATAGTTAGCTGACATATTCACAAAACCCTTATGTGAATCAAGATTCAAAGAGCTTAAGCATGAGCTAGGGTTAATTGAGCTGAGTTGATATCAGATGACTCAATGAGAAGAGATGGAACGTGAGAAGATGAAAAATGAACAAGTCTCATAAATCAGCCAAGTGAATCAGCCATATCGGAAAGTCAGCTATATCGAGTTAGCTGACAGCTGAGTCGCTATGTGAATAGAGAGAAGAAGAATTGAGTCAGCTAAGGAGTAAGCTGAGCCATTTATGAGCTAAGTGACAAAAACGCAGTCGTTTTTAATAAGCGGGAATGTTTTTAAGGATGACGTCAGCGCAATAATGACGGGTACATTCAAAAGCTGCACAGTAAAGCCTATGATTGGATATAAATGCTGCCGCATTAAATGCGAGCAATTAAATGCAAATGAGACGTGCTAAATCTGAGTCGTTGATCTTGATCAAATTTCAAAAACCAAAAACACGTCCTTTCATAACCCATATATACCATTTTGTTCAGTTTCTCTCTCACATTACTCAAAACTGTTCATCTCTCCAGAGCAAAGAAGGCATTTTTTCTCTCAAACCCTACCAAATATTCAAAGCAAGTTCATCAAGTTCGTTCGGTAAAAATCACTGAAATGGCATCAACCTACGATTTCACCAAACTAGGGAAGCAAATCCACACTAGTTCTACCGTGGATTTCGAAGAAATGGTCAAACAGGCTTCCGATGAAACCCTTGTGAAAAAGATAGCCGACAAAATCGAGAAGTCTGGACTGAAACCCTTTCTCACAATGGAGTTTCAGATGACCTATGTTGAAGAAGTCACCCGATTCTATGTGAACGCTGAAGTTCATGATGAATGCATCAAGTCGTCTGTTCACGGCAAGGAGTTTACCATCATCGGCTTTGAAGATCTAGCGAGCATCTTTGTTTCTTTGCCATTGGAAGGTATGTCCGAGATATTTGAAGCGATGTAAACTTGGGATGCATGGAAGGAAGTGGCCAAACACGAATGTCTTTGCGAAGGTTGTCTACAACGGTGATAAGAAGGTGAAGGACGATTACCATAAGTTCGATGGACATCGTCGCGAAATGTGTAGATATGAAGTTTGGAAGCTTCAACCCCCTATCCAAAACCAAGTCGAACGTCATGGTGCGATCATGGAGGAGAAAAGTCAATCGGGGGCGAGAACTCGTCTATAGTAGACTCTGCCAGAATGTTGGAAATAAGTCCTTCAAGGACGATGGGACGTTCGGGGGATCCTTGGGCTATGGCCTTATGGTTGGCCGGCTGATGGAGGTGAAGGGCGTTCCACTCAGACATGGAAACGCGTTCCATGTCAACAAGAAGATGTTTCGGGCAAACCTTTCAAGAGCCCAGAAGAGAGCATACGCCAAGAGGGCGGATACGATGGGGAATAAAGCGACCCTGAGGAAAGCAGTTGTTGCCTCCCCTCCAGAAGAAAAAAGTCGCCCATGCGGTGGAAAGATCATTGCCCCCGGCAGTGAAGAAGAAGAAAGATGCACCTACCCTGCGGTCGAGTCACTGCTCCGCGGCCGTGTCTCCTGCCCTGCAGCCATGATGGAGAAGAATCATTATTACCTTCTCCAGGAATAAAGAAGAGGACTTCAAGGCGAGAAAGGCGTGCCTCTAAGGCAACCCCAAAGGCCTTTACGGATTTGAGGAACCGGAGGAAGTAGAACAAGACATTCCTCTGGTGAAAACCAAGAGAAGGAGAAGACTTACTAGGCGTTGAGCTTGAGAAGACAGTGAGTTTGCTACTCATTTGGAAAAGACCTCTCGAGATTTGAAGAAGTGCGATCTCGTAAATTATTGATGAAATGACCAAATCTGCCGAGGCCGATCAGCCAGAGGCAAGTTGATGACCAGTTTGTGAAATGCAGAATAGCTGAGGAACAAGAAGGAGCTGAGAGAGCTGAATCTCCTATCGACAGGACTATGTCTCCACCTGTGATAGACGTTGCTGAGGGTGAAGAGCAACAAGCTCTGCTACCCTCCATTCCTGAGAAAGAAGGACAACAAGAAGATGATGATGATGATGTGATCATGCTATCTCCACCATACCCAGACATCCAAAATCGTCTGCGCGAATAGAGGAAGTGGAAGCTGAGTCACTTGAGGGAACAGTTCGAAAGACCTGAATTCATTGAAGAAGAGGAAGAACTGATGAATTTCCTCGGGTTGACCACAGTGGTCCAAGCACTTGATGAAGAGAAATGCTTAGATATCTTGAATATCTTTAAAGAAAAGGAGAAGGAGAGGTTGGCAGAAGAAGCTGAAGCTTGTGAGAAGGCCAACATCTGTCCTTTCACTGGAACCACCGATCACTCCCACCCTCACTTCGATGCCTTTTCAGGAAGTGATGAAGATTTGGACCCTGCTGCTGCGACAGAAGAATTGGAAATGCAGCAAGTCATGCGGGAATCCAGGATGATGCATGAACAACGGTGACGGAAGCACTGGAGAGTCTTCCAAATCACGGTGGAGATTGATCCATTAGAGTGGTAGTGCAATGATTGCCACTGTTATTGCTGCCACCACTTCCCCACTCACTCGGAGGATGGATCTAGGGAACACAGCGATGGCGGGAACTTGGGGACCCAAGTCGAGCCAACCCCTGTTGAAGGTGTCTTACCACCTGCACCCACGGCTGAACACTCAAAGCATACAGTCGGGAGTCTAGAGAAGAGTGACCCCATCACAAGTCACTCAGCTGGTGTGCCAGCTGAGGGGGAAACTCCCTGCACTGCAGCTAGGTCGGAGGATGCTGTAGATGACCCCACCATGAATCTAGGAGGCGGAGTGGAGAATGAACAAGAAAAAGAAACACAACAGGTTGTCACTGACGAAGCTAGGGCAGATGAGTCTGTCTCAGTTGAAGTGCCAACAGCTCTGCAGGCTGAGGACGCTGCGATGCAGTCGAGGCACAGGATGGTTCTGCCCCAGGAGTTAACACTCTGGGCACTGAAAGTGCAATCCACGGAGTTGAGACTCCGGTGGATGCCACCATAGAATACCCTAAGACAGTTGAGTCTGTTGAAGGGAATGTCCAAGACCTTGTTGCAGTTGAGACTGCAGGAGGTAATGAAGGCCTACGGGAGGTTGAGAGTTCCCGAGGTAAAGAGGCCGAAACATAGAACATTCCTCCTGTACACATTGATGATTCTGAGAAGGAGATAAGTGCCCTTTATGATTCCCAAGACAACCCTGACATAACCTTTCTGGGATCTGAAGGAGAAGATGAAGCTGAGTCCTCCCCTGTTGCTAATTCAAACGACTCAGCTGAGGATGTTCTTCCAAGTACGAGTAAGTCAAACCTCAAGGCTACTCGTCAAACGTTCAATTTTGATGATGAGCCACCCCTTCAAGTCTCATCATCTTCCGATGACGCCACTGATACGGTCGAGGAACAGATAACTCAAAAGGAAAAATCAGCTGAGACCGAAGAAGCTATTAAGACAGCTGAGGCTCAGCCAGCTGGGTCAATACCACAAACGGCCCTAGCTGAATCACAGTCAACTGCGCAGGCTCCCAACACTACATCAGATTTGACTCACCCGGGCACATCACGGGCATGAGTAATCGTGGAACATATCCCATATGCCCGTGATGATGCATTTGAAGAAACTTTCCCTTTATCACTGGAGCTGCCTGATCTTGATGAAGAAACAGCTAGAGAGCAGAGACGCTACAACGTCAGACCTGATCCAGTCATTCCCACAGATACCATCGTCCCCGCGAATTTTGATTTTGATCTTTGCAGCGCCACGGTGAGACAGAGGTGACAGCTGAGGTTCGAGAAGTCTTCAAGGCAATCTTTGCAGAGATTGAGAAGATGGAAAGGCACCAGGCCTCATTGGATATGCGGCTGGATAACAGAGATGCAAATCTTACAGCCTATTTGCGTGGAATAGTGGTCAGAATCAGGGAATGGTGGCAACAACAGCAGATAATGCGTGTGGAACAGGTCCAATATTTCAAACCATTGTACAATAAAGTTGATCCGGAGGGCGTCATCTGGCGACATGAAGAGGAGGATGCAAGAAAATATTTAAGAATGCATGACTCCCACAATACTAAAATGCAACTGCTACGTGAATTTCACAAGAAAGAACTTATGCGCGTCGAGGAGAATATGGAAAATAAATTCAGCCTTCTCATGGCTGAAATGAAGCTGGTGGCAGCTGAATCCAAAGCCACCCACTCAGAATTCCGTGCAGCAGACTCGAAGCACAACTCGGCTATTAGCCCCTGGACTTCATGTTCGGGTCTATTCAGTGGTTCCTCTCTCCTTTGATGATGCCAAAAAGGGGGAAGAGGAATACTAAAGACATTGAAAGAATCGGCGATTGAGAAGAAGAGCTTGATTGTTGAGAAGCGAGAAGAAAACAATCAAGAGCGAGAAGAAAGATAAGGGAAAAGTAGTTGAGGGGAAGGTTCAAAGGATATGACTTTAATGGTTGCTAGAACCCTCAACAAGGACTCACAAATCACTGGTGACATAATCAAAGCAAACTTCGGTGACTCTGCCGCTCCAACACTCTGTTGTACCGATGTCCAAGAAGAGAAAAATAGTAGAAGCATAGATGAAGGAGGTCGAAGGAAAAATGGATGCCCGTATAATGGACATATTGAAACAATTCGGAGGCATTCCACCAGGAAAAGACACTGATGCCATTTCAGATGTCGGAAAGGAGCCTAGATCAGTTGATGAATTCAAAACACTCGAATCCGAAGGATACTTTGAAGGCATGTCCATGGCTCAAGCCTGGGACTTGTATTGGGAAAAAGGCCTTAAGCTGTGCGAAGAAGGCGACGACAGTGACAGGACTACTAGCGATCACTCTGCTTTGGTCACTCTATTTGGAAAGAATAAGGCTCCAGTACAATACACGCCCAGAGGAAGAGGAAGGAGCAGTGGAGAAAGAGGTTTCAGCCCTAGACCTCTACCCAAAAACATTGAATACATAGATCCAGGAAAGAAAGGAGGGATCTATTGGGCTGGATTTGATGCCATAGCAAATCTTGAAGTGGCGAGGAAAAATGCTGACTATGTCAAAAGGATTGAAGAAGAAAATAAGAGACAAGATCAGTGGGAAGAGAGTCAACGGAGGCAAGAAAGGAAAGAAAAGACGAAGTGCGCCGAGAAGAGCTTACGAGAAAAAAAAGCGGTGAAGAAAAAAAAGAGAAAAGACCAGAAGACAGACAGAGTGAAGAGGAAAGAAGGAAAAATAAGGCGATGAAGTGTTGTTGTCCACCCCTTCATGTATTTTACTATTGTAAATGCATATGTATGTAAGTCTTCAATACGTTGAATAAGAATATGGAATTTCTATATTTTTGCGTAGATATAGAATGCTATGTTTGCTCACGATACACTTTGTAAATATTTGTGTAAAGGACAAGAATGTTATGATCAATAAAATTATCGATTCTACGCATACATTCTCTGTTTCTACATTTCTCGTATGTATCTTTGCTATTTACATTTTGTATGTATGTTTTAAGTTTTGGCATCATCAAAAATGGGGAAATTGTTGGAAAATTTATTGCTTAGATTTTGATGAATGCCATGTAAAACTTAGACTAGAAAGTTGGCACCCCATTTTTCTTGTAATTTGCATTGTAATAGATAGGGTTGTACGAGCTGAGTCAAGTCATCTATGCCTGGATATGCAAGAAGTCAATCAAGATCGAAATGAAGACTCATTGTGTGAAGCGGTGAGCATGGCAAGGAGGAGAAGTCAAGAACTCGACTGAAGGAGTATCAGCTAAGATACAGGTGTGGGAAGTGTCAGTCAAGTCAACTCAAGAAGCCAAGTCGAGGTTGAAGGGACAAGATGAGTCTTTCAATCATTGGAGCGACTCAAGTCACTGGGGAAAAAGCAAAGACAAAGAGAAGTCAATCGAAAAGAATCCGTTGCATAGAAGTCAAGAATATTACCTAAACAAGTAATACTTCCATGCTGCCATGTCTTAAAGTGCTCAGTCCCAGAAGCGTGCAAAAGGAATAAACCAATGGGAAGCAATGCACCTTGTGTCAGAACCTGGAAAGCTGCAAGACATTTAATACGAGGAAATGTCAACATCAAGGACTGCAACAAGATAAGCCAACGAAGACAAGTGACTTTTGAAAATCATCCTATCTCTTCAACTGATAGATTTTTGAAAGTTCACTACAAAAGGCTGAGGAATCACTTTGAGAAAAGGTTACCTTGAAAAACCTGAACCACGAACATTCAAGCTATTATTCGAACTATAACCTGCAAAATATTCTCAAGTTATTCAAGCAAATCCTCAAGCCTAAACTTCAAAGGAAATCGATCCAACACCAAGCTGTGAACGAAAGACGACTTCAAACTGTTGAAGAGGAAACTTATGAAGAATCAAAAGGGGTCTACATTCCAAGGAGGATTGTAGAAAGGTTCAAGGTCGAACCAGTCTTAAGTTATTGAACGGCATCATGATCAAATCCAAGAAGCTTGAGCAAGTGAGCTGAAGTAGCAAGGCAGCCGCCCTGTGACGAATCGAGTCGGACGAGAAGCCATTTGTGTGACCAAGGCATCTCGGACCGAGTCCCAAAGGATCAAGTCGTTTGTGTGATCAAGACTTGTATCCTGGATCGGTTAACCACTTTGTACTCTGATCAATACTTAGTGGATTCCTCCAGGAGTTGGAGAAGAGTGGAGTAGAAGAATTACCCCATCTTCGAACCTCTATATAAATTATTGTGTCATTTACATTTCAGCATTTAATTTATGCATATCATTTTACATCTCACGATAATTTGTCAGTCAACCGATAATTAACAAAGTGCTAAAACCAAGTGTTAAAACAAACTTAAACCAAATTCAAGGGTGTTAAGTCTTTCATTTGAAAATTTCATCACGTGACCAAGTTAAGGTTTAGACAAACAGTGAGTTATTCGATCAACAGCTCAATCGAAGTGCATTGAGTGGCTAACTCTTTGATCGACTAACTTAGTTGTCCCTCAAGGACTTAGCTGTGTATTTAACTCTGTGATATCTTAAAAGGACTAAAATCGAAAAGTTGGAAAGGTTTATTCAACCCCCCCTTCTAAACCTTACTCACACCCATTGGGACCTACAGATAGCATCGAAACGCTGTAAGTACTCTTGGTGATACTCATCAATTGTGGCTGTCAACTGATATGTGTCATCTATCAATTTGCCCACATTAGCTTCTACCTTTTCGAGCCTCTCACTCATAGTAAACGGCAGGTTCCCCCTTGTCTATAGGATTCTGGCATCTCTCTCATCGGCTCATCCTGCTCTTCTTGAGCAGCAACCCCCTCCACCTCTCTAAGCTACCAGTTACCTTTATTTCTAATGGATGTTGCTTTGGGGTTAGGAAGCTTTACTATTGTTCTATCTACTTGAATGAGCCAGAAATCACGGCCATCAATTTTTTATCATTTTCATAGCAGTTAGAACATTCATATCAGTCAATTTAGGCCAGCGGCCTCTGCATACCCCTCCAAGTTAATATTGAAATATTCAGATATAGGGGTAATCATCCCCCCTATGCAAATTCATCCCCTCTCACTGTTCCTTATGCTATCAAATTGCCGGGCTATCATGGCCCCAGCGTTTGGCACCACTTTAGTCCCTGATGCCATACACCAAATGATAATAATTCATCTACCCTCAACGCCCCTCTACTCTCCTCCCTCGCAAAAATTATTTCAGCTAGGACTCGCTGAACATATCGAAATACTGGGTTTCGAATACTAGACGCCTTTGATGTGCCTGACGTGTAGATTCATTTCCCAGTTATCTTTATCCAAAACCTATCCTTATCGAACTCCTCATGCTACTCCACCCCATCCGTTTTGTAAATCTCATTTAAATCATCAATAGTTAGTTCCCTTTGCTCATTCCCTAAGCGAAACCTAACTCCCATCAAGTTTCTTTTTTGGACAACCAATTCAAAGGTACTCAAAAATTCAATTGTGATAACAAAATAAGTAGCCCAATGCCCATTTAAAAATTCATGCCAATCAATTCTACCACAGAAAGCTATAAAATCTTCCAATAAACCTAAATTCGTAAGAATAGGTTCATCGGGATACCTCGTATTAATCCATGGACAAAAGTAGAATATCATTCATCTAGCCCGGTGTGTTTCATTTGGCAAGATTACATTTGAAGTTTTGGGCTCCTCGGGGTCGAAAATTGGTTGAGGCTCGGGTTCGAGCTCCGGAGTTGGCTCCCTCTTTCTTCTTGTATTCCTCCTTGTTCCCCTGTCATCCATAGAAGCCATGAATTTCAAAGTTTGGAAGAGAAAAATCTGAAATTTTCGGAGTTTTGGAATTCCCCCAAATTTGATGTAGAACTTCGAGAAGTTGGAAATTTGAAGATAATTGGTGGTAGGTTTCTTGGGAGGATAAAGAATTTCTGTTTTTGGTTTGAGATTTGTGGTAAATTTGTAGAGATGTGAAGAGTAGTTTGAGAATTGAGGGAGAGAATTTTCGTGGGTTAGGGTTTGTGTAGGAGAAACTGGGAGAAAAAGTGAGAATTTGGGGTTAAAATAGGGGGTATTTGAATCTGCCCGATTTTGGTTTTTGGGCCATACGGCCGTGTGAGGTTACATGGTCAGGACGTGTGGCTCTGCATGTGGTTGCCTGCGTGCGTCTGTTTGCCAGCCCTTTATCACACGGCCCAACTGTGGTGCTGGGTAGTTCGCCCTCTCGCACGGCCTGGTCGTGTGATATCACACGCCCATGTGAGATTGGTTCCGTACATTTTTTTATAATCGGGAGTTTACCGTGATGCCTCCTACACAACAACTTAAGAAAACTAAACAAAACTAAAAATTAAGTTAATAGAAAAAATTAAAATTAAAATAAAAATTAATATTAAAATTAAAACTGAATTTAAAATTGAAAGCGATGATAAATGTACGAAAATAGGAAATAAATTGGGTTGCCTCCCATAAAGAGCTAAGTTTTACATCTTCAGCCAGACTTCAGATTTCTAATCACTTTTGCTAAACCGTGTCATTGGAAATTTGTGAACCTTGAATGCCATCCCTCAGACGAATGGCGTTGCATTGTTCTCACCGATTCAACTCAGTATCGCTTGGGAATTTGGCTTTTTTGGTGTTGGCCTCCCACATCAG
Organism: Rehmannia glutinosa; assembly: GCA_016081115.2. Lineage (NCBI taxonomy): Eukaryota > Viridiplantae > Streptophyta > Magnoliopsida > Lamiales > Orobanchaceae > Rehmannia > Rehmannia glutinosa. The sequence goes on along the minus strand of CM071934.1, from coordinate 56,958,081 downwards.
TCGCGATCTGGGCTACTTGTGTTTCCAGAGATTTCAGTCTTGCGTTTATGTTCGTGTTTAGCTGAGTGACCTATTCTTCTATCCTGTCTATCTTGGCTTCATCTTTGTTCAGTCTCGCTCTTGTTTCTTCGATAAACGAGGATAACATCTCCTCAACAGATGCTTTCTTTTCACTTGACTCCACTCTGCCTTGATTACAAACGTTACATCCCTGAGGTGGCTTCAAAACATTTTTATTGTTAGCATAAGAGAAATTTTCATGGTTTCACAACCCTGGATGGTAGTAGTTGGGTATCTGATTATTTCTATAATTGTTGTTGAAGTTCCTTTGTTAGCCCACAAAATTTGCTTCTTCTTCAACAACAACAGGATCTCTTGGAGTCACTTGCTGCATCGCGTCCAGTTTCATATTCAGCACGGATACCTGTTCTGTTCGCATGGCGACCTTCTTATCCTGAACTTCTGCCACTCGGCGGACAGTAGACCTCTCGGATGACCATTGGTAACTTTTATTCGCCATCTCCTCTAACAAGTCCAGTGCCTCCTCAGGATATTTCCCTAGTAGTGCACCCCCAGATGCAAGATCTATAATTTTTCTCATGTTGCCACTTAAACCATTATAGAAGAACTGAACCTGTTGGTAGTCGGGATATCCGTATTAAGGGCACTTCCTTAGCAATTCCATGAATCTATCCCATGCTTCATATAATGGCTCAGCATCTAATTGCCTAAATTGGTCAATCTTAGATTTCAATTACAGCGTCTTACTGGGGCGGAAGTATTTGGCTAGAAACCACTCACTTAGTTCTGCCCAATTTGCGGCTGGTGGTGTTAAAGAGCATATCCATCCCTTAGCCTTATCGCGTAGAGAGAATGCGAAAAGGCAGCATCGAATGGTATCTTTAGAAACACCATTCATTTTAACAGTATCGCAAATTTCTAAAAAGTGCGCCAGATGCGCGTTTGGATCCACAACGGCTCTACCCCCAAACTGGTTTTGTGACACCATCTGGATTAATGCTGGTTTTTGTTCAAAATTATATGCATTGATCGGCAGATGGGCCACATCCCTTAGCCTTTCCACAATTCAGTCCTGGACGCCGGCCCTTGGTGGGCGCTCCTCATTGTTTCTGCTGTCCACTGCGTTCGGATTAGTCTCATCCGCCATTGCTTTGGCTCTTTTCCTTAGTTGCTTCGCTGTCTTTTCGATTCCAAATCAATGGGAATTGGCTAGGTCGATCTGGAACGCATGATCATGCACTATCTGCACTTATCAAAAACAATGATAGAACAGAATAAAACAAAAAAATAAAAAAAACTTGTTCGCGAATAATATTTGGTTCATACAACTGCAAGTGTACAGTGTAGTTTATAGAATAATGGCAAGCAAGGTCGTATTCCTCAAGGATTGATATTCGAAACACTTAGGCCATAATAACATCGCATTCCAATTTTATTGAAGCGACCGAAAATTGAGTATTTTAACTAATTAAAATCGAAAATAAAGAAAAAGAAACAAAAACAAATTTTTGAACCCCACAAGTATTTTCATCATCTATAGGAGCAACCTTAGGCACATAATCTCAACATGTTTCTTCAATTCTATGGGTTCAATTCCTAAGTTAGTCTATTCCCCTTTCTAGGCGATAAATAAACAGTTTATTAATAACAATTGTAGGTCTCCCGACTTGTTACAATTATTACTAACTCCCAAAAGATTTATGAATTGATTGGCTCCCCACAAACAGTTGTAGGTCTCCCTACTCGATACACCCGTTTATGTCTGAATTTGATTTCCGTATTTGTTAGAACTCATCTCCCAAATTTCGCACTAACAAATATGACATGCAACTTATTCCCGGACAGTAAAGTAATTATAAATAAGCACTTGAATTCATAAAATCGAAAGCATGAATTAATTAAGAAAATAAATAATCATATTAACATGAATCCCCGGTTTCGATTATGCCCCTAAGATCCGAACGATATGCCAAACATTAATTACAAACTCATATACAAATTCGAATCAATAATATGATATCGTTTAAGCACAGACAATAGTTCTTAGACAAAGAAAGAAAAACCACTTCTTGTCAGGATGGAATTTCCTCCTAAGCCCTCGAAGCTCTTATGCTCCCGTAGATGCGAAAGCCTTATGGTGTTCTTCGCGACCTAGCCTTTTGCTCTCAGAAACTCTTCGATTCTTTCGTTCATGTGTTATTTGATGGGTTTTCTGGTGTATTGATGGATGATTTTTCGTGCAAGCCTTGGGTCCCTTTTATAGATACTTGGAGAGATCACTTGTAGAGTTGGAACGGGAAGCAAACACTGAAAAACGCGTTCAAACAGAGTCCCACACGGCCTGGCCGTGTGGTGTGTTCTTCAGCCCTCCTTCACACAACCGTGTGACATCACACGGCTAGGTGGTGCGATGCCATCCCTTTCCAACACGGTCGTGTGACTTCACACGGTCCAGCCGTGTGGGCTTGACACCATTCTCTATTTTTGCCCTTCTTCACACGGTTGTGTGGTTTCACACCGGCATTTTATATGGTCGTGTGACACCACACGGTCCGACTGTGTGAAGTGGTTATGTCCACTTTCTTCGTCGTTTTGATATTCTCTTTGTATTCGTCAATCTTAGCCGGGCATTCCAACTGTTATTTCTTCATTTTAAGCTATGTTTCATGCAAGAATTGCAAGAATACGCAGTATCATGCCCTTTTAAGGAAACCAAATAAAAATATAGTAAATATGCGTGGAAATGCATCAATTATATATCATTTTAAGCCCCAAAATGCACGTATATTTTACACACATCAATGACTCTCTTTCATCATTGCAGGAAAAAAATCTATAATCATTTCACCATATCTTACTCTGTGTAATGTTCTACATGTTCCTAATCTGTCATGTAATATGTTGTTAGTTAGTAAATTAACTCAGGAACCAAAATGCCAAGTTAATTTCATTCCTTTCCATTGTGAGTTTTAGGATTTGGTCTCAAGGAAGACGATTGGTAGTGCTATGCAGAGTAGGTGACTTTATTTTTTTGAAGATGGATATGGATCAAGCAGACAATCTCTGAGTACATGTTTCGAATCTATTTCTGATCCAATAAAAATGAAATTATGTTATGGCATTAAAATTAATTGAATGATTATCAATATCTCATTGCTGGACAACATTTGGAATTTTTGTAATAAAATGCGATTGCTATGATATTTGTGATAATACCAAAGTGTCTATTGGTTGTATCTCACTGTGCGACTTTAATTCCTATAAAGTATGTTAGCTTGTCAACATCTTCTGTATAAAATAATTGAAAATGAGTCTGAAATGCATTTTTAACATAACACTAACCACAAGGTTCAATTAAAAGTATGAGCCATGGATAATACAATTAACAACAAAGGTCCTAAGTATTGCCCTTTGCCACTAGCCTCGCCGTATACGATAGTATTTACTAAGAATGCATATTTGCAATTCGGGGTAATGAGAAATTTCATCCTGTAAGTTGGCCTATTTTGATATTCGGTCCTTTATCTTGGCAGGTTAGAGCTTCAGTCCTAAAAATTTGTATGAAATTGGATATTTAGTCCTATATGTTTGAATCTTTAGCTTTATGGACCTGTACATTACAACCTTAGTTTAAATTTGGTCATAAATGTTACGACATTGTGCGTTTTGCTCCTTTAAATTTAAACAGAAATTTTTTATCTCAATTTTCCAAATCTATTTGTCCTATTGCTTGAAAATGGTATCGTGAGTTCTAGGTTTATTAAGAACTTTTAAAAAATAGTTATTATATTGCTGTAATTAATTTTTGGTGAGGAGATTTATTTGTTATAAATTGACCGATCTAAACAAATATCCAAGAGGTATTTATTACAGGAAGTATCGTCAAATCTTGATGATGTATGAACAAGAACATCATGATAACTGATATGTCGAACAAGCAATCGCAGGAGTAAGAAGAAAAACCTTGCAACACTATAAAAGACCAATTGCATATAATCTAATCTACATTTGGCTAAATCAGATGTTACAAACAATCTGATAAATCACCAGGAGCAACACATCAAAACCATTGATGAATCCTAATAACATCACAACTTCGACTGGTGGCGTTGCGAACCATCATATCTGGTGCGGTTTCGATCAAAAGATGTATAAAATTCATTAAGGGGTTGTTTAATTTCTGTACATATAAGCATATTGAGCCTGATATGGTTGTAATGGACTATTTCCATCTGAAAGTCCAAGATAAAATTTGGAGATATGACTAAATTGCTTAAAATTGTCAAGTTATAGGACCAAAAGTAAAATTGTTTAGTTAAAGGACTGAATATCTAGAAATTTGAATGTTAAAGGACTAAAACTCTACCGTGACAACATAGAGGACTAATTCGCAAATGAGTCCAAGTTAAAGGACTTAAAATCTTATTTTTCCTTTGCAATTCAGACACCTTTTTCTTATTGGCAAAATGAGTGCATTTCGACTTGCATGACCTGCTTCCAAATAGGAAATAGTTTTTTAATGAGTATAACATTTTGCTACTAGCATCCCATATACCACTCAAGACATGTGAGTTTCAGTTCCTACAGAAATGCATTTTTAACATAAAACTAATCGCAAGGTTCAATCAGAAGTAAGAGACATGTATAATATAGTTAACAACAAAGGTCTAAGAATAGCCTTTTGATACTAGTCTTGCCATATATGGTATACATCTCAATTGATCCATATATATAATATTTTACTGATTAAGAATGCCTATTTGCATACATACTCCTTTTTTCTTTTGGCAATCCAACAACTTTTGTTCATTATGTCCTCCCTTAAAAATACTGAATCTCATTCTTTCTATTTTCAAATATTGAAACTACTCCGATGCCCAAATAGAGATCTTACTTGAAACTCAATGGAATACCAATAAAGAAAGCCCACAAATGTAAAGATAATTAATCAACATCAAGATTCACAATTTGGTAGAATATTAGAGGAATGACCATATTAATTACCTGGTGTGACATGATTTTGCAATAGGATCCTATCACGGGCACTGATGAAATCTACCAAACACATCCTTTTTGTCGGCGTTACAGTGAAATATGTACGAAACGCACCACAGACGGAATTAAGATTTAAGGGTTTATAGAACACGTCTTCAACAATCTAACTAAAAATTTGTTGTAGATTGAAATGGAAAACAAAGTAATTACTTCAAATGTAAAGTGGGCAAGCCAAATATATGCATTCCGATAGAGGAATTATGATTTGTGGGTATTCACATTGGAACATATCGGGGTTGAATTAAAATAAGATCGTCTCAGATCACTACTGCAATAAGTCTATTGTGCATATTCACAACTATTGAAACGGGCAAAGATGATAATTTTATGCTTATTGACTCATTCACAGAATGTTTGCTCAACCACAACTGCTGAAACAGGTCAAGCAAGAATCTCCATCCCATAATGGATAATATCAAGCAAGTCTTATCCTTTTTGCAATTGCATGCCATGCATAATGGTCCTAATGGATAATATCAGGTAAATCTTATTCTTTTTGCAGTGACCACCATCGCAAAAAATCCAGATTTTCACCCGTCTCCTTAAAGTCAAAAGTAGTGTTACAATAATTCTCAAGTTCCATGCTGGAACACGAGTACCTTAGACATTTCTTTCAATCTAGTGGCCTTTGTGTTGCCTTAGGTTTAGAAATTATAACTAAAATATTTCCCAGAATCGTATGGCAAAATTTGGGAACCTATTTATTCATATTTTTCACTATATATATATATATATATATATATATATATATATATGCTTTATACAATGTATATGATGTACTTTTAACTTCATAAATAATACACATAGCCCATAGGATTAGGATTTCTTCATTCCGTTGTGGAAATAAAGAATTATGAATTCAATCAAACCTTCTAATATCTAGCATTAAAATTTATGTGCAAGTATAGCTCAGGATTTTAAGAAAATATTTTAACCTTTTTCTTTCATCATTTTAATGCAAACATTTAGTGTTTCATCAATTATAAATTCACTAAATATAGCAACATCATTACAATATTGAATTAATATTAAAGGAGAAGTCGGATAATACTACAAGAAAAAAATCAATTTATCTATTGAAAAATTTGTTTGTAACTGTTAAGATAAAATTATTGTAAGTAAATATTTAACAACAAAATCTAAACTTGTTGGAATTTATCTACAATATGTATGCCGGTAAATTTTAAAATTGTTGGTGATTTGCCAGTAATTGGTAGGTATATTTTGGGGAAAAAAATATTTCTTATTTTGTAGGTATTATATATTAACTGCAAAATTTATTGCCAAAATTATTTATGTCGGTTAATTATATCAGTAAACTGAAATTTTCTTGTAGTGTAACAATTAGATGAAATTACGAACAAGCATAATTCTCGAATATTTACACTTTTCCCTCCCGAATTTAGGGTGAAATTGGATGCAATTACTAATTCGAGATCCTGGTATGTACATAATGAAAACTTCATTCTCGATTCTCGAGAATTTTTATGAAAGCCTTTCAATTGCATCTCTTGGTGGAAGTTTGATTTTCCCATTACATATCTTAAAATGTTCTGCTCACAATATGAGAATATTAATAAAATTAAAAGGGATAAGATGACATTAGAATCAACCAAGAACCAATATTAAGGCACATATAAATGGAATTACAATTATGCAATCGTGGAGATTTAATTTTATCACATTAATGTGTCCACCACGGGGACAATCAATTGCTCCAACATCTCGATTAATAACTAGATAATGATTAAAAGACCTCAAATTAACCGGACCATAAAAATTTTTAATTTCAAGAAGCATTTTGAGAAATTTAAATGATGCCATAAGATCGACTTATAGTGATAACTACACCTTAATTAATTGCTATCTCTCATGTAACTTTAGTTTATGTACTAGGAAAATTAAGTAGACACTATTCACACCAACACACGTTTTAGAGCTAAAGTGTGTAAGCCACTGGGTATTTTGTGAAAGTGATGTGTAATCTCTTTTATCTGGAAATATCTAAATGCAATGGTGAAAGTTTTCATGAGCAGCCATGAAGAAATTAAATGAACAGAACATAAGTAAGAAAATGATTTCTAAAAGTTAAGAGATAACTGTTATTATTGATATTTCCATCATCAACTACTACATCCTTTTATACTAGAAAATAGATCATTCTAGATATGATACTTGGGACAACACAATATGGTATACTTAATATAAAAGTAATTTGTGTTTTATTCCCCGAATATTCTCGCACAATGTAGCGAGTCCGTGCCAACCTCCATCCTCATTTGTCTCGTGGTAGTGGTCCTCATTAGTGTAGTGGTGTGATTGGTTGGATAATCCCCTGGCTTTCGGTCCCCCTCGATTCGAGTGTGCTCTTGAAACAACTTTAAGTTTGTTTCTAAGGCGCATGAAGAATTGTCTGTGAGAGCTTTAGTGAAAGTGTATGCAACCCTTTGATCAATGCTAGGGACATGTTGAACAGATATCTCCTTATTCAAAACCTCTCTCTAACAAAATGAATATCAAGCTCAATATGTTTAGTTCTAGAGTGAGATACGGGATTAGCGGATAAAGACACTTTGCCCCCCTTGGTTATCAACCCAAATAGTAGGCATCTTGCTAGGCATTCTCCTCAATTCCTTGAGTAAAGATTGAATCCATATTGTTTCACATGTTGCGTTAGCCAAACTTCTATACTCAGCTTGATCTAGAGATCTTGATCTTGAGGGTAGTCGCTTCTTTGAGCTCCAAGATATTAAATTCCCTCCAAGAAAAACACAATAACCACTAATGGACTTCCTGTCATCCAAATCGCGGGCCCAATCAAGATCGCAAATATTGTCAAATTCAATCGTTGCCTTTAGTGAAATTCAAGCCATGGTCTCTTGTTTCGATAAGTATCTAAGGATCCTTTTCTGACCTTCCAATGTGTATCTAATGGAGATTGCATATCTTGACTCACTTTATTAATGAGAAAAGGATATGTCGATCTTGTTATGGTGGCATATTGTAGTGCCCCAACAACACTTTTATATATTTTTCCATCCTCTAAGGGTTGCCCTTGGAATTTTGACAAGTGATTTCGGATAGCATTGGACTAGCCGATCCTTTGGCATTAAGCATATTGACTTTCTTCAAAATTTCTTCAATGTACCCTTTTTGACTTAAGAACAATCCTTTTGTGGTTTGAGCAATCTCTATGCCCAAGAAATAACTCAATTTTCCCAAATCTTTCGAGAGAAAAGTGCCCACTCAACTTGTTAATGACATCGCACTTCATTATTGTTTGAACTGTAATAATTATATCATCAACATAAGTTAAAACAAGAATAGTGGAAACATTTTGTGTGTCTATAGTAAAGGAAGAACCGCCCTTGAAATGCAAAAACCAAGATCTTTCATAATCGCACCAAATTTTGATGTCAAGCTCTTGAGGCCTGTTTTAGGCCGTAGAGGGATTTATTGAGTTTGCATACCATATGCCCCCCTTGCTCAAACCAGGAGGTTGTTCCATGTAGAGATCAACATCAACATCCCCATTCAAAAATGCATTGTCAACATCGAAGTGTCGAAGAGGCCATGATCGTGAGATAGCAATGCAAAGTATAGTTCGAATTGAGACGGGTTTAATAAAGGGCTGAATGTATCGGTGTAGTCGAAACCTGGAACTTGTGTGTAACCCTTGCGACTAGTCGGCTTTGAATCGGCAATAGAGCCATCGATGTTTCTTTTAACTTTAAATACCCATTTGCACCCAATTGGTACTTTGTCGGAGGTAACTTAGTTAGATTCCAAGTGCCATTTTTTAGCAACGCCGAGTATTCTCGACCATAGCATCCTTCCACTGGTATAGTCAAAGCCTCAACATGAGAAGATGGTTACGTAACAATGGGAATTTGTTGAGCTAAATAAAGTTTTGGCTTATAAATGCCGCCTTTGACCAGTTACCATAGGATGCGTCACATGCATGATAGGTTAAGTGCGAAGCTATAAGAGAATTAGAACTGCATTCTCATCATTCACAAGCTCATTAGTAAGGTTAGTATTATTCTCAAAAGGTAATTCAAGTATATAGAGATGGCCTTGAGAAGAAAAAGGAGTCATGAGTAACACGAAGATGAAGAAGGAGAATTACTAATAGGCTTTGAGGGAGAAGAAGTGGAAATAGAGGGAGAAGGATTAGAAGGATTGACATGATTGGGAATAATAGGAGACGAACAGGATGAAGAATATTGAAAGAGGGAGCACGATTGGTGAGATGGTTGAAAAGATTGAGCTAAAGAATCAAAGCAAAAGGGGAAGATATTCTCATCAAAAACTACATGTCTGCGACAATAATTCGTGATTGGCTAGAAGAATCTTGTAACCTTTATATTGTGGATGTACCCAAGAAAGACACCATAATCAGATTTAAATTCAAGCTTGTGTTTTCTGTATGGCTGTAAATATGGATAACAAAAGGCACCAAAGGTCTTAAGAGTTTTATAATTTGGTTTTGTGCACATCAATCTTTCAAGAGGTGTTTGAAATTGTAAAAGCTTGGATGGGGTCCTATTTATGAGGTATACACTGGTAATAAAAGCATCATCCCAATATTTTTGAGGAACATGAGACCTGGCAAGCAAAGAAAGACCAACTTGGGTGATGTGTTTATGTTTCCTTTGCCAATCCATTACGCTTTCGGGTGTGTAAGGGCATGATAATCATGGAGTATGCCATTTTGATGAAAGAAATCGTGAGGGGCTTATATTCGGTACCTCCATCACTTTGAACACACTTTATCTTCTTGTTAAATTGATTTTCAACCAGATTCTTAAAATGTTGAAACACCCTTGGAACTTCCCGATTTTAATTTCAACAAATAAATCCAAGTGAATCTACTAGCATGGTCGATGAAAGAAACATAGTAATTGTAGCCATTAATGGACCGGATGGGAGCAGAGTCCCCACAAATCGGTGTGAATAAGATCAAATATTTCATATTGATTGGAATCGAAACAAGAAAAGGGAGTTTGTGACTTTTCCCTTTCATACAAGCTGCACATATTTGCTCGGACTCGAGACTTTTATAGGGAATAGAACTATTTTCCAATGCCTTCTTAACAACATCAAAAGAAGCGTGGCCTAATCTATCATGCCAAACTTTTAAATCTAGTCTAGACTCGCGAGAATTCACCCGGATATGCTGATTTTTGAGAGGAACAGAAAATAAGCGTGTGGATTGTTCTTGGCACATTTTAGTTGAAAAGCGTAGAGACCATCCTTAACTATCCCTTTGAGAAGAGTTTGTCTGTTTGTTGATCCTTCACAAGACAAGAATTAGAGTGAAATTCAAAGAAAACACCATTGTCTTTAGCAAATTGAGATACACTAATCAAATTCTTTTTTATATGAGGAACATGAAGGAGATTTTTAAGCAGAAAAAGATGATTGTTAGAAGAAGAATTATGCCTCAATCTTTGAATTACCATAATGAGAAATTGTCAAACCTGTACCATTCCCCATGTGAACTTTCTCGGCTCCTTGGTAGTCATTAGCTATACTCAGTTGTTGAGATCATAAGTCACATGGCTATTAGCTTTGAATCAGGATACCATGAACTTTCGAAAAAGAGTCACCGTTTCCATTGTTTGAGAAGTGGTGAAATTTGCGGATGGTTGATTAATCGTCGAGATTGGGTAACATTGAGTTATATTTGAATATTTGAATTTCCATTCCTTGGCATATAGTTCAAGTCTCGCTCTATAAAAGCATTTTTTGCGGTGTGATTATTTTCGTGATGATTTGGCACCTTGGACCACCATTAAAAAAAGATCTTCTCTCGCTTCCAAAGCTCCACCTGAAACCTCCTTGGCTCTATTGTTATTATTAGGCCGTACGTGTTCCATCTTCCTCTATTGGTATTGAAACCTCCTCTTTTTGGGGCAAAATTCTGAGTGGTTAGATTAACATTGGGAGTAGATCCTTCTATACCAAACTGAACTCCTTCCATTCTTTCTAATCTAGCTTCAAATGTCAACAACAATGATGATACTTCCATAATAGAGATAGGTTCAATTTTAGAGGATACAGAAACCATAACTGGATTGTAATCAGACCCTAGACCAGACATAATATGCAAAAGTTGATCCTCATCACTTACTTTGCAACCAGCAGCATTAAGAGCATCACAACAACTTTTAACTTTGTTCAAGTAATCTCTCATGCTTTGATTTCCTTTCTTAATATAATGTAATCGCTCTTTTAGTTGTAAAATCTTGCTCTCATCGATTAGAAAAGCCGTTTCAAGACTAGTCCAAATTTCATGTGTTGTAGTTAATCCAAAAGTCTAATCAAGTAAACTCTCCGAAAGAGATGACAAAGAACCATGATGCTATTAATTGATCTTGTTTGATCCAACTTAAATACTCAGGATTTACTGTACCTTTTGTGGTGGATGAGCTCTCAGTGTGTTTTGGCGGTGCTTTTCTTTCTCCAGTGAGAAATCCCTCAAGACCATATCCTTTTACTGCTGCAAGAATTTGGTGCCTCCATATGAGATAATTTCCTTCATTCAATTTTACTGTTATCAACTGGCTTAAAGGTTGGAGTATATTAACTGGAGCAGAAGTAGCTTCTATGGTGATACTCATTCTTTTTTTTTGAAGGAATTAAAAAGAAAAATAGATGAAGTCTAGAATATAAGGGAGAAGAATAGTACAGGCCCCAGGGATTATCCTGAGGCTCTGATACCATGAAAGTTTTCATGAGCAGCCATGAAGAAATTAAATGAACAGAACATAAGTAAGAAAATGATTTCTAAAAGTTAAGAGATAACTGTTATTATTGATATTTCCATCATCAACTACTACATCCTTTTATACTAGAAAATAGATCATTCTAGATATGATACTTGGGACAACACAATATGGTATACTTAATATAAAAGTAATTTGTGTTTTATTCCCTGAATATTCTCTCGCACAATGTAGCAGAGTCCGTGCCAACCTCCATCCTCATTTGTCTGCGTGGTAGTGGTCCTCATTAGTGTAGTGGTGTGATTGGTTGGATAATCCCTGGCTTTCAAATGGCGCAACAGTCATTAGATTTAACTGGTTGAAGTAAAGATTTACTTTGGACAACCAACAATATTTGTGAAAGTGATGTCTGCAAAAGTAAAATGATAAAAAATATATAAATGCAATGGGCGATGCTGATTCAATCTCCTAAAATTCAAGTCTTGAAATATGCAAAATAAGGGAAAAAAAAAGGTTAGCTAGTGTTAAAAACTGGGACATGTCAGAAATTGAATAGGACTCAAAGAGAGCTTGAACTCAGTATGTTAATCCTAGTTAAAAATAGGATTAATTACAAAAACTATCCCGTGGTTATTTTTATGCATGAATTCACACACTACTATTGCTTTTTTGGAATTGGTTTGGACATTCACTAATTTTCATTCAATTTAATTAATCTGATATATTAGTGATATTTATGTTATCTGGAAACAAATTAATAATCATAATTGTTTTCATTAAGAAAATACAGTTAACTTCGAGTCCATTCTTATGTGCTAGTAGGCAGTTGTTCAAATTTTCAACTGACTGATTTGGAGAAACAACAAGCATATCGTTATGTGCTAATGAAATGTGGATGTATTGACAGATATGTCGAGTGAGTAATTCTTTTAATGAATATAAATTATACACAAATAAATATATGCATTTATTGAGCAACACTCCATTTCAAATATCACAAATGCTAATAGGGATATCACATATAGGGAATTTGAAAATATGACAAAGAGACGTCTAAGAAGTCGTTCAAGATCTTTTGCAGAGATTCAAAAAATTGTTAATAGGTATTTTGCTGGTTAGTTTGCAAAGAGAGTAAGTATTTCATTTCAAATCAAACTTAATATATAAATCTTTTACTTTACTAATATAATTCATTGCATCTCAGATTATGAACGCTGACTGCCATGAAGTTGTGTCGGATGACGTTAAATTTTTAGCAAGAGGCCCACTTAATCGTGCTAGAAGATTTTCCGCATATAACATTAATGGTTTAAAATTTCGAACAATAAACTGAGAAGAAGGGTTAAAGTCGCAAAACAGTGGAGTATTTTTGATTGTTGGAACTCCAAGTGTTGCAAGTATAGTCGTGATGTTCATGGGGTGGTTGGGGATGTCGGGTATTATGGAAAATTGGTAGACATCATTGAACTCAATTATTATGGTAAATTTGTTGTTACACTATTTAAGTGTATATGGGCAGACACGACTACTTCAAGAGGGATAAGAAGAGATCATTTGGGTTTCACAGAGGTTGATTTCTCTAGAGAAATACATGTCGGAGATAGTATAGATGATGAACCTTATGTGTTAGCCGTGCAAGCTCAGGTGGTGTTCTATGTCACTAATGAGTTGGAAAAAGACTGGAGTGTTGCAATACCTTTCAAACCAAGAGACTTTTTCGATATTGGTGAAAATGAAGACAATAGCACACATGATATTGCTCTAGTTTCAGAAGACAACCAAAACCTTATATTTTCATATGACATTGAAAATTAGGTTTTAGCAAGAGAGGAATTAGATGATGGGATAACCGATGCAGTTGAGAGTGCAAATGAAAGACTAGATAATATTTACAATATTCATGAAAATGATTGAGGTGTACAAATTTGTTTCATGTACTCTGTGTTATGACTATCAAATAATTCTGATGTGTTTAAAATACTTAAAGAGACAACATCTTTTGTTTTCACTAAAGGAATTTTCTATTTCCCCTTTTTCATATTTGAGTACCTGACTTGATAGCTTTGTGTCTCTTCTTCAAGTGCTCTCAGCAAGTGTAATTTTTGCTCTTAACTGCCAGGGATCCAGTCAGCTACAACTTTCCTCCAAATTTTGGATTGGCTGCGTAACTATCTTCTTCAGGTAATTGATATACTCGAAATACAAAGACTTGGTAGACATGATAGCTTGTGAATTTAAAAAACATTCATCAACTTGAAATACATACTCACTGCAGCAAATACTTATTGTTTGACCATTAGCCAATAAGGATTAGATAACTTGAGAATAACTAAGAAAAAGAGCAAGAAAAGCTGTAAAAAATGAGCCAACAGTGGCATATAGGGATAAATGTTTATTAATGGCTCCCTCAATAAAATATTGAATAAAATATAAGGGAGTTACCAACAAGTAAAGAAATTGATACTAAGTACACCGCCGACGGTTCTACGAGCATCAACACCTTCTTCGCCCGTTTCTCCAAGCACACTTTCTGATTTCAATTGGTAAATTTCAAAACCCTAATCTCTATTGTACAATTAAAAATTAGTTTATTACTTCCTTTGTTTTTAATATATTTCATTTGGTAATATGTACCTCAAATTATTTCCGCATATGATTATCTCAATTGTTTCCACATATGATTATGCGAAAAAAAAAACTAATTCGGATTCTAAACAGCACCGATGTACTTTTTCATTGTTTTAAACTTTTGTTTAAGTTATATTATCAAGGCTGGAACATGAAGGATTTTGGAAGAAATTGGTGCAGGAAATTGGTTCCAAAACTCTCAAAATAATCTGTTGTTGCAAGCTCCTGAAACTGAAATTCTATTCTCAAGTGAGTATCCGTAAAACCCTCTGTTTTGGTTGCAGAATGCCGCATATTTAATATGGTTTCCCGATTCTTTGGCTCTTGACCTTGTAGTTGTCTTTCTTATGACCTAACAGTTTTAGGCTTCACATTGATTTCAACTCATCATTGCTCCTTGTATTGTTGCGTCTAGGAGGCTGATATTGATTTCAAATCCCAAGGCCGATATTGCATTAGATCGATCGATCTATTCTAGTTTTGGTTTTTTGTTGATAGTTTATTGCTTATGAGTTCATAATCATGCTTTATTGTTTTGGATGTGTGGATCATGAAACTTAATTCCAGACTTAGCTTAAACAATAACTTGTAAATCATTTTTTTAATATCTTAACCGTGGCCTTTGCTTTTTTCCCTTTTCAATTTCATCCCCTTAATTTAACTGTTATTTCAAACCTTTTTGAGTAAAATGTTTGACTAGTATTAGAGTTCCCATGATAATTAAGAAACAATTAATTATGACAATATTTTTTATCGCTCTATATCTGTAGAGCAAACAACAAATCTTTTAGAGACAGTGGACATGGCAAGTACAACCCTATAAATTGCGGAAAAGACTATGCAAAGTGGTTTGGGATATAATATTCGCACTAAAATCTCCAAAATATCCGGGCTAGGAGAGATAAGCATAGATAGTGACTCTCTTAGACCCTTTAGCATAGTCTGTTCGTGCAACTCCTTGGACTCTTTGATTGCTTGCCTCATTTGACCATTTTCTCTTTCATCGTGATTCGGCTCTTCTACATCACTGTCACTACTAGAGGCTGGTTGTAAGGCATGTTATGGGTTGTCTGTGAAGCAACAAGTGTGAGGCCTTTTTGACTCTTCAATGGCATTGGCCTTTTCAAATTGCCTTTTCCTTCTCTTCATCTTTCTTTTGATAGAGGATGATGGTGCATAAATCAGGATTGAGGGCAGAGGTAATAGAGATATTTCCTAGAAAGCTCAGGAGTTCTTCTTCTTCCTCAACGAATTCTGGACTTTGAAATTGATGTTGGCATAACACAGCTTCCAGGCTCTCCAAGTCTCTCTTGAACGTCAGGATATGCAGGAGATAACATTATCAAGTCATCATCCTCATGCATAGGCTCAAGGGGATCCCTTTCTTCCTCAGCTATCCTCGCATCAGTCTAAGGAGACTTAACAACTAACTCTTCATGACCTTGGTCAGCTGTGATTGCTTCAGTTTCTTCAACTGTCTCCCTAGCAGCTGTGTGAAACTCAGTTGGCTTAGCCAATTCAGACTTCTTCACAAGTCTTCTTCTTGTCTTGACCAGTGGAACCTCAACCTCTTCTAGTTCCTCTTCAATGGCAACATGAGACTCGCCACTTTTTCTACCTTCTTCTGCAGATGGCTTACATGGCACGATGAGCGCTTTCTCTTAATGATAAGAAAAGGAACTGGGATTCCTTCTTCGGTTGGGCGGGCGGCGGGGTCTTCTTTGATCATAGGGGGCAAGAGCCTTCTTCTTCTTCTGGACATGCTTAGGAGAAGAGGCCTTTGCAATCGCAGCTGTGTCCTCGGGGACAGGGTCAACTGATTCCCCCTCGCTCGTATCCTCATTCCTTCCATGAGCTTGGCGTTGGGCAGCTGAGAGATCAGCCTTGAACATCTTCTTGTTCACATGAAAGGGTTTCCGATTCCTAAGAGGAATACCCTTCACCTCTAGCAGATGACCTAACACTAGGCCATATCTGAGTGAGCTTTCAAACACTCCATCTTCAGTAATGGCTTTGTTCTTCACATTCTGGCACAACTTGCCAAAAACAAACTTCATGTCGATACATTTGGCCACCACGTCCATCAACTTCTGGTAGTCCTCTTTTATTAGCAATTTTTTAGTTGTGTAGATAGGCTTTGCGGCAGTCTCTGGCTTGGCTATTTCCTTCCATGCAGCAGCCAGGTTGATATCCTTCTCAGTTATCTCTTTAAAACCAGAAGAAGGATAACAATTAGCAGCTAAGTCCGCAACAGTCAACTTAATTTCCTTGTTGTGGACTGGTGAGCGAATCTCATCATCGTGAACTTGAGCGTTCACGTAGAACATCGCAACCTCTTCCAAGTAGTTGTGCGAGAACTCCATCGACAGGAACTGCTTGAGACCAGATTTCTCAAGCTTCTCACTATCTTCTTCACAAGGCCTTGTCCACTCCTTGCTTGACTAAGCCCCCTCAAAATCCACGGTAGCGGCAGTGTGGATCTTCTCATCTAACTTCACATAATCATAAGATGGTGCCATTTGAATTTGAGCTGAGAATAATCGAGCGAGCAGCGAACTAGGGTTTTCTTATTTGTTGCACAGAGAAAATGCCTTGATGATTTAAGAGTAAGAGAGTTTTGTGAGAAGAGAGAGAAAAACAAATTCTCTATATATGGGATATGAAGCCCTCGATTTTTATTCGAGCGTGTATCTATTCACTTATCGACTATGTACTATTTTGACTATTTTACCGCGTCACTTTGATGGGTAAATATTAATAATAAATATATTTCGCATTTAATTTCATTTTTTTATTTATTTATTACTTGTGATCATGATCATTTATTAATTCTATTTCACATTAATGATCACTTGATTGATCATTATTATTATTTGTGCATTTATTAGTCACCTTAGAATTTTAATAGACTATTTATTTTAGAGACCTATACCTAATAGAATTAAGAATTTGATTTAGAATAAGTGATAATGAGACTTATAAGTGATCAAGGAAATCACTATTGGTTTTGGAGATTGATATTATTCATCTATTATCATCAATTTTGGGACAAAAATAAATATGGGAATACCATAATTACCCCTATAGTGGACGGCCAAGATGTATATTTTTGTGTAAAAATACCATCCAATTCTTGTACACATACACTTTATTATATCTCTTGTGTATAATTACACCATTAATACGAACTTTATACACATTATCTTATACTATAATTTTTTAACATTAAATCTCCCAACATTCTCCACTATCTCCAACATTTCCCTCATTCCTCTCAAATTCCATTCAAACCCATCTTATGCTCATACGTTTGACTCACCTTTTGTCTCCACGCAAGAGACAAATTGTAAGACAACAAACTTGATCCCTCTCTCCCTCCTCTCTCTCAATTTTCGGCCATTAGGCTTAATTTTATCAAAAAAAATTCATTTTCATCCAACACATTCATCATTCAAACATTTTCTCCAACTTCTCTCTAAAATCCACAACATCTCTCAAGCATATATTCATCCTTTTCTTCATATCTTCAAACACTTCTTCATATCTTCAAATACACTTTCTTAATATCTTCAAACACACTTTCTTCATATCTTCAAATACTTTCTTAATATCTTCAAGCACACTTTCTTCATATTTTCAAACACTTTCTTCTTTCTTCAAATACTTAACAAAAATACAAGAATTCTTCTTACTTCTTCCATAAAATTCGAACCCCCTACTACAAGGTAAGAATTTTCTTCTTAAATTCATCTTGATGTCATCTAGATACCTCCTTTCACTCATTAATTTGAGTTTGGATTTTTATTTTGAGGTGTACTTAGAAGACTATTTGGAGACATGCAAGCCTTGTGATCAACTTAACAAGACTTTGAAGGTTGTGAAGAGAATTTGGACTACAAGGTAAGAATTGAGACTTCTAGTACATTTTCTCCATCTCCTTCTATTTTTCAAATTTTGATACTGCATTTTCATTTTTTGGAGTTTTAGGGGCTGTCCTTAAGAGCTAGTTTAAGAGTGAACAAGGAGACCCATTTTGAGACCTCTAGTAGTCTCATTTCATCTACTACGTACACAAGGTAAGTGTAGTTTGCACCAATTTCTTCACCTTCTTCTTTTTCTCCTTAATTTTTAACCTCATTTTCTAAATCTTAATTTTTGGTATTTCTTAACTTAAGGGCTGACCTAAGTGAGTTCCATTCAAGTTGTGAAATTTAACCTTTTATTTCACAACAATTCATTTTAAGGTGGGTGGAAAAATCTTTCCAACTTCTATGTGTTTTTCCTTAAATGTATGTAGTATTTTGTTCTTGAACACTTGAGGTATATATATTATGTATTGCATGTTGATTTCATGTATCAAGTTGTAAAAATTCTCAAGTGTTGCTCACAAATGCTATTTATTGAAATTTAGGTGCATGCATGTACACTTTAATGTTGTATTTGATGAATTATTGTATGAAATGGACATGCATGTTTATGATCCTTGAAATCCATGTTTTGTATGACTTATAACCTGGACAAGCCAATCATAATTTATTAAATTTCAATTTTTGGACTTAAAATGCAAAAATGGAAAGTTGGTGGACTTAATTGCAAGAAAATAAAACTTAAGGGTCCCCCTGCAATTTTCGAATTTTGGGACTGTACTCAGGTTCAAAAATTATGTTTGGACATTTTAATAAAGTTTTAAGAGTTTTTAGATAAATAAAATCAACCTTTAAAAGCCCAAGATCTAGATTGTAAAACTTTAGAAGTTTAAGGGCTACATTGCAATTTCCGAAACTGTACCAGCCCTTATTTTGAAATTTGAAATTTTAAATTCTTAAGGGACTGTAAATAACATATTGTAAAATTAAGGGAAAGTAATTTTATAAAAATTAAGGGACCAAATTGTAAAAGACTAAACTTGAGGACCCAAATGAAATTTCCAGGACAATTACAGTCCATGTTCCTGGAAATACTAATTTAACTATAACTTAATGATATTTTGGACCCAAGGTCCAAATTTCATAACAATTGGAACCCTAAAAGCTTTAAAGGCAATTATTGTAAAATGGGACAAAAATGAGATTTTCAAAAGTTAAGGGACCTATACTTATTTCTTTTTAAAATTGTTTTTGTCCCAATATCCCACTGACCTTAGTGACATTTTACAACTGTAATCACATTAAAATCCCTTCCGGTTTGTGAGTCCCGACTATTTCAAACTTAGGGCCCGAAATGATAATTTTAACAAAGTTGGGGCCAATGTGAGATTATCATAAAAACTCGACATCAACACTTTAAAAACCTGAATCTCTGAATAATTTAGAGATTTTAGGAACTGACCTCATAATATTTCATGGTCGGGACATTTATTTATTTAATTTTAAACTCCAAAAGTATTGATTTTTACAAAACGGGGCTAATCGTAATTTTTTTTAACAAGGACCTAACTCAAAATTATTTTGTTATTTTAAAACAGCCCTTGACCCTCTTAATTTAATAATTAATTAAAATATTTTATTTTCTCAAAAAAAATCCCTTGACTTATCAGATCGTCTTGACCGATTAATACACGATCGCGAGGTGACTTCCTCGTCTTGCGATTTCGAATCTATAACAGGACTTATGTTCCACCTAATTCTTCAAGACATCGAAGATTACTTATCCTCTCGATAATTATCTTCATCCAAATTACTCAACCAATGCCAATAAATGCCACACGTTTTTGAAAACTTTTCCTGAACTGCTTCCCTAAATCAATATACTGATCGCCTGGTTGACTTCGAACTTGTAATTATTTTCGCTCGAGTCAACTTGGTGTGTCGAGCTCACAAATCGGAATGGATACGTCGGGATGGAATGGGAGGCGGCTCGTTATTCCACTCTCCGGCCCCATCGTCCTAATCCTATAACTGAGGGACGGAGTTTGTCCAAGGGAAGCGAGTCGTAGTACTAGAGGTATAATCATGATTATGACAATCCGGGCCTAGCTAGCTCTACTGCGGATTTGTCTTTGCCTATGGAGCGATAAGGTGACAGGTCTTGGACCATCTTGCTCGGGGAGTTACAAGGAAGAACAAAGGAATTGTTGTCTGATCCACACAATTTTGGAGTTAATTGGACCCGCTTGGTTGGCGCTACAAATCCGTACGCAACCACTACTTGTCTTGCATGGATTGGCGTTACTTTCCGTACACAATCCTACCTGTCTTGCTTGTATCACATAGTGCCTGTATGATCATGAACTCTTTTCAAAACTGTATAAGTATATTACCTTAAGTATATTTATCACGCCGCTTGTGAACTGTGTGTGAAATCACGCATCATAACTCACACATTTTTCATACAATTGTTTTTCTTGCATTAACTATATATATCGCCACACTTGCACACGATCACCCCATCCACTGAGATTTATGTCTCATCCCCTCCTACTTTCTAACGGCTAGATGGGGACTATGTTGACGACGCCGAACCTACCACAAACTGATTTCCCGTGTTTCGCCTGTCGGACCTGCTCCTTTTTACTATTGATTGTACTTGTTTCTTGTGCTTCAGCTGATGTTGGACTTCCCTTTATTCTGCTTCTCTTTTCCACACTTAAGTTTGACACTTAAGTTTGTGATGATGTATGCTTTATTTTAGTTTTGGACTGTAAGTTCAATTTAGATATTTTGATGGGTTGTACTTGGATTTTGTTGGACTGTAGATGTAATTCGTACTTGTATCTTATTTTCCGCTGCTTTAGACTCTGTTCACTTGGGGTTATATTGTATCATTTTTCTAGATTGTTGGGTTTAATTCTGTTTATGTTATTGATTGTCATCGCGTCCCGTCGTGACAGATTAAGTGGTATCAGAGCTCGGCTAGTAAGATGGAAACTTACACCGAAGTGACCGTGATAGGACCCTTGGTCTGTGTTGGGTAGTACCATGACTTGACTAATTAAGTGTGAAATCGATTTCGAAATGGCATAGAACCGTATTATTGATGATTAGACTGAGTAAAGAACTTTATACTTGGAGATTCCATAGTCATACTTGTCTTGACTTAGTTGACTCTTGATTGACTTTCCTTATTTCTTCCTTATCCTTCCATTTACATATGTCTAATCCATCTTAGTTGTGTTGACCAGGATGGAGCCAACACCCCCGACTTGGTGGGACGTATTTGAGGTCCGCGCCGAGCGAGACTATTTTCGGGCACTCAAGATCCACTGGCACCAGGAATGTATCCGGGCCACCTCGGGACTGACAGAGGAGCGTCACTGTACGAGGGAGCTAGGCGTCTCTTGGCGAAGAGCAAGGAACAGAGGAATAACTTGACCATCCTTGTCAAGGACCGCGACAACACCATCCGTGCGCGGGAAGATCACATCCAGTTGATCCAGGAGCGCCTGGATAATATGCGGGAAAAGATGAAACGGGCTAGCGATGGCTGCCAGAAGTGGGAGATGGACGCCCACATGTCTAGGGACACTATCAATCGTCTGGAGGAGACCCTCATTAAGCAGATGACAGTGATCGAGGACCTTACTCAGGTCCTATCTCAGCGGGAGGCCGCCCTAGATGCTGCCTTAGCAGATAATGCGCCACCATTGCCACCGCCCGAGGTGGAATCAGTATCTGACCCCGAGGCAGATAATGAAGAGGATCCCGAGGAGGATCCAGCTGAGGTCGGGGAGCCCGAGACATTTGAAGCCGCCTCGCTTGATGATGCTCAGGCACTTGATTAGTGGCTTGAGTTTGTCGATTGGTTGGATGCCGAGGCACTTCCTGAGCCCGTCAGGTTCCGGTCGTGGACATGGTCGATAGTGATGATGACGGTGCCCTCACGAAATAGATAGTTTCTTTTCTAGATTGTAGTTGTATTGTATTGGATGCTTATTTCCATTCCATTGTATCTTGATTTCCGTTGTATCTTGATTTCAGATGTATCTTAGATTCGATATTTGATGTATGAACTCTTTTGGTGTATTCCAAATTTTACGATAATAGATATGCCTTTTCCGTAGTACTTATTATGTGTCTTGTGTTGTTATTCATTCCATCATGTTCTGATTTGTTTTATGCGAGCATTAATGGAACCATTTATTATGTATTGTAACTAACACTTCAAGATACAAAATGGCAGAACAACGAGGACGCGGAAGACCCTGCCGGGTCCCCCGTAGGAATGATGACGTACCCAAGAAACGGGTACCTTCCCTAGAATTACCACCACCTCCTCCACCAGCTGCAGGAGACAATCTAACTGCGCAAGCCCTACAACAAATCCTAGTCTTCATGAGGCAACAAACAGAGCCTCAATAGCGTGCCCCCGAACCCGCCTAAGAGGCGAATGATCGCGTCTTAGAGAGTTTCATACGGTTCAACCCACCAACTTTTTTAGGAGAGCCAGATGATCTAAAGGCAGAGGACTGGGTCGAGAAACTGGAGAATATCTTTAATGCTCTCCAATATTCAGATGAACAGAAGGTTACACTCATCGTATTTCGACTGGAATCGGCTGCTAGAGATTGGTGGAGAGCCGTTGAGAGGAAATGGGAATAGGACCGAGTAGCCAGAACTTGGGAAACTTTTCTGGCTGAATTCAATGAACAGTACATTCCCCAAGTAGTGAAGGAGGCACGCCGGGATGAATTCCACAGGTTGAGGCAGGGGAACATGTCTGTAGCCCAGTATGAGTCTGAATTCCATCGGTTGTCCAAATACGCTCTGGGGACGATCATCACATAAGAGGATAAGATGTACAAGTTCACAAGGGGACTGAAACTGGAACTCCAGAAACAACTTTTGACTGTTGAACTAACCACCTACTCAGCCGCGGTAAAGACAGCTCTCCGCATCGAGTCGGGACTGAACCAACTTGGGCAGATCCAGTAGAGTAGGCCATCAAACAGTCTCAAAAGGACCGTTGTGGGACAACCATCTAAGCAACCTGCTAAGTTTCAGAAGGAACCAGTTATCAAGGCGGAGAAAGGGAAAGGACTGGTACAGGGAAAGCCGGGACAAGTGTGCGCACATTGCCAGAAACCAGGACATACTGCCAATGACTGTTGGCGCAAACAAGGGAGATGCTTGCGATGTGGCAGTGATCAACTAGCTGAAGGATTGCCTGAAGTACAAAGACCGAACCAAACAGGTGCAGCCGCAGAAGCCAGACAATGGCCAGGGTAATCAGGCAAGGATGCCCGCTCAAGCATTTGCACTAGCTGGGCATGAGGCTTCGGAGGCAACGGACGTGGTGGTAGGTACACTTTTAGTATCTAACCACTACGCTAAAATACTGTTTGACCCTGGATCATCGCATTCATTTGTCGCACCGCATTTTGTACACAAACTGCATGCATGCATGGAACATATGCCTATATGTCTAGAAGTGTCAACTCCTATGGGCGCAAGCCAGATAACATATATTATCTATAATGCATGCGAAGTTAAGATTGATGAGATAAATTTTCCTGCCAATCTGATCCTATTACCTATATCCGAATACGACGTGATATTGGGAATGAACTGGTTGTCTGCACACCATGCACAGATGGACTGCCATCGCAAGTCCATTAAGCTATGTGAACCCGGGAAGCTCGAAGTGGAAATTTTGGGAAGGGCATTAGTTAAGATTGCCCCAATCATTTCAGCAATGAAGGCGAGGAAGGCGATCACTAGAGGGGCACAAGGGTACTTGGCGCTTGTAATTAAAAAACCCAAGGTTGAGACACAAATCAACCAAGTACCTATAGTATCGGAATACACAGATGTATTTCCATAAGAACTCACCACTGTCCCTCCATATAGGGAAATCGAGTTCACCATCGAGGTATTACTGGGAACCGCCCCGATTGCTAGAACGCCGTATAGAATGGCTCCTGTTGAGTTGCAAGAGTTGAAGACTCAATTGCAGAAGTTGATGGATGTGAGATTTATCCGACTAAGTACGTCTCCATGGGGAGCACTGGTACTATTTGTCAATAAGAAGGATGGCACATTAAGACTGTGAATAGATTATCATGGTCTTAATAGTGTGACCATCAAGAACAAATATCCCCTCCCGAGGATAGACGAACTGTTTGATCAACTTCAAGGAGCGACGGTGTACTCGAAGTTTGATTTACAACAAGGATATCACCAGCTGAAGATCCGTGAAGAAGACGTTTCCAAAACTGCATTTCAAACTAGATATGAACACAATGAGTTTATAGTGATGCCTTTCGGTTTGACAAAAGCGCAAGAAGCAAAGATTTATGGATCGATGCATCGAGACTTTCGACCCTATTTGGATCAGTTCGTAGTAATATTCATTGATGACATACTCGTATACTCTAAGTCTAGAGAAGAGCACGAACATAATCTAAAAATTATTTTAGAGACACTATGAGAACATAAGCTATATGCCAAGTTCAGCAAGTGTGAATTTTGGCTTAGTGAAGTCGCATTCTTGGGACATATAGTATCCGGCAATGGGATCGCAGTAGATCCATCGAAGGTACAAACAGTGGTTGAATGGAAACAACCCGAGTCTATAACAGAGATCAGGAGTTTCTTAGGACTGGCTGGATATTATTGAAGATTTATCAAGGATTTCTCCAAGATAGCCGGACCACTCGCTCGAATAACCCAGAAGCAAGTCAAGTTTGAGTGGAATGACAAGTGCGAGGCTAGTTTCCAAGAACTAAAGAAACGACTTACTGCAGCTTCAGTCTTGGCCCTTCCAAGGGGATCATAAAACTTTGTCGTCTACAGTGATGCATCGAAGGAAGGACTAGGAGCAGTGCTCAAGCAGGAAGTAAAGATCATTGCTTATGCATCACGAAAGCTCAAGCCGTATGAGGCCAATTACCCGACGCATGACTTGGAATTGGCAGCAATAGTATTCGCATTAAAGAAATGGAGGCACTATCTCTACGGACTAACATTCACAGTTTTCACAGATCACAAGAGCCTAAAGTATCTATTCTCTCAGAAAGATCTCAATCTGAGGCAACGGAGATGGATGGAGTTAATTGAGGACTATCACTTTGATATTCAATACCATCCCGGTAAAGCTAACGTAGTAGCTGACACCTTGAGCAGAAAGGCGAGTTTAGCCAGACTAATGATTTGAGAGTGGAAATCATTAGAAGAACTGAGCAATTGGAACCCGACGAGAACCAATACTAAGATTTCATGTGCTAACATTTCGGTTAAACCCGATCTGCTGAACGAGATCAAGGCAACACAGGAGACATATATGCATCTTCAAAAGCTGAAAGATAAGATACTTAAAAGGGAGAGATCAGAATTCTCAGTACCCAAAGATGGGATTATTAGATTCCAAAATCGAGTTTGTGTACTGAATGACGAACAGATCAGAAATAGAATCCTAGCAGAGGCACACCACTCGCAGTACACTATACATCCTAGAGGAAACAAGATGTATAATGACTTGAAATGGAATTATTGGTGGGTAAACATGAAGAACCAGGCAGCGGAGTTTGTTGCGAGATGTTTGACTTGTCAACGAGTAAAAACAGAACACCAATGACCATTTGGTTTACTACAGCCGTTGAGAATTCCCGAGTGGAAATGGGAACACATAACGATGGAATTCATAACGGATCTACCGAGGACCAGAGGAGGCCATGATGCTATATGGGTAGTCATAGATCGACTCACAAAATCTGCACACTTCTTACCCATCAAGAAAAAGCGATGCTTTTGTAGAAACTCGCATGCATTTATATCCGAGAGATAATTCGACTGCATGGAGTGCCAGTCTATGTGTATCTTGAATAATCATCTACCACCACTAGGGTGTATTTTTTTCCACTTGGCTTGTCCTTGAAGGAAGACTTTATTTGCTTTCCCACCTGGCATATATCACAAATGTTGTCCTTCTTGTAAATTGTGTCTGGCAATCCTTCCACAAGATGACTCCTTGCAAGCTTGTTGATTGTCTTGAAATTCAGGTGACTCAGCTCCTTATGCCACATCCAACTTCATTCAATTGTACTCTTTGCTAGCAGAGATGTGCTTGGTGTAGCAGTTGATCAAACCACTACATACATGTTTTTCAGCCTTGATCCTTGTAACACAATTTCATTTGATTCAACACCCTTGATTTGGCAAACACCCATGTTGAATCTTACATTATAGCATTTGTCACAGAGTTGGTTGATGCTCATCAGATTGAAATTGAGCTCTTCAACATAGGCTACATCTGTGATCTCTACTCCATTCTTCTTTATGGATCCCGTGCCTTTGATCTCCCTTGGAGCTTAATTTCCTCCAATTATGACTTTAGCACCTTTTATTTCCTTGAATTTTGAAAGATTTTTCTTGTTGCCTGTCATATATCTGGAACATCCACTGTCCGTATACCAGGTTCCTCGGCATTCAGCTGTTCCTTGAACCTGTAATCAAGGAAATTAGTATTTAGATACCTATATTTGCCTAGGTCCTGAGGGGTTAGCACTATAAGGTCATCTAACCAACATATAGCCAAATGGTTTGACTATAAGAGGTTGCCACCTATCAGTTCCATAATCATAATGAACATTTGCAAATTGCTTAGGGGCTTTAGGCTCATACAACTGTCACTTTTGTCTGTATGCCTATGAGTGAGCTTGTGCATTTGCTTTCTTGCGATAATAATGAAACTTTTGTGCAAATTGGGTTTTGTGCTTGGGTGCATATGTGTGCTGATTATTACTTATTTGCCTTGGGAATGACCTGTTTTGAGTTTGAGGTCTTTTCCACTTAGGCTTGTATCCTACTGGCCTTGGTTGATGTCTCATTTGATTGTTCTAATCAGCTTGGCTGGGATAATTTCTACCATTCCCATCATATCATTTCTTTGCTGAAATCTCTGGGTCTTTTGGTAGCTCTGTTTAGACTTTACAAAGAATATTCTATTTGGAGTCTGCTGATGGACTCTTCTGAATTTTGTTTCAGATGTCCTCTCGGCATACTCTACTGGTTTTTTGCCTTTACCTTTGTATCCAAGGCCAGCATGGTTGTGATTTTGTTTCCGAGTAGGTGTAGGTGCAACATATGGTGCTTTGGATTTTTGGACTGCCTCATTACTTGATGATCCTTTTTCCAATACCACTGTTGGAGCTTGGGCATGTACAAAGGAATTAAATCCAATGTATGTCTTATCTCCACTTTCCTTTTGAATCATTATAAGTTCATCCAATGATTTAGATGCATTAGTGAATGATGCAATCACATTTTTCAAATCTTTTTCCCTCTTTTCAGTTGCAGCTAAGTCTTCCTGAATCTTAGCTATCTCAGCCTTCAGCTGTGTATTCTCAGCAACTATGTGACTTAGAGTACTCAGCTCCTTAGTCAACTGTGAGTTTTAGCTTTTAAGCTGACTGTTTTCCTCATTTAAAAGTGTGTGTGAGGTTTTTACATGCTCAAAATCTTTCATCATTTTTCCTAATGAATCATAAAGATAAGTGGGTGATGAAGTGTTTGTGTCACTATCACTATCATCAGAATTAGAATGAGATGAGTTAGAATGTACCTCATCTTCTTGTTCTTTGGCCATAAGGAATATCAAAGCCTCTTCTTCTGTGTCAGAGGAGTAGTCAGTTTTATTGTTGTCTGACTCAGATGTTTCATTACACTTGGTTGTATTAGTCTCAGCAGCCAACATGGCCTTCTTCTTTTCTTGTCTTCTTTCTTTGAAGTCCTTAATTTCCTCTTCATTTGTATACTTGTTGACTGGTGGATAGGGACAATGAACAACCAAATGTCGTTGTTGTCTGCAATTCCAACACAGGTTTTCAGCTCTCTAAAAGTCTATTCTTTCAGCTCTCTGATACTCAGTCCCTTGGTGATCAGATCTCTTTGGTGGTCTGTCCTCCAATTGCTTTAGAAGGTGATGAGTGTCTCCTGGATGATTCACCTTTGCTTCTCTTGTAGGTCTTATTGAAGAACTTGTTGAATCTCTTTACCTTAAGGAAAATCTCTTCCTGGTCAATGGCTTCTTTGGTTTCAACCCTCTTGAATTCACCAGCCATGATTGCAACTGTCTTGGGTACAACTGTCTCTTCTTGCTCTTTTCTTCTAAGCTCAAATTCATAGACTTTAAGGTCTAGGAACAACTCATGGTTGGATGTTCTTATAAGGTCCATTGAATGTCTCAAAGCCATCACCTTCATTTCCCACTAGTCTAGGAGAGACCTTAGAATCTTTAGACACATTTCCTTTTGTGTATATTCTTTTCATAGAGCTGAGAGATCATTGGTTATCTCTGTGAATCTAGCATCCAGCTGATGCAGACTCTCACATGCAAGCATTTTGAAATTTTCAAATTTTGGTACAGCAAAAATTAGTTTGTTTTCTTTAATTTGATCAGACCCTTGACAAATTATAATTAGTTTTTCCTAGATTTCTTTGGCCGTTCTGCAAGATTTAACTTTGTTGAACATGGCCTTATCAAGGGTTTTGTACAAGATGTCCTTGGCAACATTGTCCAAATTATATCTCTTTTTATCCTCATTTGTCCACTCGCAACGTGGCTTTCCCACCATAGCAGGTCTAGGTTCTGTAGGTGCATCATCATCACCTTCAATAGGAGTAGCCCTTCTTACAGCTGTATTCTTTTAGGATTTGTAGTGGCCCATCCTGAATGAGGAACCACATCTGATCATGTAAGGCTGAAAGAAGTGCCTGCATGCATATTTTCCAATCGTCAAATTCTTCAACAATAAATATTGGAATGCGAAATGGATTTGCTTCCATGATAATTATTTTGCTTTTAAAATAAAAGCTTTAAAAACTGCAAATGTTGTTATTTTGAAAAATGATGAGATCTAGTTCAGTAACTAGTGCGCAAACGAATCCGCCTTTTCAATCTCCCACTCCCACTTGTAGGTCCCAAATGGTGATAAGTAAAGTCTAAAAGGGGGTGGGGTTTGAATAGACTTTAGTCCTTTTAGAAATTCAGAGTTGAATCATCTCAGCTAAGTCCTTGGTTGACAGCTTGGTTTGATTACACTGCAGAGTTAGCCACTCAACAGACTCGACTGAGCTGTTGATAGTATAACTCAACTGATTGAGCGAACACCTTAAAAATACAGTTGACTTGGTTTTTATAGTGGAAGCCTTTCAACCTTAGTTTTGAATACGGAAAATTAACAATCATCAATAATAAAGATAAGAATTTACTTTAAGTATACTGAATGTAAAAGACACAAGAAATTTATAGTGGTTCGAAGATGGGGTAATTCCTCTATTCCACTCTACTCCAATCTCTGGAGGAATCCACTAGTGTAACTTGATTTGGTTACAAAATGGTTACAGTACGAGATAGCTTTGATCACACAGCTAACTGCTTTTGGGACTGAGCTTCTTTACAAGACGGTTGTCCTGCTACTTCAGCTCCTTCAAACCTTTATAATTGTTCACACAGCCCTCCAACAGGTTTAAATCTCTAGTTCGATCTAGAACCTCACTACACCTCCTTCAACCTTGGAGAGTAGACCCCTTGTTCTTGAAACAAGATTTTTCCTCTTCAACAAATGAAGTTGTCTTTCCTTCACTGTGTGTGTTGGATCGATTTTCTTTGAGTTTCGGCTTGAGGATAATATTTTAAAGCTTGAGAGATATTGATTTTCTTTGCAGGTTATTTGCTTGCTTGTTTGCGTTCGTATTCCGTTAGTTTTTTTTCTCTGTGTATTCCTCAGCCTTTTATAGTGCAGGTTTGAAAATATGTCCTTTGAAGAGATAGACCCATTTTAAAATTCCATTTCGTAGGTTGTTGGCTTGTCTTGCAGCATTTATGTGGATTGTACCTTGAATTTAATGTTTTGCATCATTTCCTTAAACTCTGCATGATTTCAGGTACGTCTCATTGGCTCCTTGCTTTTTGCACTCTTTCAGCAAAACAACTTTAAGGTAGACAATCTGACACATGCCTATTTTCAGTAAAACCTCGACTTTGCCTGACAACGGATCTCTCTCAGCTTTCTTTGATCATGTCTGCTGCATAACCCCTTAGACAATCAATTCCAATGATTTTGGAATGATTTTGCTGTCAGTCATCTGACTGAGATAGTTTTTCTGCCACTTGACTAATACTTTACTTCACTTCACTCAGCTGTCACACTGTTGGGTCTTCTCTTCGATCTTCAGTCCAGTCCTGTAGTCTTCAACTTGGCTGCTTTCACTCAGCTTACATAGTCCAATACAATAGGAGCGAAAATTTGTGTTAATTGTAACAATTTTGAGCATGAACCAAAAAGAAAAGAAAAAGAAATATGGGGAAGCAAAGAACGATCTTAAGAAGCTGCAATGAGTGGTCATGCAATCGATACTTTTGTGAAGGATTAATGTCATAATTTTCTCCATGCTTAAGAAAATATCTTGAAGGTGGTTGGACCTAAAATGTGGGCAAATACATAAACACCATTTGTTAGTAGTTATACCACAAAGGTAAATAAAGAAGACACACGCTAACAATAACAACAATAACATATTATCATAGCACAAATATCAACAACCAGGTTCTGTCTTAACAACATACACACTAAATTCATAAAAAGAAAAATCATCGATTCTCAGAAAAGCATGAGTGTTGATTACAATAACCCTTTAATTATGTATGTGCAACATCTACAAAACATGCATATAGGAATAATCCACTTGAAAATTGAAAAGGTAAGAGGGGCTTATCTCAAGTTTCGTCAGATGCTCCTCAATAGAATCGTAGTGTTTAAGAACCTCATTCCTACACTCTACAAGCCTGTTCTTCATTTTCTCTTAGATTGAAATATAAGAATCAATACCTCATGTTCCTCTCATAAGAACTTGGAGCAGCCATTTTATTGCAGACGCAACCATTCAAGAAAAATTAACTTTGATGTGCAAACTGCAACAAGGATGTGAAAAGTTATTTATAGGGGATAGACAGAGAGTTGCGACTTAGATTTTGTGGCCCTAGTATACGTGGCATGTTATAATTAGAATGTTTTGCTGGCGCACATCTGGCCGATGGATGGGATTGACTGAAATTCGTGCGTCATGGCTTACGCAAATATACGACTTGCAGTAGTACTGATATATGTGGCATGTTATAATTGGAAATCTTGCTGGCATACCTTTGGCTGATGGATGGCGTTGACTGAAAATCGTGCGTCGCGGTTTACGCAAATGCACGACATGCAACACCTTGGGAAACGTGGCATATTATAATTTGAATATTTTGTTGGCACACCTGTTAGGCAAATTTATATTTAGATTTTGATACCATATAAAACTTAGAATAGGAAGTTGGCACTCTATTTTCCTTGTAATTCAATTTATAATAGATAGGACTGCATGAGCTGAGTGGAGCTAGCTAAGTTGAAGAAATACAAGAGTCGACTGAAGATTGAAGTGAAGACCCACCTGTGTGTCAGCTGTGTGAAGCCAAGTGAAAAATCAGTTAAGTGACATAAAAGTTGTCTAAGTCAGCTGATTGATAGCTAAGTCATTCCAAAATGATTGGAATCGAATGTCAAAGGAGTTTGCAACAGACAAGACTTAAAGAGAGCAAAAAGCAAGGAACTAATAGGATGTACCTAAAAACCTGCAGAGACCAAGGAAATACTGCAGAGCATTAAAAATATGGTACGATCCTCATTAATGCTGCAAGGACAAGACATACCAACAACCTATGAGTGGGATTTGAATTATATGTCTCTCTCTTCAACAGACATATTTTCTAATCTTCACTATAAAAGGTTGAGGAAGGAAGTGAGAGAAGGTAACGAATTTTATGAGATAACAAGCATTCAAGTAAGCAAACATGCAAAATACTCTCAAGCTTTTAGTAAAGAAAAGAATACTTCATCAAGTAGAAGAGGAAACTGTTTGAAGAACAAAAGGGGTCTACTCTCCAAGGTTGAAGGAGTTGTAGTAAGGTTAAAGGTCGAACCAGAAGCATTGAGCTCATTGGAAGCTCGTGTGATCCATTCTAATGGTTCAAAGGAGCTGAAGTAGCAAGACAGTTGTTTTGTGAAGAAGCTGAGTCCCAGGAGCAGCCAGCTGTGTGATCAAGGCTAACTAGGACTGATAACTGCTTCGTAACCAGATATCATACTTAGTGGATTCCTCCAGGAGTTGAAGTAGAGTAGATTAGAGGAATTACCCCATCCTCGAACCACTATAAAATTTGCTTGTGTCATTTTACTTACAACACTTTACTTTCTTGCATATTATTGATATCTGCTGCTAAGTTAAAATTGCTAAACTCAATTGATAATAACCTTGCAAAAAATAAGTGTTGAAAACAAGTTTAAAACCTTAAGGGTGAAAAGTCTTCTGTTGAACAAAACCAAATCAACGATTAAGTTAAGTGTTGGTGACCTAACCGAAAGTTATACTATAAACGGCTCAATGAAGTCGTTGAGTGGGTAACTTCATCAAGAAAGCCAACCTAGTTGTCCTCAAGGACTTAGTCGATTTGATTTAACTTTGTTAAAATTATTTAAAAATGACTAAGTTCGAAAATTTGGTAAGGTTTATTCAAACCCCCCATTATAAACCTTACAACTCACCCCTTGGGACCTACAAGTGGTATCAGAGTAGGTATTCCGTTGAGCCTTCGTGACCGGTTACTGAACTAGATCTCAATCTTTTTAAAAGATACAACACTTGAGTTTTTAAAGCTTTTATTTCAAAAGTAAAGTCATTATCATTGAAGCAAATCTACCTCGTATTCTCATGTTTATTGTTGAAGATTTTGATGATTGGAAAATTCGTATGCATGCTCACCTATCAGCTTTGCACGATGAGATGTGGCTAGTGATAGAAGATGGACCACTGCAAATCTTAAAGGTCAAAACCATCGTAAGAACAACACCTCCATCTAAAGCAGAAGATGCTGCAGCAGAGCCTAGACCTGCTATGGTTGAAAAGCTACGTTGTGAATGGACCAACGAAGAGGCTATGATCTGCCTCATGGCCAAAGAATAAGATCCAAAAGATCAAGAAGATGAGGTACACTCTAACTCATCTAATTCAGATTCTAGTGATAGTGATTGTGACACAAACACTTCATCACCCACAAAACTTTATGATTCAATTGGCAAAATGATGAAAGACTTTGAGCACATCGAAACCTCACACACACTATTAAATGAGGAAAACAACCAACTTAAATGCTGAAACTCACATCTGTCTAAAGAGCTGAGTACTCTAAGTCACATAGCTGATGAGAATACCAAGTTGAAGGCTGAAAATGCCAAGATCCAAGCAGAATTAGCTGCTACTGAAAAGAGAGAAAAAGATCTCAAAAATGTGATTGCTTTATTTACAAAGACATCCAAATCATTGTATAAACTTATAATGAGTCAAAAAGAGTGTCGAGATAAGACAGACATATGATTCAATTCCTTTGTGCACGCTAAAGCTCCTAGAGTGATTTTGGAAAAAGGATCCTCAAGTAATGAGGGAGTCCAAAAGTCCAAAACACACCATATTTTGCACCAACACCCACACCAAAACACAATCACAACCATACTGGACTTGGATACAAAGGTAAAGGAAAGAATCCAGTAGAGTATGCTGAAAGGACAACTGAAACAAAATTTAGAAAAGTCCATCAGCAAACTCCAAATAGAAAATACTCCGTGAAAGCTAAGCAAAGCTACCAAATAGCCCCAGAAATTTTATCAATGAAATTCATATGAAGGGAATGGTAGAACTATCCAAACCAAGCTTATTGGAATAACCAAGTGAGATATCAGCAAATACCTATGTGATATAATCCAAAGTGGCAAAGACCTCAACCTCAACAAAGGCCATTCCCAAGGCAAAAGAGCTACTATCAGCACACATATGCACCCAGGCACAAAACCCATCAAGCACAAAAATTCCACTATTACCCCAAGAGAGCAAATGCTCAAACAAACACACAAGCATATAAATAAAAGAGATAGTTGCATGATCCTAAAACTCCTAAGTAATTTGCTAATGTGCACTATGATTATGAAACTGATAGATAGCAACCTCTTAGAGTCAGATCATCTGGCTATAAGTGGGTTGGAACATCTTATAGCACTAATCCCTAGGACCCAGGCAAGTATGGGTACCTAAAAACTAATATCCTTTATTGCAGGTTCAAAGAACAACTGAATGCCAAGGAACCTGGTACATGGATAGTGATTGTTCCAGACATATGACAAGAAATAAGAGAAATCTGTCAAAGTTCAAGGAAATCAGAGGTGCAAAAGTCATATTTGGAGGAAATGAAGCTCCAGGGAAAATCAAAGGCACATGATCCATAAAGAAAAATGGATTGGAAATCAAAGATATTGCATACGTTGAAGGTCTCAACTTCAATCTACTGAGCATCAGCCAAATCTGTGACAAAGTCTACAATGTCGGATTCAATATGGGAGTTTGTCAAATCAAAGATGCTAAATTAAATGAAATTGTGCTACAAGGAACAAGGCAGAAGAACATGTATGTAGTGGATTGGTCAACTTCTACACCAAGCACATGTCTGCTAGCAAAGAGTACAACCGAATCAAGTTGTCTGTGGCACTAGAATCTGAGTCACCTGAACTTCAAGTCAATAAACAAGCTTGCAATGAGTCATCTTGTGGAAGGATTTCCTGACTCAACGTACAAGAAAAAAAGTATTTGTGTTGCATGCCAGATGGAAAAGCAAATCAAATCATCCTTCAAGGACAAGCCAAGTCCTTCTTCAACAAGGATATTACATCTATTGCACGTGGACTTATTTAGTATTGTAGAACCAGCCAGAATTAGTGGAAAGAAATAAACCTTGGTGGTGGTGGATGATTACTCAAGATGTACATGGACTATCCTCATGTGTAAAAAGAAGGAAACATTGCAGAAATTGCCTCAGCTGATAAAAGAGTTCAAAAATGAGAAGAGTCAAACCTTTATAAAGATAAGATCTGACAGGGGAACTGTATTTGTCATTGGGATTATGAATCAGTATTGTGTTGAAAATGATATTGCTCATGAGTTATCAGCTGCAAGGACTCCACAACAGAATGGAGTAGCTGAAAGAAGGAATTGAACTCTCAAGGAAGCTGCAAGGACAATGTTAGCTGAAGCTTGATTACCTAAGAGATTTTGGGCTGAAGCCATCAATATTGATTGTTATACTCAGAATAGATGCATGATCAACAGGCAATTGATTAAAACTCCCTATGAAACCTGGACAGGGAGAAAGCCAAATGTTGGATATTTAAAGATATTTGGATGTAAGTGCTTCATCCACAACAATGACAAGGATAACTTAACCCAGATGAAGATGAGATAGCTGAATCTCAGAGACACTGGAAGGTCTACACCTGAATGATAATGAAAAAGTATTTCAAGACAACTTAGTCGCGAGGCGATCGAATCCCAGCGACTTACTCCAACCAGATGTGAGATGGCTGAGAGACCATCCACCTGAGCTGATCACTGGAAATGTTGGAGATGGAGTAAGAACCAGATCCAGAGCTCAACATGAAGCAATGTTTACTTGTTTAATTTCCCAGATAGAGCCTAAAGATGTGTCTCAAGCATTGGATGACACACATTGGATTCGGACTATGCAAGAAGAGCTGAATCAGTTTGAAAGGAACAATATTGGGATATAGTTCAAAAGCCTACCCACCAAAATGTTATTGGTACTAAATGGGTATTTAGGAACAAGGTGAATAAAGAAGGATATGTTGTAATAAATAAAGCAAGTGTGGTAGCCAAAAGGTATTGCCAAGAGGAAGGAATATATTTTGATGAAACCTTTGCCCATGTTGCTAGATTGGAAGCAATAAGGATTTTTATTGCTTATGTTGCACACAAGAACTTCATTGTGTATCAAATGGATGTGAAGAGTGCATTTTTAAGTGGAATTTTAGAAGAAGAAGTATATGTTGAACAACCTCCAAGTTTTGAGCAGAAAACTATTGGAGATAAAATCTACAAGCTCAAGAAAGCATTGTATGGTTTGAAACAAGCACCAAGAGCATGGTATGACACATTGTCTCAGTTTCCAATTGACAATGGATTCACCAAAGGCAAAGTTGACAGAACACTCTTCAGAATTCAAGATGGGGAGAGTATACTGCTTGTTCAAATATACGTGGATGATATCATCTTTGGATCCACAAATAAAGAGTTGTGTGATAAGTTTTCAAACCTCATGCAAGGAAAGTTTGAAGTGAGCATGATGGGAGAGCTAACTCTCTTTCTAGGTCTTCAAGTTAAGTAATTGAAGGATGGAACCTTCATAAGTCAAACCAAATATACCAGAGATTTAATGAAGAAATTTGGTATGGAAGAGAAGTCATCAATGAAGATTCCAATGAACACATCAGTCAAGATGAATATGGATGCAGATGACAAAGCTGTTGATCAAACCAGATATAGAGCTCTCATTAGATCATTGCTCTATTTGAAAATAAGTAGGCGGACATCACCTTTGATGTAGGTGTATGTGCTAGATTTCAATCTGCACCAAAAGAGAGTCACATGACTACAGCTAAGAGAATCCTAAAGTATTTGAAGGGATGCCAAGAAGTTGGCTTATGGCATCCAAAGGATGGATGATTCAAGCTGGTAGACTACTCAGACTCAGTCTATGCTGGATGTAGAGTGGACATGAAGAGTACTTCAGGTACTTGTCAAATGCTGGGAAATAGATTGGTTTCTTGGTTCAGCAAGAAACAAAATTCAATAGCTACATCCACAGCTGAAGCAGAGTACATAGCTGCGGGCAGCTGTTGTGCCCAAGTTCTATGGATGAGGCAACAACTGAGAGACTATGATATAGAAGAAAAAGAATTCTAATTATGTGTGATAATACAAGTGCTATTGCAATTACTCAGAATCCAGTATTGCTTCAAGAACTAAACACATTGATGTCAGATATCATTTCATAAGAGATCATGTTGAAAATAAAAACATCACCTTGGAATACATCTCAACTGATAAGCAGTTAGCTGACACATTCACTAAGCCTCTATGTGATTCAAGATTTGAAGAGCTTAAGAATGAGCTAGGTTTGATGGAGCTGACTTAGGGGACTCAGAAGACTCAATCAACAGAGTCAAAGAAGAAAGAAATGAAAAATAAACAAAATTTGACTTTTCAGCCAAGTGAAACAGCCAAGACGAGAAATCAGTTGTATCGAGTTAGCTGACAGTTGAGTGATCCTTATGTGACGAGAGAAGCAGAGTTAAGTCACTTTTGGAAGATAAGTGAGTTATTTATGAGCTAAGTGACAAAACACAGTCATTTTCTGCAAGCGGGAATGTTTTTGGGCATTACGTCAGCGTAATTATGGTGTCAGAACAAAATCTACACACGTTTAGCCTATGATTGGATATAAATGCCGCTGCATTTAATGCGGGGAAATTAATGTGATTTCAAAGGTTTAATCCTGACCTTTGATTTTGATCAAACTTTTCAAATTCTAAAAACCATCCTCTCACGTCCCATAAAAACCAAAACCCATTTTTCTCTCTTCTCCAGAAAGCAAGTGCAATTTTTTCTCTGCAAAGCAACAAAACCTAAGTTTATTCAAGCATCATTCTGTGATTTATTCACCGGTTACTTTTCAAGATAATGGTTGATATGTATGATTTCATCAAAATGTCCGAAAACATCCACTCCGGCTCGACTGTGGATTTCGAAGGGATGTTGAAACATGGAGTTGATAAGGCCTTTCAAAAGATTGTTGCGAAGTTGGAGAAATCCGTCCTGAAGGGATTTCTCACGATGGAGTTCTCACACGCATACTTAGAGAAGGTCGCTATGTTCTACGTGAACATTGAGGTTCACGATGGGGAGATTAGATTGTCGGTCCACAGCAAGGACATCAAAATAACTGATGTGGACTTAACTGAGCACTGTCATCTGCCTTGGGAAGGGATGAAGGAGATAGCAAAGAAAGACGTTAACCTGGTTGCGACATGGAAGGAGATTGCGAAAGCCAGAGTCAGCTGCTAAGGCTGTTTACACAGCCAATAAGTCATTGATAAATGAAGATTATCTTAAGCTGATGGACATTGTGTCCAAATGCATAGACATGAAATTTCGTAGCTTCAATCAGCTGTCTTGGACAAAGCGATCATGGGGAAAAAAAGGTCAACTAGGCTGAGTTCATTTTCAGTCGAATCTGCCAGAATGTACTTAACAAGACCATTACTGATGATGGTTTGTTTGTAAGCTCACTGGGATATGGCCTGGTCATTGGCCATCTCATGGAGGTGAAGGGGATTGCTCTTAGGCATGGAAAGCCTTTCCATGTCAACAAGAAGATGTGCAAAGCAAATATATCTGGTGCTCAGAGGCAAGCACATGCACAAAGAGCTGACACCGTTCCAGTTCCTTCTCTGAAGCCGATTCAGAAGAAGAAGAGAGTTGTTGCAACTAAGCATGCACCTGCCCCAACATCCAAGTCCACAAAAGCTCCTGCCCCTACAGTCGTTCCAGATGTTGCACTGCCTAAATAACAGAGACCGAGAAGGTTACAACTGCACCTTCTCTGGTTGTGAAGAAAAATCGCTCAGTTATGCCTCGCAAGCCAGCTGCAGCAAAGAAGACAAAGATGGTAGAGCCAGAAGCCATTTATGAAGCTGAGGAGGAAAAAATTCCTCTTGTTAAAATAAAAAGAAGAAGGATGTTCAAGAATTCCGAGCTGGAGAAGCCAACTGAGTCTGGCACTCATCCTACAAAGGAGACTGTTGAAGCTCAGGAGGAGCAGTCTCAAGAAGTTGGAGGTGGTAAAGTGATCACCACAGAAGTCGAGAAGACTGCTGATGTGAATCAGCAGACTATTCAAGACCTAGTTATTCGAGAAACAACTGAGGAACATGGAGCGGAGACAATTGACCAAACTGAATAAATAGATGTTTAGTCCCCTCAGACTGATGCACGAGCACCTGAGGTGGAACATGCTCTGCTTGCACCTATTCAGGAAGAGGAGGATGATGATGTAGTAATGTTGTCTCCTATTTATCCTGATATTCAAGAAAGACTGAGGGTATGGAGAAATTGGAAGCTGAGTTACTTAAGACATCAATTCCAGAGGCCTGAGTTTATCGAAGAAGAAGAGGAGCTCTTAAGCTTCCTGGGAAACATAGTTGTTAGCTCCGCCCTCGATCCATATTTCTGCATAGCAATCCTTTCTGAAAGGAGAGATGAAGAGAAGCAAAAAGCCATCGAAAAGGCAAAGGCTATTAAAGAATCAAAGAAGCCCCATTATTGCCCTTTCACAGATGTACCTAAGTTTGCCATGGACTCAACTGACAGCAGCGACAATGACATTGAGGAGATCAGCCCTATTGTTGCAGCCGAGAAAGCTGAGTTTTGGCAAGTTGTCAGAGAATCAAAAGAGATGCACGAGCAGCAAATGCAAGAGGGTACAGGAGAGTCTTCTCAAGTCTTTGATAGCCCTGATATCATGGATGTGGTGTGAACCATTGATGCCACCACATCACCTGTGCACTCTAAAGAAGATGGTACTAGGAAAAATGGCGATGAAGCTAAGGAAGGTGATGAAGCGGGCACCTTAGCCAAGCTAATTCCTACAGAAGGTGTTGAGACACCCACCCGGATGGTTGAACACTCAACTTGAATAATAGTCGGGTCTCAGGCTTTGAGTAACCCCACTACTCAAGACTCAGTTGGTGCGCCAGCTGAGGGGGAAACTCAAGACACTACAGCTAGGCGGAGGATGCTATGGGAGACCAACCATCAATGGAGTTAGGAGGCAAATGTGAGAATCTTAATGTTCAACAGAGTGAAGTTGATGAAGCTCAGACAGTTCAGACTGTCTCAACTGAAATTTCAGCTGCAATGAAGGCCAATGACGCTGTTGAAACAGCTAAGGCAAAGGATGGAACTGAGGCCATGGGATTTGAGACTCCTGGCCCTGAAATTTCAATCCAAGGAGTTGAGACTCCGACATATGCCATTGAAGACCTCAAAGCAGCTCCGTCTGCTGAATGGATAAGCATAGAAGACCCCTGTTGCGGTTGAGAGGCGCACATAGGGATGTTTAAGGCCCATCAGCAGATTGAGATTGTCAAGGTATTGAAGGCTTAGAGGAGGTTGAGACTTCCCTATGTGAGAAGGTTGATGAGAATCAGTCTGCTCCTCATGTAGAGGTTGCTGAAGAAGAAGAAGAGATCATCGCCCTTCATGATTCCCCTGAAAATATTGATATTGGATTTCTGGAATCTGATAAAGAAGCTGAGTCCAGTCCCATTGATACATCTAACAAGGACACGACTGATGAGGATGCATAGGTAACATGGAGCCAAGTTAGTGATAAGGCTACTCCGATGAAGTTTATCTTTGTTGATGGGCTGCCTCCAATGGCGCCATCACACTCCGATGAAGTTGATAAGCCAGCCGAGGAAAAACTAACTCAACAGGAAGACACAACTGATGCCTAGGAAGTTGTTAAGATAATCGATCGATCACTCACCAACAGCTAACACAATTGCTTTCAAGATGTCGATGACAATGAAATAGCTGAGGCACATCGAGCTGAAGAAATTTTGAATGAAAAGGGAAAGGCTCCACAAACTCATGATGTAGAGATACCTATCTTTTGTAAGGATTTATTCGTGGAATATTTTCCATTTG
The DNA here is from genome assembly GCA_016081115.2 of Rehmannia glutinosa. Taxonomy (NCBI): domain Eukaryota; kingdom Viridiplantae; phylum Streptophyta; class Magnoliopsida; order Lamiales; family Orobanchaceae; genus Rehmannia; species Rehmannia glutinosa. The sequence continues at coordinate 56,917,064 of CM071934.1, read as the reverse complement.
AAGCCTAAATTCCTTTTGAAGCCGAGTCAGCTGCGGAACGTGCTAGATACAATGTCCAAGTCTCTCTAGAAGAAATCGGAACTCCAACTGATACTGATATGGTGCCTATTGGTTTTGATTTCAATGTTGTATGGCCTGAGGACAAGTCGATTGAGACAGCCAACTTCCGAAAAGCCTTCAAAGCCATCTGTGCTGAAATAGAGAAGATGTAGCGTGGTTTTGCAGCATTAGACCAAAGGCTAGACAACAGAGATGCCACAATCACTGGGGACATCCGAGGGACTGTACTGAGAATTAGAGAGTGGATTTGACAGACAAAGGCATTGAGGCATTGAGCAAGTCACCTAGTTTAAATCTTTATTCGCGAAAATGGTGATCTAGATCTCAGATAATCTCAAGTTCTAGCAAAGACAAAGGGACCACATATTCAGGATGGATGAGTCATATAGGTCTGATATGGAGTTGCTGAAGGCTGAGCACAGATCCGAAATTGCAAGAATGGAGGCCAATGTTGAACAATAGATTAAGGTGCTCCAGACAGATATGAAGCTGATGGCAACTGAGTTCAAGGCTCTAAGATCAAAATTTAGAGAAGCATACTCCAAGACCCATGACAAGCATGATTCCACGAACAACAAAATTGATCTCCTCCTGAATGGTATTTTTCCAAACTTGGTTCTACCCCTATGTGATGATGCCAAAAAGGGGGAAGAAGAATTGAAGAAATTGAAGGAAGGGCAGAGGAGTGATAAGGATGGAATGAAAGGGGAAACAAGGAAGGGGGTAGGTAGTTCTTTGAGAAAACCTCCTTTGAAAATAATGCTTGGTAAGACCCCACAGCAAGTTCAAGTGACAACCTCGATTCCCAGCAGACTACCGAAGGAGCTGACCGTAGAAGAGAAAGCTGAAATGGCAGTCAAGTAGTCGAGAAAGGCCATGGAAGCTAAGTTCGATAAGGTAGTTGAAAAGCACTCCGAGTGCATCAAAGACATCAAAGCAAGGTTCGAAGGCCCCCCCAGCTGGTTTACTAAGAGATTCCCCAACTATAAAACCCCCTCGAGAAATCACGTTGCCCGATGCTGGATCTGAACCAAGATCACTAGAGGAGTTTCAAACTCTAGAAGCTGAAGGTTATTTCAAGAACATGACTCTATCACAGGCGTGGGACTTGTACTGGAAAAAAGGTCTCGAGTTGTGCAGATTAGCTAAGAAGCAGCAGAGTTCCAGTAGTCACTCGACTGGAAAGACACCCGTACAGTACACTCTTAGAGAAGGTGCTGAGTCATACAGAGGGAGGGGAAGGTTTGGAAGTGGTGGAAGAGGTAGAGGCACTCCACCACATCCAAGAACTAAAAATACAAGATTCATTGATCCGTGTATGAAAGGGATCAATTACTGGGCTAGCTTTGACACCATTGCTAACCTAGAAGTGGAGCGCAAAAATGTGGAGGCTAGAAAGATGCAAGAAGAAGAGAATGAGAGAGTAAATAGATAATGGGAGGAAAAGCAGCGAAAGGAAGACCCTGCTTCAAAAGAGAATGGGAGGAAAGGCAACGGAGGGAAAGATGTGAAGAAGACGAGAGAAGAAGGAAGCAGCCGAGGCGTTGAAGACGGCTGAAACCCCTTCAGTGTATTTTACTTAATTGTAAATACAAGTTTTGTATGTTTTTCTTGTAATATCATTTTTATCTTGTACTATAAGAAGCTCTGATACAATGTAATAGATATTATAGCTCAGATACATTGTATAGAGTATACTATGTAATAATTTTGTAAAGTGCATTTGTAATGTACAAGAATGATATGATCAATAAAATTGACATATTCAACACATACATTCTTTGTTAATGTACTACTTATTTTGCTGTAATTATTTAAGTTTTGGCATCATCAAAAAGGGGGAAATTATTGGGAAAATTTATGTTTAGATTTTGATGATACCATGTAAAACTTAGAATAGGAAGTTGGCACCCCATTTTCCTTGTAATTCAACTTGTAATAGATATGACTACATGAGTAAGTGGAGCCAGCTAAGTTGAAGAAATACAAGAGTCGACTGAAGATTGAAGTGAAGACCCAGTTGTGTGTCAGTTGTTTGAAGCAAAGTGAAGAATCAGTCAAGTGACAGAAAAGCTGTCTCAATCAGCTGACTGACTGCTAAGTCATTCCAAAATGATTGGGATCGAATGTCAAAGGGTTTTGCAGTAGACAAGACGTGAAGAAAGCTGATAGAGATCTATTGTCAACACTAGTCAAGACTGAAAATAGGCATGTGTCAGACTACTAGCAATAAAAGTGTTTTGCTGAAAGAGTGAAAAAAGCAAGGAACCAATAGGATGTACCTGAAAACCTGCAGAGACCAAGGAAAGGCTCCAGAGCATTAAAAACATGGTACGATCCTCATTAATGCTGCAAGAAAAAGAAATGCCAACAACCTACGAGTGGGATTTGAATTATATCTATCTCTTCAATGGACATATTTTCAAAATCCTCACTATAAAAGGCTAAGGAAGCAAGTGAGAGAAGGTAACGAATTTTATGAGATAACAAGCATTCAAGCAAGCAAATCTACAAAATACTCTTAAGCTTTCAAAGATATTCCTCAAATATAAAATTGAAGGAACTCGATCCAACACATGCAGTGAAGGAAATAATACTTTATCAAGTTTAAGAGAAAACCGTTTAAAGAACAAAAGGGGTCTACTCTCCAAGGTGGAAGGATTTGTAGTAAGGATCAAGGTCGAACCAGAAGCTTTGAGATCGTTGGAATACTGTGCGATCAATTCCAAGGGTTCAAAGGAGCTGAAGTAGAAAGACAACTGCTTTGTGAAGAAATTGAGTCCCAAGAGCAGCCAACTGTGTGATCAAGGCTGACTCGGGCTGATAACTGCTTTGTAACCAGATCGATTACTTAGTGGATTCCTCTAGGAGTTGGAGAAGAATGGATTAGAGGAATTACCCCATCCTCGAACCACTATAAAATTTGCTTGTGTCATTTTACTTATAGGACTTTACTTTCTTGCATATTTTTGATATTTGCTGCTAAGTTAAAATTTCTAAACTCAACTAATAATAACCTTGCAAAAACAACTGTTGGAAATAAGTTTAAAACATTAAGGGTGAAAAGTCTTCCCTGAACAAAACCAAATCAACTGTTAAGTTAAGTTTTAGCTGACCCAGTTCATTTATACTATCAACAGCTTAGTCGAGTCTGTTGAGTGGGTAATTTCACTGAAGAAAGCTAACCTAGTTGTCCCTCAAGGACTTAGCTGATTTGAGTTAACTCTTTTAAAATTATTTAAAAAGGACTAAGTTCGAAAATTTGGTAAGGTTTATTCAACCCTCCCTTCTAAACCTTACAACTCACCTCCTGGGACCTACAACACCTCTGTCAGATGGATGAGATTGACAGAAAACCATGCGTCACGGCTTACGCATATAAGGAGCCCCTAAATACATGGAATCTTATGATTGCATCATTTTAAAAATAAGTTCATATCCAGAATAAGCAATTATGTTGGAATAGCGCTGGCAGATGGATGCTAATGAATAAAACTGACAAAAAACTATTCGTCCCAAAATCAAATCTCTTGAATTTGGTAATGTAATCCAGTTGGATGATTTTAGCATTAAGAATAATTGAAAGATTATCAATATCTCAATGATGGACACCACTAGAAATTTTTGTATATTTATGCAATTTCAATGATAGTCATACTAATAATACTAAAGTGTTTGTTCTGCATCTCATAATGTAACCCTTATTTGCCTTCCTTTTTTTTTTCTTTCTTATAAATTAAGGCAAACATCATATTGGCGTTCAAATCTTTAGATTACTTTTTAAGTTATTCTATTTTGGAAAAATATTTCCCATTTATAAGTGGAATTCCAAACAATCAGAATAGAATCAAGAAAACCAAGGAAATAAAATAATATTCCCTAAAATCAGGAAATATACTAGGTGAACCTATAGTTTATACACAACAACTTGAGATTGACTTGTGTAGTCTAGCAGTGAAGTAGCATAGTTCGAATCTGTTGAAATTTCTTAAGTTCATGCATGATCGTTTCTTGAGCAATAGCCAACAGGCCTCGACTTGGACTAAACTTCAAATTTTGCAAAATTATGAATAATATGTGGAGGTGTAATTTCTTTGTGTTGTGCGCAAAATGGCTCTCTGCACAAACCGCATCGGCAATGCAAGACCCGACATCAGACAAATAAATTAGTTTTCCCACGAGTCTTTGAAATATTATCTATTAGATGATTATCAACTGTTTCTTCAAGCGTGTGGCTCAGCTCAATGGGAGTCCCCCTAGTATAAGCTATTTTCCCCACTTTTTTAAGGAAATCAATGACAAAATTTAGTTTCCATCTTTGGAGTGAGGAACTTCAATTCCTATAAATTATATTAGCTTGCCAACGTCTTATGTATCAAACTCCCTAGTCATATTTGCGATTAAGAATTTCCATTTTTTTCTATTTGATCGATAATGTCATCAACGTATATAATGAGAGCTATCCCTTTGGCATTTATTTGTATTATGTTTCAAACAACGCTCTTGCAACCTACCAAATAATTCTGTTTCAGCCAGTACATTGCTTTCCCATAGTCTACACCCAATGTCGAAAGTGCTTCCATATATATATATAGGAAAGTATTTACCTTGTGCTTTTTATTCAAGTGTCAAAAAATGTAATTTTTCCTTCATAAACCCTACAAAAGAAGACAAATTCAAATAACAAAAATGTAATGGTCCATGATAAAGTTTGTGGTCATGCACATTTCTAAGTACTGAAAAAGAAATCTGAATGGGTAGCTAATCTTTCTTCTGTTTTATACAAAAGAAAGTTGGCCAGATTGTGAATGTGACATGAAAGTAATGCCTGGACACACACAAGCAGACAAAAGGAGGTACAGAGGGAGAATAGGAGCGGACAACTGCTATCGTCTCAGCAATTTTTCAATTACCAACACACTTGTGGTATTCTCTACAAATTTTCATAACTAGATTGAGAAGCATAACTATATGCTTAAGGTGAAGAGTTGGAATGACTCATTCAACCTTAAAAATTCTATGGTATTCTTGAGTTTATAAGGACAACAAGAAGCATGACAGATGCTCGAATATCATCACATATGCACGACTGAAAAACATAAGCTTAGTGGTTTTGCATTAAATTAAGCTACTAAGATGTTAGAAAAGAACTAAATCACTTATGTCCTATTAATTATAGATGTGTCTAGTAAAGCTTAAGGTCAAAACAAACGTAAATCAAAACAACAAATACATCGTTTTTGATCTAATCAAATACAAAATGCACATGCATTTTCAGTTATCAAACCATCCCAAAGAGTTTATACTATTTTAGTGCATGTTTTGCACTATTTTGGTCCAAAATCTCCAATGCACTCTGTGTAGGTCCCAAGGGGTGTGAGTGTAAGGTTTAGAAGGGGGGGTTGAATAAACCTTACCAACTTTTCGATTTAATCATTTTAAAATATTCGAGTTAATACTTCACTGGTGAGTCCTTGATGGACATCTAAGTTAGTTAATCGCCAGAGTTAGTCACTCAACGACTTTCGATTTAATTTGTTGATAGAATAACTCAAATTTATTTTGACTAAAGACTTAACTCGATTGTGATATGTTTTAATTGGAAGACTTAACACCCTTGAATTTGGTTAAGTTTGTTTTAATACTTGGTTTTAGCACTTAGTTAATTATCAATTGGATAGCAAATATGTTAGCGAAATGAAAGTAATATGCGTAAATTAAAGTCTTTGAAATGTAAATGACACAATAAGTTTTTATAGAGGTTCGAAGATGGGGTAATTCTTCTACTCCTCTCTTCTCCAACTCCCGGAGGAATCCACTAAGTATTGATCAATATACGAGTGGTTAACGATCCATATACAAGTCTTGATCACACGGTGACTTGATCCTTTGGGACTCGACCGAGATGCCTTGGTCACACACCGCTTCTCGTATGACTCAAAGCTTCTTCACAGGTGCGCTTGTTACTACAACCCACTTGCTCAAGCTCCTTGGATTTGATCACGAAGCCATCCAAAAACTTGAGACTGGTTCGACCTTGAACCTTCCTACAATCCTCCGTGGAATGAAGTACAGGGTCTGAATTTGTTGCCTCCGGCTCGGCCTTTTAAAATTGAGCCAACAAAATTAGATTCGCGTCGATACTGTACCTATCATAAATCGATAGGTCACGATACTGATGAGTGCCGAGATCTAATTAGGGAAATTATGCGTGTTGTTCGGCAGGGCGGTCTCAAAAGGTACGTTCATGAACTACCGCCCCCACCGGCACTGGCTCAAGGTGTCAATCCGGAACGCGTAACCAATCCAGCTCTCCTGCCGCCACCCCCGGCCGAAAACCAGGGGAGGGAGATCCTCATGATGTCGAGTGTCAGTCGAATCAACACTAACACAGTCGAGGATAGACGCTCCAACAGAAAAAGAAAAGCCGATGTTAGACAGGTAACCAACGCCGAAAGACAAGTTCGGGTGGCGGAAATCAAGGAAGGCCAACCCACCGGCCACTTTGTGTTCTCGGATGCGGATGCCGACCAGGTGGTCCATCCTCATTCTGACCCTATGGTCATTACTGCACCGATTTTGGGTATTCCGGTCCACAGAATTTTGATCGACACCGGAAACTATTCGTCAGTCATTTATGTCCGAACATTTCGAAGATTGAACGTGGACGATAGTTATATCCATCCATGCAACGATAGCATTCTAGGGTTTGGAGGAGGAAGGATAGTCCCGCTCGGGGAAGTTGATTTGCCCATCCAAATGGGACAAGGGTTGCATAAACGTACCGTCATGACAACATTCAAAATAATCAATGCCGATTCGGAGTACAATGCTATCATTGGGAGGCCATTGCTTTATCATATAAAAGCATCTGTTTCAATATATCATTTTTGTATAAAATTGCCAACATCTTATGGCGAAGCTATACATAAAGGGAATCAAAGGGAGTCACGAGAAAGCTCTCTTAAACTCCGACCGGTAGAGATTAACGTGGCGGAACGAGGACAAACAAGTGGAACCACACAAGACGATCCCCTTCCCAAGGAGGAGTCCGAGCGAAAAGTGGTGATCGTTCAGGAGGATAATCCAGGTTGCCGGCCCGTGAAGAAGCCAATAATGGAAGAAGGCGAGCCAAAGTGATCGAGAACGAGTCGGCATTGAAGACGAATTGCCCTGCAGATCAAGGAGGGGCAAAGCAAGAAAAAAAAACGGGCGGAACAAGAGAACAGTTGATACAATCAATGTCGGAAGGCCAAGCGAGGAACGCCAACTACGTATTGGTCATGATCTCCCGAGAACCATATCGAACCGAGCCGATCGAAGTTTTTGGGAAATAATCTTGACGTCTTCGCATGGACTCATGCGGACATGCCCGGAATTGACCCTAAGTATGCGTGCCACCGCCTCAATATTGATTTAACGTTCCGCCCGATTATCCGAAAAGCGCAAGCTCGGCCCCGACAGACAGCAAAGACTTTCGAGGCCGAGGTTAACAAGTTGCTAGACAATCAATTCATTCGAAGCCCTCTATCCCGATGGGTCGCCAATCTGTTTTGGTAAAGAAAAGCAATGGCGATGGCGCGCGGCGTGGATTTTACCGACCTCAACAAAGCATGCCCTAAGACAGCTTATCCACCGCCAAATATTGATTATATGGTGGATGCCACGGCGGGACACGAACTGATGAGCTTCATGGATGCATACTCGGGTTACAACCAAATACGGATGCACCCAGAAGATGAAGAAAATACATCATTCTTCTCTGCTCGTGGAATTTACTGTTACAAGATGATGCCCTTCGGATTGAAGAATGCTGGTGCGACCTATCAAAGGTTAGTAAATAAGATGTTTGAGAAAATGATAGGTCACACTATGGAAGTCTATGTAGATGACATGTTGGTAAAATCATTGTACACATCTGATCATCTGAACGATCTTAATAAAATGTTCGCTGTTTTGAGAGAGTATAAGATGATGTTAAACCCGAGAAAATGTACGTTTGGGGTCGGCTCGGGCAAATTTCTTGGGTATATGGTCAGCCAAAGGGGAATCGAAGCCAACCCAGATAAAATAAAAGCAATCATCGATCTAGAACCCCCGAACTCTGTAAAAAGGGTACAAAGCCTAACAGGCCGATTGGCCGCCCTTAACCGATTTGTTTCGCGATCCACGGACAAGTGCAAACCTTTCTTTGAAATTATAAAAAAGAGTAAAAATTTCGAGTGGACTGAGCAAGCACAGGCCACCTTCGAATCCCTCAAAAGACCTTTCTTCAATTCCTATATTGCAAAAACCTACCCGAGGGGAGGACTTGTATTTGTACCTGGCGATATCCGAATACGCTATCACCAAGATTAATCAGGTTAGATGGTTCAATTCAACATCCGGTCTACTACACCACCAAGCGTTACATGACGCCGAGCCCGCTATCCACCAATGGAAAAATTGGCTTATTCGCTAGTCATTGCGACGCGAAACTCCCCATATTTCCTAGAGCACAAGGTTATAGTCTTGACAAACTCTCCACTGAAACAAGTACTACACCGACTCGATACTTCTGGTCGGATGATCAAGTGGGCGTCGAACTCTCTGTTTGATATTGTATACGAACCACGCACCGCAATAAAAGGATGTGCTTTAGCCGACTTTGTGGCGAATTCACACCTTCCATACGATTGGAAGTTATGGAAGACCAAGAATGGAAATTGTTCGTTGACGGCTCTTCCACCGCAGTCGTCGGGGCGGAATCGTGATAGTTGATCCAAATGAAAAGTGCTCGCTCGGCCGTCACGATTTTCAGCCTTCCCGCAACGAACAACGGCCGAATACGAGGCACTTCTCGGGCAAAGCTTAGAGATGGCGGCTTCTATGGGCCTAAAACAACTATTGGTACACAGCCGATTCTCGGTGGTCGTTCATCAAATTAACGGCAGTACTGGCGAAAGAGCAAACAATTGCACAATATTTGGATTTAGTCAAGAAGAGATTATCGCACTTTAAGACAAAAGTCTTACATGTGCCCCGAGCCGAGAACATGCAAGCAGATACCTTAGCTCGGCTCGGTTCCAGTCCAGGGACGGATGCCATCACGGATGTCACTGTCACACAACTGTCTGCCCCGTCACTTGGTGCAAAGAAAATATATACAACTGAAACCGCCGAACAGACTTGGATGACCCCAATCGTTCAGTATTTAGAGAAAGGAGTTCAACCTGAAAACAAAGCCGAGGCTAGAACACTACGAACCCAAGTGGCTCGGTTTACACTAGTAGACGGCATCCTATACAAACGAGGATACTCCGTTCCACTCCTACGCTGCCTTTTTGAGACAGATGCAGATTATGCACTTCGAGAGGTTCATGAGGGAATATGCGGCAACCACGCTGGGGGCCAAACGTTGGCCTATAAATTAATACGGCAAGGGTACTACTGGCCATCCCTAAGAAAGGATGCAACCGACCTCGTCAAAAGATGCGAGAGATGCCAAAGGTTTGCGCCGCAGGTCAGATATCATCCTGAGCAACTTACCTCCATATTTAGCCCATGGCCGTTTGCCAAATGGGGAATGGACCTCATCGGACCACTCCCCACTGGCAAAGGGGGCGTTAAATATGCCATTGTGGCAAATGGATTATTTCACAAAATGGGCGAGGCGGAGCTCTCCGCAAAAATAGATGAGGAAAAGATTGTGAGCTTTGTATGGAAATCCATTATCTCGTAGATTCGGATACCACATTCGATTGTTAAGGCATAATGGGAAACAATTCGATAACCGAAGGTTTCAAATTTTGTGAAGATTTCCGCATAAAAACTATTTCTCAACTCCATACCATCCCGATCGAACGGACAAGTTGAGGCCGTTAATAAAATACTAAAGTATACCTTAAAGGCGAGATTGGAGCGATCTAAAGGTAATTGGCGGAGGAACTACCCGGTGTACTATGGTCATACGAGCACGACGCATCGAGCGGCCACCGGAGAAACACCTTTTTCTTTAGCTTATGGAGCCGAGGCGGTGATTCTGTTGAGATTGGAGCCCATACTTCTTTAATTGCAAATTTTGAAGAAAATTGTAATGAGGTCGCACTCCGAGCCGAGCTAGACCTTTCTCAAGAAAAAGGTGCGAAAGCCGAGATGAAAAATGTAGTGTATAAACAAAGGAGTGAAAGGTACTACAATTCAAAGTAAAGGAAAGAAGATTTGTGTCGGCGATCTTGTATTGAAAAAGATAACAGGCGTTCAACCCTGACCCATTGAAGCCAACTTGGGAGGGCCCATTTGGTCACCACGTCTTTATCGGTGGGGCGTACCACCGGAATATTTGAGTGGAGAAAAATTTATGCATCCATGGAATGTAGCATACCTGAAACGGTATTATCAATAAAGATCTCGGTATATGATCCAGATAGGATTACTTGGAATTATCCTTTCATCTGATATTTTGTGAGCTCCCTAAAGGGAAACGATGTTTTTACTCACCTCAGCTATGTGCCGAGGATAGTAAGAATCGCCTCGGCTTAAGCTGAAGGCCGAGACGTCATCTCAGGTACATCCTTTTCACGATAAAATAAAGACTCGGTTACACACCGAGCACAATACAAAGACTCGGTTACGCACCGAGCACAATACAAAGACTCGGTTACGCACCGAGCACAAAATAAAGACTCGTTACGCACCGACCGAGCACAATACAAAGACTGTTACGCACCGAGCACAATACAAAGACTCGTTACGCACCGAGCACAATACAAAGACTCGGTTACGCACCGAGCACAATACAAAGACTCGGTTATGCATCGAGCACAATACAAAGACTCGGTTATGCGCCGAGCACAATACAAAGACTCGGTTACGCGCCGAGCACAATATAAAGACTCGGTTACGCACCGAGCACAATACCAAGACTCGGTTACGCACCAAGCACAATACCAAGACTTGGTTACGCACCGAGCACAGATTAAAGACTTGGTTACGCACTGAGCACAAAATAAAGACTCGATGTACACACCGAGCACAAAACAAAGACTTGGTTTATACACCTAATTTAAAATACAAAATAAAGGTCAGGTTCATATACCGAGTACAAGAATCAATTAAGGCGAGTAAAGCCCCTTATTCAGAAGCGCTGGGAACCGAGCCCCATACTTGGGAATACAAAAGGAAAAAGAAGACAGGCAACAGTCTTATAAAAAGGAAAAGAGCCAAGCATATACAAAAAGCTTGAAACACATACACAGGTGAGGAAAATAACAATTCATTTCTACTTCAAAAGTATTTACATAAGAGAGGCCGGAGCCCATTACATCTTGAGGCATGAAGCCAAATTACCTACCTATGGGTACATATGAAAGCATGTAAACGAAAAGAGACAAACGTCAAGACTGAGCAGGGGGCGAAATTTTGACGGCACCACTAGAGGCGACTTCTTCCACGTCCGGAGGAGGAGAGCCCTGAGCATTAGGAACCTCGGCAAAGTTCGGCCGAAGAGCATCGAGATCAGCCTCCAGGAGGACTAGATCTTCCTCAAGCTGAGCAACAGTACGCCCGCCTTTAACTAAATCAAGAATTTCTCTGAGGCTGGTCGCGTGGCCGCAGGTTAACATGAATGCATACTCCTCGGAGTCTTTGTAAGCTTCAACGGCCTGTCTGCGAACTTCCTCAGTTTGCCGATGGGCAGTTTCTTCGGCCTCCCTGCGCACATCGGCTAGACGCCTCTCCATTTCCTCGGCCCGGCGGTGGCGGCAAGTTCGCTCGCGACCTTAGCCCTAAGCTCTTCTTGACCTGCGGGCGGATCTCGCTCCGCTCGGCCCTTGCATTTCTCGTAGTTGGCCCGAGCCGTAGCCTCATCCGCTTGAGTCTTGAACGATTCTTGTACCCTTGAAGGGTAGCATAGGCCTCCGCAGTCCCCGTGTCGCCTTTCCAGATCAAGATATTTTTCTCCACCACGAGTTCCTCCGAGGTGCATGCCATAATGACCCAATCATCCGCCCGACATCCCCATGGCATACTGAATTTGTTCTTCAAAGCCGTCTCAAGCATTGCTCGATACCTTTTGTCCAGGCACGAGCCGACACTCATCGCGACCCGACCCGCCTCGGTAAAACTCTCGATCGCTTCCTCCGTCGGCGTGGCGATCGGACAAATTCCACAAACCACCGAGGGCGTAGTCCAATCATCCCCTCGCAATAATCATCTCTCACCGACTTGGAGGGATGAAGTGACCTTCCCGCCAAGGTCATCCGAGAAAGTTCGCGGACCTCCCCAGGGCCTGCCTCGTGATGCTCCGACGCCATTTGACCAATCCTTCGTCGGCTCGGGCTCCTCCATCACAATCCCTCCTCTTCTCCTTTGAAGAGGAGGCTCACCGCCTCCCGCACTCCATCGCAGGGGCGTTTCGCCCGGATATCTTCTCTCCGAGCCGCCTCCCGCATCTGCAGCCGATCGGCAGCCGCCCGACTTCGCAAGACGGCCGTGTTCCTCACGCCGCGAAGGCGTGCAAGCAAATCCAAGCCACGCCCTGCACAAAGCAACCACCGTTAGAAGATCAAAAGAAAATAAAAGGACATTTCAAAAGGAAATGTGAAAAATACAGTGTTTACCTCGAACGGCAGCCGCACTCGTTGGCTCTGGAGTCTGTGTCTGCCCTACGGGCGCGGATGATCTTCCCACAGGACTAGCCGTCACAGGAGACGACGCAACTCGCTCAGTTCTCGGCGGCTTCTCCTCTGGAGAATGGGGCCGTACTTCTTCATTACCGGGAGGGTTCTACTGAGGCTCTCTCTCGACCTCCACCTCCCGCTCGGCCGCTCGTCCGAGCCGCCTCCTCGGCCGGGGTCGGGCGGGCGTAATGTGCCTCAAACCAGCTGCGGCCAAGTTGGCCTCGGTAGCCAACCTCTCAATCCGCCTGTCCATGATTCCCCGGGCCTGGATGTTTTCCAGCCTTCGAATAAAGGTGGCCGACAGAGCCCCTTTTGATGCCCGGTTCCCTATAAAGTAAAAAAGACAAAAGTTAATTACAAAAAGAAACAGTAAAAAGCAAAAGCAAAGAAAGAAGAAAAGATAGACTTACTATAGCCAAAAACAAAATTTGATGGGGGATGAAGAACAGTTTCCCTTCCTCCATCTCCCACACGAGCTTGCCACTCGCCGCTCACCCAGAGCCATTTGTCTTTCCACTCCTTCAGAGAAGAAGGGAGACCTTCCACCAAACCATCCGGATACCCCGGTTACTGGTCTCATGTACATAATACCCCCCGGACGGCTGATCCCAAGATGATGGAGTCGCTCGCCATACAAAGAGCTCGTTCATTTCCTTAAACTTGGGGCGAGGATATTTTTCCAGGTGAAACATCACCAGGAGGCCGATGATCCTGCCCCAAGAAATAGGGTGCACCTGGGCCGGATGCATGCCCCACTTGCAAAACCACCGCGTAAGGAAAGCCGGCAGCGGAAATCTCAAACCGTATAGAAGGCTAGCGGCAAAAACAGCCATACAACCCGCTGGTGGGTATCGGGAACTTAAGGTGCGTCCGGTACCCAAAAATTGATACCACTCGGAATATGGTACCTCCGCCGGAACTCATCAACATACTCGGGATATCGTTTATATCACTCGGCGTCCACCGAGGCTCGACACGAAGATGAGGGCCTACTCCTTGCCGGCCGTCGCCATTACGGTGGCCTATGGGCCCTAGTGGCCTCTCCGGCCTCGAATCCCCGGACGGTTCATCTATCCGCTCCACGTTATCACGCTCCAGCTCCGATGGATCCATATTTTCTTCTGCTGGCTGGTATTGTCTAGAATCAACACTTGGCGATTCTTCACCGGAACTCTCTTGTACCAGTCCGGGCTGATACACCGTTCCTTCTCTAAAAACGGTCACTGGCGTCGGGTCAAAGATAGTATGCGTCCGCTCTAAGGACGTTCCTCCTCGTGAAGAATCCGGAGAAGATATCTGAATAATGCTCGGGCTGTGAGACGGAGATCGCCGTGCTGGTGAGAAATAAACAGAAAGTTCAGAGGGAGGATCTTCAATTTCAACCTCTACGCTATAACTACGACTCCTACTATCCTCAAAAGAAGACATTTATATGTAAAGGGAGAGTATTTCAAAAAAATACCTAAGTTTGAAGTCTCTGAACTTGGGAAGCCGACCCGAAATTTCTGCTCGGTTTTAGTTACTTTAGCTCAAAGGTTAATGGTTGCGAAAGTAAATAATGGAGGGAAACAAAGGTATTTATAGATGGGGTTCCTCGATAAATGAGACGTTTATTCAGACGCACCTTTTAAAAACTCAAAAATCGTCAAACATGTCAAAAAATGTCGCGTCCCCACGCCCGCTGACAGAACTGACGTACCTTTTTGGTTCCTGCGCAAGATTGGTCAAACCACAAGATGCCACGTGTTCCGCATTATGGCAACCCAATTAATGCGCCATTTCGAGGCATTAATCACTATGCGGCAGATGCCAGGAAAGAACAAAACCTTTGAGAAATCCGCTTTCCCCATTAAATGTTCATCATTAGCATTAAAGTTTAACTCCGACTTGAAATTCTTCTCTGAGTCAAACTTGGGGGCATTTGATGACACCGAGCCGAGTGGAAGAAATTCATCCAAGTCATCGATCCAACACACATCCGAGTAGGCGACTGCGGTGGCGTCGGCAATGGTGCGCGACGACACGTCACTTAATTAAGCTCGCCCATTACCGAGCCCAACCGCAACACGCCGCCGAGCCCCGAGCCCCGAGCCCAAATTTCAACAGGAAACGCATGCGCGACAGCCTCATAAAAATAATCACACGCCCATGCTTAATGCTTTATTGGTATCAGAAACTGCCACATGACAGAGAATTATGAAGAGAAGTCGACAAGTGGCAAGTTTTGACTGACATGCACAGTTAGAGAGGGACATGTGTCTTTCTTTAATTATTTTACTAATTATTGAATAGTTAGTGCAAAGATGACTATTGAAAACCCACTTACTCGAAGGGATATAAAAAGTTTGATAGAGGGAAAACTGAGGGAGAGAGCAAGATTGTAAAAAAAAAAGACCGACCCCAATAATTCGGCTCGGCATTATGCAAAAAAGGCAGAATTAGCCAAAAATAAATATACGTTACGCACGTTTATATTTCCACATGTTAAATCTTTTACATATTTTTGCTTGTTGACCAAAACGCACGTCAACAGATACCTTCATCAGCTTTAGCATCAAAAGCCTTTAAATTATCTTTGCAATTGTTATGGATGAAACATTTGCATCCAAATATTCTAAAGTATGTAACATTTGGCTTTCTCCCTGTCCAAATCTCATAGGAGTCTTTTGCAATTTTGTCTACATTTATCATGCATCTATTTTGAGTATAGCATGTTTGTGTTTATTGCTTGACCCAAAATCTTTTAGCGATTCTCGCCACTAACATGGTCCTTGCTGCTTCTTTGAGAGTTCTATTCATTCTTTTCGCAACTCCATTTTTTGTGGAGTCCTTGCTACGATAATTCATGACCAATACCATTTTCAATACAAGATCGAAGTTATTGTTCCATTGACAAACTCAGTTCCTCTGTCGATCTTATTTTGATAATGGTTTGACTCTTCTCATTTTGGATTCTCTTCATCGATTGTGGTAGTTTTCTGCAGAGTTTCTTTCTTCTTACACATGAATATTGTCCATGTATATCTTGAGTAGTCATCTACTACCACCAATGTGTATTTCTTCCCACTTATCTTTGGTGGTTCAATGGACCAAATAGATCCATATGTAGCAAAGTGCAATATTCTTGTTGAAGATGAACATGTCTATTCTTTGAATGATGATTTGATCTGTTTTCCTTCTAACATGCATCACATATACTTTCCTTCTTGTATGTATCGAGTGTGGAAGTCCTTCCACAAGATTACTTCTTGCAAGTTTGTTAATAGTTTTGAAATTCAAGTGACTCACTTCTTGTGCCCCACAAAAAACTTGATTCAGCTTGCTCTTTGCAGCGACAAGTTCTTGGTGTTGCAATTGACCAATGTACCACATACATTTTCTTTTGTCTGCATCCTTGCAACACTATTTCATTAGTTTCAGCATCCTTGATTTGGCATACACACATATTGAATCCAACATTGTAGCCTTTGTCACAGAGTTGACTTTTGCTTAGCAAGTTGAAATTGATGCCTTCAACATATGCAACATCTGTAATTTCTAATCCATTTTTCTTGATGGATCCAATGCCTCTTATTACTCCTGGAGCTTCATTCCCTACAAATATGACTTTTGCACCTCTAACATCCTTGAATTTTGATAAATTTTTCTTGTTTCCTGTCATGTGTCTGGAACAGCCACTATCTATGTACCAGGTTTCTTGGCACTCAGCTGCTCCTTAAACCTGCAATCAAAGAAATTAGGTTTTAGGTACCCATACTTGTCTGGGTCCTGAGGGGTTAGTATTGTAAGATGATCCAAGCAACCTATAGCCAAATGATTTAACTCTAAGGGGTTGCCATCTATCAGTGCCATAATCATAATTAATTTTGGCAAATTGCTTGGGGGTTCTAGGTTCATACAGCTGTCTCTTTTGTCTGTATGCCTGTGTATGTGTTTTAGCAATTGCCTTCTTTGGGTAGTTGTGAAATCTCTGAGTGTAGTGTCTAGGTATATATGTGTGTTGATGATAGCTCTTATGCCTTTGGAATGGCCTTTGTTGAGTTCTAGGCCTTTGCCACTTAGGATTGTATTCCATAGATCTTTGTTGATAGTTCACATTGTTCCAATCAGCTTGGCTTGGATATTTTCTACCATTCCCATCATATGTGTTTCTTTTATAGAATTTCTGGGGCTTTTGGTAGCTCTGTTTCTTCTTTACGAGTATCTCTGTTGCTTGGAGTTTCTGAGAACTCTTTGGATTTCTTCTCGCTTGTCCTCTCAAAGATACTCAATCGGTTGTTTTCCTTTTCCTTTATAACCAAGGCCAGTTTGCTTGTGATTGTGCTTTGGAATAAATGTGTGTGCACTATTTGGAGTTTTGGATTTTAGAGATACTTCATTACTTGAAGATCCCTTTTCCAAAATTGCTTTTGGAACTTGACATAGCATAGAGGAATTAAATCCTAACCCTGTCTTGTCTCCACATTCTCTTTGACTCATGATAAGATCATCCAATGATTTGGATGCCTTAGTGAATGAGGCTATCACATTTTTGAGGTCATTCTCCCTCTTTCCTATAGCAGCTATCTCTGCTATTAACTTAGCATTTTCAGCCTTTAGACTTTTATTCTCATCAGCTATTTGACTTAGAGTACTCAGCTCCTTAGTCAGCTGTGAGTTTTGGCTCTTAAGTAGGCTTTTTTTTCTCATTTAGTAGTGTGTCTGAGGATTTAATGTGTTCAAAATCTTTCATCATTTTGCCTAATGAGTCATAAAGATCAGTGGGTGATGAAGTGTGTTTGTCACAATCACTATCACTAGTATCTGAGTGTGATGAGTTAGAGTGCACCTCATCTTCTTGGTCAGGTTGGTTTTGTTCTTTAGCCATTAGACATATCAAGGTTTCTTCTTCAGAGTCACTTGAGTAGTCACTTCACTACTCTCCGAGTCTGCTTTGTGTCTTTTGACTTGGTCAGATCGCAAGTCTCTGTACCAACATTGCCTTTCTCTTTTCCTGTCTTCTTTCCCTGAAGACTTTTCTTTCCTCTTCATTCCTGTATTTGTTGACTACAGGATATGGGCATTCAATGGAATAGTGACCGGGTTGCTTGCAGTTCCAGCATAGATTTTCAACTTTTTGATCAGTTCTTTCCATCCTTGGATTGTCAGCTCTTTGATATTCAACTTTTTGATGCTCTACTCTCTTGGGTGGTCTTTCTTCCCTTGACTTGGAGGGAGCTAAGTGTCTTCTAAAGGATTCACCTTTGCTTCTTTTGTAATTCTTATTGAAGAACTTGTTAAACCTTTTAACCATCAGTGCAATTTCCTCTTGGTCAATGACTTCTTTGACCTCAGCTCTCTTGCCATCCTTAACAATTAGAGCAGTTGTTTTGGGCACAGCTGTCTCTTCTTGGTCTTTTCTTCTCATCTCAAATTCGTAGGCTTTGAGATCTCAGAATAGCTCATGGTTGGATGTTTTTGATAGGTCCATGGAATGTCTCATGGCCATGACCTTCATATCCCACTCAGTTGGGAGACTTCTTAGATTCTTCATACACATTTCCTTTTGTGTATATTCTTTTCCAAGTGCAGACAGTTCATTGGTGATTTCTGTGAACCGAGCATCCAGCTGATCCAAGGTTTCTCCTGCAAGCATCTTAAAGTTTTCAAATTTTTGTACAACCACAGATAGTTTATTTTCTTTGATTTGCTCTGAGCCTTCGCAAATCAAGGTTAGCTTGTCCCAGATATCTTTTGTCGTTTTGCATGATTTAAACAATGTCCTTGGCCACATTATCCAAGTTATATCTTTTCCTGTCATCACTTGTCCATTCAGCTCTTGGTTTTTCAACCATCGCTGGTCTGGGAGCAGCATCTTCTTCTCCTTCAGCTGCAGCTCTCCTTGCAGTTGTGTTCACTTTTAAGATTTGGAGTGGCCCATCTTCTATCACTATCCACATCTCATCGTGTAATGCTGATAGATAAGCCTGCATATGAATTTTCCAATCATCAAATTCTTCAATTGTGAACATAGGGATGCGTGTCAAATTTGCTTCCATGATAATAACTTTCTTTGAATAAAAAGAGTTTTGAAAGATTGAGTACTAAAACAAACTTTGAAAAATTTGGAGATCTAGTTTAGTAACGGTGCGGAAGGCTCAATGAACCAACCGGCACTGATACCACTTGTAGGTCCCAAGGGGTGTGAGTGTAAGGTTTAGAAGGGGGGGTTGAATAAACCTTACCAACTTTTCAATTTAGTCCTTTTAAAATGTTCAGAGTTAATACTTCACAGTTGAGTCCTTGATGGACCGCTAAGTTAGTTAATGCAGAGTTAGTCACTCACGAGACTCAACTAACCGAGCTATTGATAGAATAACTCGATTGTTTTGACTAAAGACTTAACTCGACCGTGATATGTTTTATTGGAAGACTTAACACCCTTGAATTTGGTTAAGTTTGTTTTAATACTTGGTTTTAGCACTTAGTTAATTATCAATTCGATAGCATATATGTCAGCATAAATGAAAGTAATATGCAGAAATTAAAGTGCTGAAATGTAAATGACACAATAAGTTTTTATAGAGGTTCGAAGATGGGGTAATTCTTCTACTCCTCTCTTCTCCAACTCCGGAGGAATCCACTAAGTATTGATCAATATACGAGTGGTTAACAGTCCAGATACAAGTCTTGATCACACAATCGACTTGATCCTTTGGGACTCGCCGGAGATGCCTTGGTCACACAATCAAGCTTCTCGTATGACTCGGCTTCTTCTTCACAGGGCACCGCTTTGTTACTACTGACCCACTTGCTCAAGCTCCTTGGATTTTATCACGAAGCCCTCCAAAAACTTGAGATTGGTTCGACCTTGAACCTTCCTACAATCCTCCATGGAATGTAGACCCCTTGATTCTTCAAATTGTTTCCTCTCAATTTATTGAAGTTGTCTTTCCTTCACAGTGAGTGTTGGATTGATTTCCTTTGTAATGTAGGCTTGAGGATTGATCTTGAATAACTTGAGAATATTTTTGGTTCTGATTCAAATGTTAGCTTGAATGTTCGTGGTTTAGGTTGTTAAGGTTACCTTTTCTCAAATAAACTCCTAAGCCTTTTATAGTGTTCTTTTGAAAATTTCCTGTTGAAGAGATAGGCTTATTTTCAAAAGACACTTGTGATCGTTGGCTTGTCTTGTTGCGATCCTTGAATTTACGTTTCCTCGTATGAACGATTCTTGACTTTTCGAGTTCGACACGGTGCAATGCTTCCCATGGTTTATTCCTTTTGCACCCTTCTCGGGACTCGAGCACTTCAAGAAAGGTAGTATGGAGGTATTACTTGTTTAAGTAATTCTCTTGATTTACAGGCAACGGATCTTTTTCAGTTATCTCGACTTGACTGCATTTTCTTAATTTCCCCAGGTGACTTCGAGTAGCTTCCAATCATTGGATGACTCTTCTGTCACTTCAACTTGAGACATGGCTATCTTGAGTTGACTTGGTGATACTTCATTCACCGCATCTGTTTGCTCCTTCATCGAGTTCTGTCTTCTCTTCTTTGCCACACTCACCGCCTCACAATGAGTCTTCCTTCTACACTCCAGTTGTCTTCTTGCATGTTCAGGCATAGCTGACTTGACTCAACTCGACCAGCCCTATCTATTACAATGCAATTTACAATAGAAAAATGGGGTGCCAACTTTCTATTCTAAGTTTTACATGGCATTCATCAAAATCTAAGAATTAATTTTCCCAACACACTCCATCTCCAACAGTTTGTAGTAAATTCAGCACTAAAACGAATATTTGTAATATTTCGTTTTAGTACATATTTCCATATACTAAGATCATTAATTTAAAAGCAAAAGAAAAGAAAAAAATTAGCGCCACTACAGTGTTGCGCTATTTCTGGCGCAAAACTATTCACGTTTTCAAAATGGCGCAGGCTTCGGCATAGTGCTGGAACAAGTTTTTGCTCCAGATTGAATATAGAGCACTCTCTTGGAGATGCTCTTATATACAACTAGAGAAAGACACCATGTTTTCCCTTTGAGTTGCATCACAGAATATTTATGCGACTACTTCACTAATCCGCAAATGGAATTCCCAAACATCTAATAGCATCTCGAAGATACGTTTTGAGTTCATTGTAATAGTTCTTAACGTGTTCTACGCGAGCCGGAAAGCAACTGGTGAAACATTCTGAAGCAAAAGATGAATCCGCCTTAATAGGACCAGAAGACAGTGATATGGCATGAAAATTATAGAAGTATTAGAATTCAAGAGAAGTTACTTGATTTCCTTCTTTGACCTAGCAAGAAGGATCTTCTCAAGCTCCAATGCGGATTCACCGCAGTCGTCATTTTTACAAGTGATTACCATCATAAATATATTTTTGTCATAATTTGTTAAGTCATAGTGACGAAATATATTTTTGTCATTGAAAAATACATTTTTATGACACAAATGCGTCGTCTTAAATATTTATATTTAGTGACAATACAAACAAATTCGTCAATAAGAAAATTTATAGAAGATATAAATATATAATTCATGAAAACTATATTGTCATGCTTGATAAATCTATATGACGAGATATTAATTCACCATTAATGAACTTATTGGATTAGCTACAAAAATATTTCGTCTTGAGTAGGTTGACATAGTATGTCGAATTAAGTAAAAAAATTGGATGCAAAATTTAATATATAAATTTTGGAGGCGAATATTTAAAGGTATAAAATATTACAATTTTACACAATTTAGTTTCACAAACATCAAATGTGCGTAAAAGTACCGGGGTGAAGGCTAATCCTACCCTATTCTAAAGCATTACATTATCAAAATCTTTAGAAAATATCTTGAACAGTGGTACCAACCTAGGGGCCATAGAAGAAGTTACTATGGAAAGGTGAAAAGATTAAAGTGAACTTGAATTCCATAGCAAACTTAGGCACAATTAGCCACTTGCAAACCTCAATATTCTTAAGCATCATCGCAGCAACAGCAACATGTACTCAATTTAATTTATGCAGGTTAACCCCATCTCCTCCCAAGATAATGTCACAACCCAGGGCCCCACACCAACTGGCCATACGCTTGAAGGAAACAATACATCCATTTCCAATTTGACTATAAATTAACATCTTCCAAAGGCACTCACATTATTTGAGGAAACTACTACATAGACAAGTTTGAGTTCACCTATTCTAGGCTTTTACTTAAGACTATTTTATTCTAGACTTGTTAGTTTATAGGGTTAATGACAAAAATACCCTTGAGGTTTGACCTAATTACAAAAAAATCCAGCTAACTTTCAAAATTATAAAAGATACCCCGAGGTTTTATTTTGTCTAACATTTAAACCCTTTATAAGCAAAAAATATTTCAAAATCCCCTTCATATTTATACCTGAGGTAATTTTTTGTAATTTTGTAGTTAGTCAAGTTTTTTTTGCACCAGGTGAAACCTCAGGTACTAGCAATACG
>CM071934.1:56645644-56894779 GCA_016081115.2 Rehmannia glutinosa | reverse complement strand
CATTATAGCTTTTGTCACAGAGTTGGCTAATGCTCAAACAGATTGAAGTTGAGGCTTCAACATATGCTACATTTGTGATCTCTAGTCCATTCTTCCCGATGGATCCAAAGGCCTTGATTTCCCTAGAGCTTCATTTTCTCCAAATATGACTTTAGCACCTTTGATTTCCTTGCACTTTGACAAATGTTTCTTGTTCCCGTCATATGTCCGGAACATCCACTATCCATGTACCAAGTTCCTTGGCACTCACTGTTCCTTGAACCCGCAATCAAGGAAATTAGTTTTTAGGTACCCATACTTGTCTGGGGTCCACGTGGTCCGGGTCCCGAGGGGTTAGTGCTATAAGTTGATTCAACCAACCTATAGCCGAATGATCTGACTCTAAGAGGTTGCCTCCTATCAGTTCCATAATCATAATGAACATTTGCAAATTGCTTATGAGCTTTAGGCTCATACAGCTATCTCTTTTGTCTGTATGCATGTGTGTCTGTATGAGTATTTGCTTTCTTGGGGTAATAGTGGAAATTTTGTGCATATTAGGCTTTGTCCTTGGGTGCATATGTGTGCTGATTATAGCTCTTTTGCCTTGGGAATGACCTATGTTGAGTTTGAGGTCTTTGCCACTTGGCTTGTATCCCATTGGTCTTGACTGATATCTTATTTGACTGTTCCAATCAGCCTGGCTTGGGTAGTTTCCACAATTCTTCATTTGATTTTCTTTGCTGAAATCTCTAGGGCTTTTGGTAGCTCTGTTTGAATTTTACAGAGTATTTCCTGTTTGGAGTCTGCTGATGGACTCTTCTGAATTTAGTTTCAGTTGTACTTTCAAAGATACTCGGTGCTTCTTCCCTTTTCCCTTGTATCCAAGGTCAGCATGGTTGTGATTGTTTTTTGAGTAGGTGTGGGTGCAACATATGGTGCTTTGATTTTTGACTCCTCATCGCTTGAGGATCCTTTTTCAATGACCAGTCTTGGGACTTGGGCATGCACAAAGGAATTAAATCCAATGCCCGTCTTGTCACCACTTTCTTTCTGAATCATTATAAGTTCATCCAATGATTTGGATGCCTTAGTAAATGATGCAATCACATTTTTAAGATCTTTTCCCTCTTTTCTATAGCAGATAAGTGTGCTTGGATCTTGATTATTTCAGCCTTCATCTTTGTGTTCTCATCATCTATTTGACTCAGAGTACTCAGCTCCTTACTCAGCTGTGAGTTTTGGCATTTACTTTTCCTCATTTAGAAGTGTGTGTGAGGTTTTTATGTGCTCAAAATCTTTCATCATTTTGCCAATAGAAACATAAATATCTCTGAAGTGTTTGTGTCACTATCACTATCAATTGAATCACAATGAGATGAGTTAGAATGTACCTCGTCTTCCCGTTCTTTGGAGTCTTGTTCTTTGGCCATGAGACATATCAAAGCCTCTTTTCTGTATCACCGGAGTAGTCAGCTTCACTACTATCTGACTCTACTGGTTCTTTGCACTTAGTTGTGTCAGCAGTCTCCGCAGCCAACATGGCTTTCTTCTTTTCCTATCTTTTTTCTTTGAAGACTTTTCTTTCTTCTCCATTCATGTACGTGTTGATTGGTGGATAAGGACAATCAACAAAGAAAGTGTCCTGGTTACCTGCATTCCAACACAGTTCTCGGCTCCGCAAGTCACCTCTTTCAACTCTCTCGATTATTAGCTCTCCGATACTCGGCTTTGATGTTGAGCTCTCTTGGGTGGTTTGTCCTCCTTGCTTTGGAAGGTCTTTGAGTGTCTTCTTGATGATTCACCTTTGTTTCTTTTGTAGTTCTTATTGAATAACTTATTAAATCTTTTTACCATCCGGGCAATCTCTTCTTGATCTATAGCCTCCTTGGATTCAGCTCTCTTTGCTTCACCAGCCATGAGTGTAGTTGTATTGGATAAAGCTATCTCTCTTGTTCTTTCCTTCTCAGTTCAAACTCATAGGCTTTAAGGTAAGATAACAATTCACGGTTGGACGTTCTTGTAAGATCCATGCAAAGTTTCAGGGCCATAACCTTCATTTCACACTCAGCTGGAAGAGACCTTAGGATTTTCATACATATTTCCTTTTGTGTATATTATTTCCCTATAGCTGAGAGCTCATTAGTGATCTCTGTGAATCTGGCATCCAGCTGATCTAGACTTTCACCTGCAATCGTTTTAAAATTTTCAAATTTTTGAACAGCAACAGTTAACTTATTTTCCTTAATTTGATCAGACCCTTCAGAAATTAAGGTAAGTTTCTCCCAAATCTCTTTGGCCGTTTTACAAAATTTAACTTTATTAAACATGGCTTTATCAAGATTTTTATAAAGTATATCCTTGGCAATATTGTCAATGTTGGGAAATTTATTTATTAGATTTTGATGAATGCCATGTAAAACATAGACTAGAAAGTTGGCACCCCATTTTCCTTGTAATTTGCATTGTAATAGATAGGGTTGTACGAGCTGAGTCAAGTCAGCTATGCCTGGATATGCAAGAAGTCAACTGAAGACTAAAATGAAGACTACGTTGTGAAATAGCTGAGTATGACAAGGAGGAAAAGTCAAGAACTCGACTGAAGGAGTATCAGCTAGATACAACTGTGTGAAGTGTCAGTCAAGTCAACTCAAGATAGATAAGTCTCAAGTTGAAGTGACAGATGAGTCATCCAATGATTGAGAGCTGACTCAAAGTCACCTGGGGAAGTTAAGGAATTGCAGTCAAGTCAAGACAACTGAAAAGAATCCGTTGCACAGAAGTCAAGAATATTACCTAAACAAGTAATACTTCCATGTTGCCATGTCTTAAAGTGCTCAGTCCCAAAAGCGTGCAAAAGGAATAAACCAATGGGAAGCACTGCACCTTGTGTCAGACTCTGAAAAGCTGAATGTTCATTTAATACGAGGAAATGTCAACATCAAGGACTGCAACAAGACAAGCCAATGACCACTAGTGTCTTTTAAAAATCAGCCTATCTCTTCAACGGGCAGATTTTTGAAAGGTCACTTTAAAAGGCTGAGGAATCACTTTGAGAAAAGGTTACCTGAACCACGAACATTCAAGCTATTATTCGAGCTGTAACCTGCAAAAATATTCTCAAGTTATTCAAGCAAATCCTCAAGCCTAAAATTCGAAGGAAATCGATCCAACACCAAGCTGTGAAGGAAAGACAACTTCAAATTGTTGAAGAGGAAACTTTTGAAGAATCAAAAGGGGTCTACATTCCAAGGAGGATTGTAGAAAGGTTCAAGGTCGAACCAGCCTCAAGTTATTGGAGGGATTCGTGATCAAATCCAAGAAACTTGAGCAAATGGGTTGTAGTAGCAAGGCAGCTGCCCTGTGAAGAAGCTGAGTCGTACGAGGAGCCAACTATGTGACCAAGGCATCTCCAGACTGAGTCCCATAGGATCAAGTCAGCTGTGTGATCAAGACTTGTATCTGTACTGATAACTACTTTGTACTCTGATCAATACTTAGTGGATTCCCTCCAGGAGTTGGAGAAGAGAGGAGTAGAAGAATTACCCCATCTTCGAACCTCTATAAAAATTATTGTGTCATTTACATTTCAGCATTTACTTTCTTCATATCTTTTTATATCTGCTGATAATTTGCTATCCCACTGATAATTAACAAAGTGCTAAAACCAAGTGTTAAAACAAAAACCAAATTCAAGGGTGTTAAGTCCTCCGCTAAAAATCTTATCACAGCCAAGTTAAGGTTTAGACTAAACAGCTGAGTTATACTATCAACAGCTCAATCGAGTCTGTTGAGTGTCTAACTCTGCTGGTTAACTAACTTAGCTGTCCATCAAGGACTTAGCTGTGTATTTAACTCTATAATATTTTAAAAGGACTAAAATCGAAAAGTTGATAAGGTTTATTCAACCCCCCCTTCTAAACCTTACTCACACCCCTTGGGACCTACAAGTGGTATCATAGCGGTTGGTTCATTGAGCCTTCCGCACTGGTTACTGAACTAGATCTCCAATCTTTCAAAGAAGTTTTTTTTTCCACTTGCTCTTTCAAAAGTTTTTCTTTAAAATAGCAAAGTAGTTATCATGGAAGCAAATTTGACATGCATTCCTATGTTCACCATTGAAGAATCTGATGACTGGAAAATACGTATGCAGGCTCATCTATCAGCTTTACATGATGAAATGTGGATAGTGATAGAGGAGGGGCCACCGCAAATAATGAAGGTGAACACACTGCAAGAGAGAGTGCACGGTGAAGGAGAGGAAGTTGCTCCTCCTAGACCAGCTATGGTTGAAAAACCAAGAGCTGAATGGACAAATGATGCCAGAAAATGA
The DNA here is from genome assembly GCA_016081115.2 of Rehmannia glutinosa. NCBI lineage: Eukaryota > Viridiplantae > Streptophyta > Magnoliopsida > Lamiales > Orobanchaceae > Rehmannia > Rehmannia glutinosa. The sequence continues at coordinate 56,890,467 of CM071934.1, read as the reverse complement.
TACAACCTTGACAATGTGGCCAAGGATATACTTTACAAGAATTTGGACAAAGCCATGTTCAACAAAGTCAAATATTGCAAGACAGCCAAAGAAATCTGGGATAAACTAACTTTAATTTGTGAAGGATCTGAGCAAATTAAAGAAAACAAATTATCTGTTGTTGTTCAAAAATTTGAAAACTTCAAAATGCTTGCAGGTGAAACGATGGACCAGCTGGATGCTAGATTCACTGAAATTACAAATGAGCTCTCAAAGACTTGGGAAAGAATACACACGAGAAGGAGATGTGTATGAAGATACTAAGGAGCCTCCCGGTGAGTGGGAAATGAAGACCATGGCTCTAAGGCGCACTCGATGGACCTATCAAAAACATCCAATCATGAACTATTCTCAGACCTCAAAGCTTATGAGTTTGAGCTGAGAAGAAAGGATCAAGAGGAGATAGCTGTACCCAAAACAGCTGCACTCATAGTCAAGGAAGGGAAGAGAGCTGAAACCAAAGAAATCATTGACCAGGAGGAAATTGCCTTGATGGTTAAAAGATTCAACAAGTTCTTCAACAAGAACTACAAAAAAAACAAAGGTGAATCCTCCGGAAGGCATTCAGCTCCCTCCAAGTCAAGGGAAAATAGGCCACCAAAGAGAGCTGAGTATCAAAAGGTCAAATATCAAAGAGCTGACAACCCAAGAAATGAGAGAGTTGATCAAAAAGCTGAAAACCTGTGTTGGAATTGCAGACAACCAGGACACTTTACCATTGATTGTTCATATCCTGTAGTCAATAAATACAGGAATGAAGAAGAAAGAAGAGTCTTCAGAGAAAGAAGGCAAGAAAACAAAAGAGCAATGTTGGCTGCTGAGACTGCTGATACATCTAAGTCAAAAGAAGCAGCAGACTCAGAGAGTAGTGAAGCTGACTACTCAAGTGACTCTGAAGAAGAAGCTTTAATCTGTCTAATGGCTAAACAACAAGATCAACCTGATCAAGAAGATGAGGTACACTCTAACTCATCTCATTCAGATTTTAGTGATAGTGATTGTGACACACACACTTCATCAGCCACTGATCTTTATGATTCATTAGGCAAAATGATGAAAGACTTTGAGCACATCAAATCCTCACACACACTATTAAATGAGGAAAAAACAAATTAAAAGCCAAAACTCACAGCTGACTAAGGAGCTAAGTACTCTAAGTCACATAGCTGATGAGAACAAAGAGCTGAAGGCTGAAAATGCTAAACTAATAGCAGAGACAGCTGCTATAAAAAAGAGAGAGAATGATCTCAAAGATGTGATTGCTTCATTCACAAAGGCATCTAAATCATTGGATGACCTAATCATGAGCCAAAAAGAATGTGGAGACAAGACAGACATAGGATTCAATTCCTTCGTGCATAGTCAAACTCCAAGAGTGATCTTGGAAAAAGGATCTTCAAGTAATGAAGTATCTCAAAAATCCAAGACACCAAATGTTGCACACACATTCATTCCAAAGAACAATCACAAACAAACTGGCCTTGGATATAAAGGAAAAGGAAAATGAGAGTTGAGTATCTTTGAGAGGACAAGTGAGAAGAAATCCACCGAGTTCCTCAAAGAAACTCCAACCAGAGTACTGTGAAAAAGAAACAGAGCTACCAGAATCCCCAGAAGTTCTATCAAAGGAACACAAAAGATGGGAATGGTAGAAACTACCTAAGTCAAGCTGATTGGAATAATGTGAAATATCAGCCAAGACCTTTGGAACACATGCAAAAATGGCAAAGACCTAGAACTCAACAAAGGTCATTCCAAAGGCAACAGAGCTATCATCAGCACACATATGCACCCAAGCACTACCCTCAGAAATATCACAACTACCCAAAGAAGGCAATTGCTAAAACACACACACAGCATACTGACAAAAGAGAGAAGTTGTATGAACCTAAAGCCCCAAGCAATTTTCCAAAGTGAATTATGATTATGGCACAGATAGATGGCAACCTCTTAGAGTCAAATCATTTGGCTATAGGTTGGTTGGATCATCTTACTGCACTAACCCCTCAGGACCCAGGCAAGTATAGGTACCTAAAAACTAATTTCCTTGATTGCGGTGTTCAAGGAACATCCGAGTGCCAAGGAACCTGGTACATGGATAGTGGTTGTTCCGCATACATGACAGAAATAAGAAAAATCAAAATTCAAGGAGATTAGAGGTGCAAAGGTCATATTTGGAGGAAATGAAGCTCCAGGGGAAATAAGAGGCACTGGATCCATCAAGAACAATGGATTAGAAATCACAGATGTTGCATATGTTGAAGGCCTCAATTTCAACTTGTTAAGCATCAGTCAACTCTGTGATAAGGGCTATAATGTTGGATTCAATATGGGAGTATGCCAAATCAAAGACACTGAATCAAATGAAGTAGTGTTTCAAGGATCCAGACAAAAGAACATGTATGTGGTAGATTGGTCGACTGCCACTCCAAGCACTTGCCTGCTATAAAGAGTACAGCTGAATCAAGTTGGCTGTGGCACAAGAAGCTGAGTCATCTGAATTTCAAGACAATTAACAAGCTTGCAAGGAGTAATCTTGTAGAAGGATTGCCAGACTCAGTGTATAAGAAGGAAAGTGTTTGTGATGCATGCCAGATGGGAAAACAGATCAAATCATCATTCAAAGAGAAGTCAAGTCCATCTTCAACAAGGATATTGCATCTATTGCACATGGATCTATTTGGTCCAGTTGAACCAGCCAGCATAAGTGGAAAGAAATACACTCTAGTAGTGGTGGATGATTATTCAAGATATACATGGACAATCTTCATGTGTAAAAAGAAGGAAACTCTGCAGAAGTTACCTCAACTGATGAAAAGAGTTCAAAATGAGAAGAGTCTAACCATTATAAAGATAAGATCTGATAGAGGAACTGAGTTTGTCAATGGAATAATAACTCAGTATTGTGTTGAAAATGGTATTGCTCATGAATTATCTGCAGCAAGGACTCCACAGCAGAATGGAGTAGCAGAAAGAAGTAACAGAACTCTTAAGGAAGCTGAAAGTATCAACACTGCATGTTATACTCAAAATAGATGCATGATTAATAGACAGCTGACAAAGACTCCCTATGAATATGGACAGGGAGAAAGCCAAATGTTGGGTATTTAAGAATACTTGGATGTAAATGCTTCATCCACAACAATGGCAATGATAATCTAAAGGCTTTTGATGCTAAAGCTAATGAAGGTATCTTCTTGGGATACTCAGCTTAAAGTAAAGCCTTTAGAGTGCTAAACAAAAGGACTATGGTCACAGAAGAGTCTATCCATGTGGTGTTTGATGAACCTAATGTAAATGGAGAAGACATTGAAGAGTTAGTTGATAAGCTGAATCAGCCAACTATGCAGAAGAATCCCTGTGTTGAAGCTGAAGCTGGAGTAATTAATCAAGGTGAAGATGAGATAGCTGAATCTCAAAGACAGCTAGAGAATCTGCAGACTAAGTGATGATGAGAGTCGCTTTCAAGATAACAGAGTCAGAAGACCATCAACCCACCGACTTACTCCAACCTGATGTGAGATGGCTGAGAGACCATCCACCAGAGCTAGTCATTGGAGATGTTAGAGATGGTGTAAGAACCAGATCCAGAGCTCAACAAAAAGCAATGTTCACTTGTTTTATTTCCCAAAGAGAGCCAAAAGATGTGTCCCAAGCATTGGATGATGCACATTGGATTCAAGCCATGCAGGAAGAGCTGAATCAGTTTGAAAGGAACAAAGTATGAGAACTGGTGCAAAGACCAACCCATCAAAATGTTATTGGCACAAAGTAGGTTTTCAGAAACAAAATGAATGAGGAAGGTTCTATGGTAAGAAACAAAACAAGATTGGTAGCCAAAGGGTATTGCCAAGAAGAAGGGATAGATTTTGATGAAACATTTGCTCCTGTTGCAAGATTTGAAGCAATAAGGATGTTTCTTGCCTATGCTGCTCACAAGAATTTCATTGTATATCAAATGGATGTAAAAAGTGCATTTTTGAATGGATTGTTAGAAGAAGAAGTCTATGTTGAGCAACCTCCAGGATTTGAGCAGAAGACTCTTGGAGATAAGGTGTACAAGCTCAAGAAAGCCCTATATGGATAGAAACAGGCACCTAGAGCATGGTATGATACATTATCTCAATTTCTGACAGATAATGGATTCACCAAAGGCAAAGTGGACAGAACACTCTTTAGAATTCAAGATAGAGAGAGTATACTACTTGTCCAAATATATGTGGATGACATTATTTTTGGATCCACAAACAAAGAGCTGTGTGATAAGTTCTCAAACCCATTGCAAGGAAAATTTGAAATGAGCATGATGGGAGAGCTGACATTCTTCCTAGGACTTCAAGTTAAACAGCTGAAGGATGGAACCTTCATAAGTCAAACAAAGTATACCAGAGATTTAATGAAGAAATTTGGTATGGAAGAGAAATCTTCTGTGAAAATACCAATGAATACATCAATCAAGATGGATATGGATGCAGATGGTAAGCCTGTGGATCAAACAAGATACAGAGCACTTATTGGATCATCGCTTCTATTTAACAAAGAAGTAGGCCAAACATAACCTTTGCAAAGAGGTGTATGTGCAAGATTTCAATCTGCACCAAAAGAAAGCCATATGATCAGCCTAAGAGAATCCTAAGATATTTAAAGGGATGCCAGGAAGTTGGCTTATGGTATCAAAGGAAGGAGGATTCAAACTTATTGGTTACTCGACTCGACTATGCTTTGGATGTAGAGTTGACGGAAGAGTACTTGTGTACATGTCAAATGCTTGGAAAAGATTGGTTTCCTGGTTTAGCAAGAAGCAAAACTCAATAGCCACATCCACACTGGTGAAGTTGAGTACATAGTCATGGGCGCTTGTTGTGCCCAAGTCTTATGGATGAGACAAAGTGAGAGATTATGATGTTGAAGAAAAGAGATTTCAATTATGTGTGATAACACAAGTGCTATTGCAATCACTCAAAATCCTGTGTTGCACTCAAGAACAAAGCACATTGATGTCAGATATCATTTCATAAGAGATCATGTTGAAAAGAAAGACATCACCTTGGAATACATCTCAACTGATAAACAGTTAGCTGACATATTCACAAAGCCATTATGTGAGTCAAGATTTGAAGAGCTTAAGCATGAGCTAGGGTTAATTGAGCTGAGTTGACACTCAGAAGACTCAAGGAAAAGAGATAGAACATGAAAAGATAAAAATAGAGTGGATCTCTTGAATCAGCTATGTGAGTCAGCCGCATCGAAAAGTCAGCTGTATCGAGTTAGCTGACAGTTGAGTCCCTATGTGAATAGAGAGAAGAAGAGTTGAATCAGCTAAGGAGTAAGCTGAGTCATTTATGAGCTGAGTGACAAAAACGCAGTTGTTTTTAACAAGCGGGAATGTTTTAAGGATGACGTCAGCGTATTAATGACAGGTACAGTCAAAAGCTGCACGACAAAGCATATGATTGGATATAAATGCTGCCGCATTAAATGCGAGAAATTAATTGATAATCGGCGTGCTAAATCTGAGCCGTTGATCTCTATCAAATTTCAAAAACCGTATACACATCCTTTCATAACCCATACATATACCATTTTGTCCATTTTCTCTCTCACACTACTCAAAACTGTTCATCTTTCCAAAAGCAAAGAAAGCATGTTTTCTCTCAAACCCTACCAAATCTTCAAAGCAAGTTCATCAAGTTCGTTTGGGAAAAATCACTGAAATGGCATCAACCTACGATTTCACCAAGCTAGGGAAGCAAATCCACACTGGTTCTACCATGGATTTTGAAGAAATGGTCAAACAGAGTTCTGATGAAACCCTTGTGAAGAAGATAGCCGACAAAATCGAGAAGTCTGGACTGAAACCCTTTCTAACAATGGAGTTTCAGATGACCTACGTTGAAGAGGTTGCGCAGTTCTACGTGAACACTGAAGTTCATGACGAGGGCATCAAGTCCTCTGTTCACGGAAAGGAGTTTACAATCAATGTTGAAGATCTAGCGGAGCATTGTTTGCTACCATCGGAAGGTGTACCGTAAATATTCGAAGCTGATGTAAACCTAGCTGCTGCATGGAAGGAAGTGGCCAAACCTGAATGTGCTGCGAAGGTGGTCTACACAATGAGACAAGAAGTCGCCAAGGAAGATTATCATGAGCTGCTGGATATTGTTTCCAAATGTGTAGACATAAAGTTTGGAAGCCTCAATCACCGTCTCAAAACCAAGCCGATCATCATGGTCGCGATCATGGAGGAGAAGAAGGTAAACTCGGGTTGAATTTGTATACAAATGCTGACTCGCGAATCGTTGGAAACAAGTCCTTCAAGGACGATGGATCATTTGGAGGATCCCTGGGGTATGGCCTTGTAATTGGCCGGTTGATGGAGGTGAAAGGTGTTCCACTCCGACATGGAAAGGCGTTCCATGTCAACAAGAAAATGTTCCGATCGAATCTTTTCAGAGCTCGTAAGAGAGCCTATGCCAAGAGGGCGGACACTAGTGAGGGGAATCGGTGACCCCGAGGAAACAGCTTGTTGCTCTCCTCCGAAGAAGAAAGTCGCCCCGCAGCCGCAAAGAAGATTGTTGCCCCAAGAAGAATGAAAAAAACCCCACCGCCCCGCATCGAGTCAGTCACTGCCCCCCGGCCGTGTGTCTCCCGCCCCGCACCGTGGTGGAGAAGGAATCCTTAGTACCTTCTCCAGGAGTGAAGAAAAAGAGGACTGCCAAGGCGAGAAAGGCAGTTGCCTCTAAGGAAATCTCAAAGGCCTTTACCGTAGAGGAACCGGAGGAAGTAGAACAAGACATTCCTCTGGTGAAAACAAAGAGAATGAGAAGAATCATCAAGCGTTCGCTCGTGAGGTTGAGAAAACAATTTGAGTCTCCGCCACTCACCGAACAGATCGCTGAGACAGCTGGAGAAGTAGAGTCTGCAGAAATTATTGATGAAACCGCCAAGTCCGCTCAGGCCGATCAGCAGAGGTACATCATCGACCCAGCTGTGGACTAAATAGCTATGGAACAAGAAGCAGCGGAGACAGCAGAATTCCCTGCTGACAGGATTGTTTCTCCACCTGCCCCCGATGCTGCTGAAGGAGTCGAGCAGCAGAGTATGTTGCCTTCCATTCCTGAAAAAGAAGGACATCAAGAAGATGATGACGATGATGTGATTATGCTGTCTCCACCATATCTAGACATCCAAAATCGTCTGCGAGAATGGAGGAAATGGAAGCTAAGTCGCTCGAGGGAATAGTTCGAGAGACCTGAATTCATTGAAGAAGAGGAAAAACTGATGAACTTCCTCGGGTTGACCACAGTGGTTCAGGTACTGGATGAAGAAAACTGCCTAGATATCTTGCAGATCTTCAAAGAAAAGGAGAAGGAAAGGTTGGCAGAATAAGCTGAAGCTCGTGAGAAAGCCAACATTTATCCTCTCACTGGAACTACTGATCATACTCATCCTCATCTTGACATACTCTCAGAAAGTGATGAGGACTTGGACCCAGCTGCTGCTACAGAGACGTTGGAAATGCAGCAAGCCATGCGGGAATCCAGGATGATGCATGAGCAACAGTTGATGGAAGGACCAGGAGAGTCTTCCAAATCCCAGCTGGAGATTGACCTTTTGGGAATGGTGCGGCCCAGATTGCCACTGTCATTCCGCAACCACTTCCCCTGACTCACTCTAAGGAAGGTTCAAGGAAGGCGGCGATGAAACTGGAAACTTGGGGACCCAAGTCGAGCCAACCTCTATTGAAGGTGTCTTACCACCTGCCCCAATGGTTGAACACTCACAGGAAACAGCCGGGAGTTTGGAGAAGTGTATCCCCAACCCAAGTCACTCAGCTGGTGTGCCATCTGAGGGGAAAACTCTCTCCACTGCAGTTAGGTCGGAGGTTGCTGCAGATGACTCCACAAAGAAACAACAAGTGGAACATAAAAAACACAAAGAGAGGTTGTCACCAGCGATTTGACGAAGCTCGGACAGTTGAGACTATCTCATTTGAAGTGCCAACGCTCTGCGCAGCCGGTGGATCTTTCGCTGACGTGATGAGGCACCTGGATGGATCTCGCCCGGGAGTTAACACTGCAGGCAATGAAAGTGCAATCCACGGAGTTGAGACTCATGTGGATACCACTATAGAAGACCCTAAGACAGCTGAGTCTGTCGAAGGGAATGTCCAGCCCTTTGCAGCTTGAGACCGCAGGAGGTAATAAAGGCCTACGGGGGTTGAGACTTCCCAAGGTAAAGAGGAAGAAACACGTAACATTCCTCCCGCCACATTGATGATTCGAGAAGGAGATAAGTGCCATTCATGATTCCCAAGACAACCCCGACATAACTTTTTCGGGATCGAAAGGTGAAGATGAAGTTTCGAGTCATCCCCTGTTGAAAATCCAAAAGACTCGGTGAGGATGTTTTTCCAAGCACGAGTAAGTCAGATCTCAAGGCTACTCGTCAAACATTCACTTTTGATGATGAGACACCCCTTCAAGTCTCATCATCTTCCGATGATGCCACTGATATGGCCGAGGACCAGACAACTCAAAAAGAAAAACCAGCTGAAACCGACGAAGTTGTTGAGACAATCGAGGCTCGGCCCACCAGTCCATACCACAACAGACCCCGGTGAATCACGATCAACTACGCAGGCTCCCAACGCTGCAGTAGAATCGACTGAACTGGGCACATCACGGCCACAAGTCACCGTTGAACACATTCCCTATGTCCGTGATGATACATTTGAAGCAACTTTCCCTTTGTCACTAGAGCTGCCTGATTTGGATGAAGAATCAGCTAGAGATCAGAGACGTTTCCACAAACCTGATCCAATAATTCCCACAGATACCATCGTCCCAGTGAATTTTGATTTTGATGTTGCTTGGCCACCAGCTGAGACAGAGGTGACAGCTGAGGTTCGAGAAGTCTTCAAGGCAATCTTTGCAGAGATTGAGAAGATGGAAAGGCACCAGGCCTTATTGGATATGCGACTGGATAACCGAGATGCAAATCTTACAGCCGATCTGCATGGAATAGTGTTCAGAATCAGAGAGTGGTGGCAACAGCAGCAGACAATACGTGTGGAACAGGTTCGATATTTCAAAGCATTGTACAATAAAATGCTGATCTGGAGTGCTGATAATTTGATATGAAGAGGAGGATGCAAGAAAATATTGATAGGATGCATGCCTCTCATACCACTGAAATGGAACTGCTGCGAGAATTTCATCGAAAAGAACTTCTGCGCGTAGAGGAGAATATGAATGAAAAATTCAGCCTTCTTATGGCTGAAATGAAGTTGGTGTCACCGAATCAAAAGTCACCCGCTCGAGAATTTGAACAAAGATATTCCGCAGTTGAGAATCCAGCAGAATTGACTATCAATCGCTGGACTTTATGCTCGAGGAATGTTCCAGGAGTTTCTCTCTCCTTTGTTGATGCCAAAAAGGGGAAGAGGAATCCCAAAAGATGCTTAGGGAACGGTTGGTGAGAAAAAAAGGAAAAATGTTGTGCAGAAGGGAAAGACACAGCTGTTGAGAAGAAGAAGGAGAAGGGAAAAGTAGTTGAGGGGGAAGGTTCAAAATACATGACTTTAATGATTGCTAGAACCCCTCAACAAGGACTCGTCATAGCTGACGTCATCAACAAACTTCCAGTGACTCTGCCGCTCCAATACTCCGCTGTACCCATGTCCGAGAAAAGAAAAGTAGTGGAAGCAGGGATGAAGGAGGTCGAAGGAAAGATGGATGCCCATGTGATGGACATATTGAAACAATATGGAGGCATTCTGGCAGGAAGAGACACAGATGCCATTCCAGACAACGGAGACGAGCCACGATCAGTGGAAGAATTTAAAACGCTTGAATCCGAAGGATACTTCAAAAATATGTCCGTAGATCAAGCCTGGGACTTGTATTGGGAGAAGGGTCTGAAGTTGCATGCGAAGAAGGCTGACGATGCACAGACTACTAGCATCACTCGCCGCTTGGTCACTCGCTTTGGAAAGAAAGAAGACTCAAAGACAATATACGCCCAGAGGAAGAGGAAGGAGTGGTGGAGGCAGAGGTTTTCAACCTAGACCTCTACCCAAAAACATTGAGTATGTAGATCCGGGCAAGAAGGGAAGGATTTACTGGGCTAAATATGACGAAGTAGCCAACCGGGAAGTGGCTAGGAAGAATGCAGACTATGTCAAGAGGATTGAAGAAGAAAATAAGAGACAAGATGAGTTGTGGGAAGAGAGTCAGAGAAGACAGAAAATGAAGAGAAAAGACGAAGCTGCTAGAAGAGCCTACGAGAAAAAGAAAGCAGCTGAAAATGAGAAAAAGAGAAAGAGAACAGAGGATGACAGAGCTGAAGAGGAAAGAAGGAGGCAGCGAAGGCGATGAAGTGTTGTTGTCCACCCCTTCATGTATTTTGCTGTTGTAAATACATATGTATGTAAGTCTTCTGTACATTGAATAAGAATCTGGAATTTTTATATTTTTGCGTAGATATAGAATACTATGCTTGCTCTGATACAATTTGTAAATAGCTGTGTAAAGGACAAGAATGTTATGATCAGTAAAAAGATCGATTCTACGCATACATTCTCTGTTTCTACATTGTCCGTATGTATCTTTGCTATTTACATTTTGTATGTATGTTTTATGTTTTGGCATCATCAAAAAGGAGGAAATTGTTGGGAAATTTATTTATTAGATTTTGATGAATACCATTAAAACTTAGACTAGAAAGTTGGCACCCCATTTTTCTTGTAATTTGCATTGTAATAGATAGGGTCAAGTCAGCTATGCCTGGATATGCAAGAAGTCAACTGAAGACTAAAATGAAGACTCCGCTGTGAAATAGTTGAGTATGACAAAGAGGAGAAGTCAAGAACTCGACTGAAGGAGTATCAGCTGGATACAGCTGTGTGAAGTGTCAGTCAAGTCAACTCAAGATAGCCAAGTCTCAAGTTGAAGTGACAGATGAGTCATCCAATGATTGAGAGCTGACTCGAAGTCACCTGGGGAAGTTAAGCAACTACAGTCAAGTCAAGACAGATGAAAAAGAATCCGTTGCACAGAAGTTAAGAATATTACCTAAATAAGTAATACTTTCATGCTGCCATGTCTTAAAGTGCTCAGTTCCAGAAGCGCGTAAAAGGAATAAACCAATGGGAAGCACTGCACCTTGTGTCAGACTCTGAAAAGCTGAATGTTCATTTAATACAAGGAAATGTCAACATCAAGGATCGCAACAAGACAAGCCAATGACCACTAGTGTCTTTTGAAAATCGCCTATCTCTTCAACGGGGCTGATTTTTGAAAGGTCGCTATAAAGGCGAGGAATCACTTTGAGAAAAGGTTACAACCACGAACATTCAAGCTATTATTCGAGCCGTAACCCGCAAAAATATTCTCAAGTTATTCAAGCAAATCCTCAAGCCTAAAATTCGAAGGAAATCGATCCAACACCAAGTTGTGAAGGAAAGACAACTTCAAATTGTTGAAGAGAAAACTTTTGAAGAATCAAAAGGGGTCTACATTCCAAGGAGGATTGTAGAAAGGTTCAAGGTCGAACCAGTCTCAAGTTATTGGAGGGCTTCGTGATCAAATCCAAGAAACTTGAGCAAGTAGGTTGTAGTAGCAAGGCGGTTTGCCTGTGAAAAAAGTCGAGTCGCACGAGAAGCCATTTGTGTGACCAAGGCATCTCAGATTGAGTCCCAAAGGATCAAGTGTTTGTGTGATCAAGACTTGTATCCGGGTGATAACAACTTTGTACTACGATCAATGCTTAGTGGATTCCCTCCGGGAGTTGGAGAGAGAGAGGAGTAGAAGAATTACCCCATCTTGAACCTCTATATAAATTATTGTGTCATTTACATTTCAACATTTACTTTCTACATATCTTTTTATATCTGACGATAATTTGCTATCCCATCGATAATTAACAAAGTGCTAAAACCAAGTGTTAAAACAAACTTAAACCAAATTCAAGGGTGTTAAGTCTTCCGCTGAAAATCTTATCATGACCAAGTTAATGTTTAAACTAAAAGTGAGTTATACTATCAACGGCTCAATCGAAGTCCATTGAGTGGCTAACTCTGTTTGGTTAACTAACTTAGTTGTCCATCAAGGACTTAGCTATGTATTTAACTCTGTATTATTTTAAAAGGACTAAAATCAAAAGGTTGGTAAGGTTTATTCAACCCCCCTTTCTAAACCTTACTCACACCCCTTGGGACCTACAGTCAAGGTTGTATCTCTTTCGATCCTCATTGATCCACTAGCAGCGTGGTTTATCCACAATTTCAGGTCTAGGCTTTGTAGGTGCTTCATCTTCTCCTTAAGAGATAAAAATATAAAAATCAATTAGAGCTATTTTATCCATTTTTTTCTTACCACGGTGTATTAACCTTTAGGATTTGTAGTGGCCCATCCTCTATCACGAACCACATTTCATCATACAGAGCTGATAGATGAGCCTGCATACGTATTTTCCAATCATCAAATTCTTCAACAGTGAACACTAGAATGCGAGTTAGATTTGCTTCTATGATAATAACTTTGCTTTTGAAATAAAAGCTTTAAAAACTCAAGTGTTAATTCTTTGAAAAAGAATGATATCTAGTTCAGTAACCAGTACGGAAGGCTCAATCAACCAACCACTCTAATACCACATGTAGGTCCCAAGGGTTGATGTGTAATGTTTAGGAGGGGTTGAATAAACTTTACCAACTTTTTGATTTTAGTCATTTTAAATAATTTCAGAGTTAACTCAAGTCAGCTAAGTCCTTGAAGGACAGCTGGGTTGGCTTACACAAGAAAGTTACCCACTCAATAGACTCAACTGAGTTGTTGATAGTATAACTTAGTTGTTTTCAGCGAACACTTAGAAATGCAGTTGACTTGGTTTTGTCAGAGGAAGACTTTTCACCCTTAGAGTTTTACGTACGTTTTTCAACACTTGTTTTAGCAATGGTTATTATCAGCAGACTTAAGAAATTTTAACTTATTAGCAGATATGAGAATAAAGAAAGAATTTAAAGTGTGGTGAAAAGTAAATAGACACAAGAAGTTTTTATAGTGGTTCGAGAATGGGGTAATTCCTCTAGTCCACGCTTCTCCAACTCCTGGAGGAATCCACTAAGTAACTTAACTTGGTTACAAAGTAATTAACAGTCCGAGTCATCTTTGATCACACAGCCGGCTGCTCTTGGGACTCAGTTTCTTCACAGGACAATTGTCCTTCTACTTCAGCTTCCTTCAAACCTTTGGACCTGATCACGTAGCCCTCCAACAGGTTCAACACATTAGTTTGATTTGGAACCTCATTACTTCTCCTTCAACCTTGGAGAGTAGACCCCTATGTTCTTGAAAATAATTTTTCCTCTTCAACTGACAAAGTAGTATTTCCTTCATTGAGTGTGTTGGATTGATTTCCTTCGAGTTTAGGCTTGAGGATTTCTTTGAAAGCTTGAGAGATGTTTGTAGGTAATATAGCTTGATTGCTTGTTTGTTTGATAGTCTGTTAAGTTAGTAACCTTCTATCACTTGCCTACTCATCCTTTTATAGTGCACATTTGAAAAATATGTCTGTTGAAGTGATATACACATTTTTTGAATCACACTCGTAGTTTGTTGGCTTGGCTTGTCTTGTCTTGCAGCATTGATGGAGACCGTACCTTGAATTTAATGCTCTACAGCATTTCCTTAAACTCTACAGAATTTCAGGTGTTTCTCATTGGTCCCTTGCTTTTTGCACTCTTTCAACAAAATAGTTTTATTGTTCGCAGCCTGACACATGCCTATTTCCAGCAAAACCTTGACTTGTCTTGACAACGGATCTCTTTCAGCTTTCTTCAAGTCTTGTCTAATGCATACCCATTTGACATTGGCCCAATCATTTTGGAATGACTTAGTCACTCCTAATCGAGACGACTTTTCGGTCACTTGACCGAGTTATCATCGCACTTTATTGGTGACACACTGGTCTTCACTTCAATCTTCAGTCGAGTCTTGTAATCTTCAACCTGGTTGCCTTCAACTCAGCTCATACATCCCTATCTATTACAAGTTGAATTACATTTGAAATGGGATGCTAACATCTTAATCTAAGTTTTAAATTGTATCATCAAAATCTATACATAAATTTTCCCAACAAGTAGGTGTTGTTCCACCCATTTAGATACATAATCCACTGCAAGGAGAATGTATATGTACCCATCTGAAACTGGAAATGGTCCCATGAAATCTATACCCCAAACATAGAATAGTTCCACTTCTATTATATTAGTCAATGGCATCTTGTGTTGCCTCGAAATGTTTCCCATACGTTGAAACCTATCGCACTGTAAAACAAACTTATAGCAATCTTCAAAAACAGAAGGCCAAAAGAAATCGGACTGTAATACCTTAGTTGATGTATGTGTTGGGCCAAAGTGACCCCCACATGGCGGTGAATGGCATTGCTCCAGAATGCTTGCACATTCTTCTTAAGGTACACATCTTTTAATAACTGAATCTGCACATCTTTTAAATAATAGAGGTTCATCCCACAAAAACATATCTTGCATCATGAAGAAATTTCTTCTTTGCATGATATGTGATATATGTTGGTAGAACCCCACTTACTAAATAATTCCCAATATCAGCGTACTAGGGGATGGTCGTTTCGGCCATCATAATTAGTTCATCCAATATTTTATCTTTGATTGTTTTCCCTTTTTGTCTTATTAGTCGCCCGCTCGAGTCGTGAGAGGTGTCTGCTACCATGTTCTCGCATCCTTTCGATCTCGAATTTTGATGTCAAACTCTTATAGCAAGAGTATCCATCGAATGAGCCTTCAAGCTTAGCATGTTTCTTTGCGAATAGGTATTTGATCGAGCATGGTCCGTATAGACTATTGTCTTTGTCGAATTAGGTATGCCCAAAACTTATCAAAAGCAAACACTACTTGCAAGTAATTCTTTTTGATCGTGATGTAATTTTGATGTGCTAGAACCAATTTGCGACTCCCACAGTAGATTACGCGAAAACGCTTATCCCATTTTTGTCCCAATGCTGCTCCTATTGCATAGTCACTCGCATCGCACATTATTTCAAATGGATGACTCCAATAGGGTGTGACCAAAATTGGTGCACTCACCAGAGCCTTTTTCAGTGTTTCAAAAGCCTGCAAACAATCAGGGGTGAAAGCAAAAGGTACATCTTTTTCAAGTAAATGGGAAAGAGATTTAGTTATTTTTGAAAAATCATGAATAAAGCGTCGATAAAAAGTTGCATGTCCTAGAAAACTCCTTACTGCTTTATCATTCTTCGGAGGTGGAAACTTCTCAATTGCTACCACTTTTGCTCGGTCAACTTCTAAACCTGCAGAGGAAACACGATGACCGAGTAAAATACCATCTCGTACCATAAAATGACATTTTTCCCAATTCAAAACTAAGTTCGTCTCCTCTCACCTCAAAAAAACAATGGTTAGGTTATGCAAGCAATGATCAAATGAACTACCAAAACTCGAGAAGTCATCCATGAAGACTTCCATTATATTTTCTATCATGCCATGGAATATCGCCATCATGCATCTCTAAAAAGTTGCAGGTGCATTACATAACCCAAATGGTAATCTACGGAATGTGAAAACACCATACGGGCATGTAAATGTTGTCTTTTCTTGGTCTTTGGGAGCAATCACAATCAAATTATATCCCGAGTATCCATCCGGAAGCAATAATACATGTAACTTTTTGCAAGGCGATCTAACATTTGATCCATAAAGGGAGGGGAAAGTGATCTTCATGAGTTGTTGCATTTAACTTTCTATAATCAATGCAAATACGCCAACCCGTAATAACCCCAGTGGCTATAATTTCTTCAATTTCACTTTTTACTATTGTCATCCCTCCTTTCTTGGGTACGATACTAGACTAATCTAATTGTTGTCAAATATAGCAAATATGATTGCATTGTCAAACGAACTTTGGGTTAAGTCTGCTTTGGTGTTGCACAGAAGATTTGAAATCATCTTGCATTCTTATTTTATGCATGCAAATTGAGGGACTTATACCATTTAAAACAGAAATTGACCAACCAATAGTAGTTTTATGTTCCCTTAAGACTCTAAGCAGTTTATCTAATTGATTTGTAGTAAAGGAAGAAGAAACTATTACAAGATAGGTCTCGTTTTCGTCCAAGAATGCATATTGGAGATGGTCCGAAAGAGGTTTGTGTTTTGGTGAAGCTGGGATATCATATGTCGAACTTGGGGCTGAAAAAGCAGTTTGCACAGTCGGGTCGTGTAAATTGCACGACCATGTGCGTTGAATTTGTCATATTCAGAGACAGAGTACACGGTTTGACCGTGTGAATTCACACGGTTATGTGCTCTATCTTCACCTTCTCCCCCTTGTTACACGGTTTGACCGTGTAAATGCACACGGTCGTGTGCCTTGTCCGCTCTTGATGGTACCTGTTGCACGGTCTGGCCGTGTAAATTCACACAGTCGTGTGACTGGTTATGCATACTTTTCTTTGGTATTTTCTCTTCCGCTGAATCTAAGGCAAGCACATAATCGAGAATTTCATTGTTAGCAATATCAAAACACATACCTTTTGTCTCCTGCGAGTGGCTCAAACAATATTCCAATGCGCCTTTCATCACAACCTGTCCAAACTCAGCCTCCATGCATGGTGTTAATACATCAATCATGTTGCAATGTTCAATGTTTTCATGGAATTGCATAGCTTTGTAGATTGGAAATAGTATGTGTTCATCATTTACTCTCAATATCAACTCACCTTTCTGCACATCGATTTAATGCTCTACATGCGGCTAAGAATGGTCTTCCCAGAATTAATGGAATCTCACGATCTTCTTCCATTTCCAACACAATAAAGACTGTTGGAAATATGAATATGTCTACCTTTACCAATACATCTTCAATCACCCTTTTTGGATACGTTACCGAACAATCCGCTAATTGTAGGGTAATTGTCGTAGGTTTTACTTTGCCTAATCCTAATTTCCGAAATATCGATAATGGCATTAAGTTTATGTCAGCACCTAAGTCACATAGTGCTTTATTAAAGGTTATACCCCCAATTACACAAGGAATTGTGAAACTCCTAGGATCTTTAAGCTTTTGGGGTAACTTCTTTTGAATAATCTCACTACACTCCTCAGTTAGTTTTACCATTCCATATTCCGAAATTTTTTTCTTTGACATAATATCTTTCAGAAATTTAGCATAATTTGACATTTGTTCTAAAGCATTCGCAAAAGTTATATTGGTTTGAATTTTCTAAAGAATTTCAATAAATTTAACAAATTGATCATCTAATTTCTTTTTCTGAAACCTTTGCGGGAAAGGGATAGATACCTCAGTTTTCGGAATTATTGGAGTAGAAACATCCTTTTGTTTTTCCACTGGATTTGGCTTAGCTTCAACTGTCGTGTCCTATTCCTCAATTGTTTTCTCTTCAGCCTCTTGTTCAACTGGCATCTTTGGACCCTCATATCCTTTTCTACTCCTCAGACGAATGGATTTGCACTGTTCCCCTGGATCTATCTCTATATTATTCGGGAGTTTGCCTTTCTGGTGTAGGCCGCCCACTGCTACGGCTATCTGCCCCACCTGTTTTTCTAAAGATTTCAGTATTTCATTCATATTAGTATTCAACTGAGTAATCTGATCCTCGATCTATCTATCTTAGCCTCATCATGATTTAATTTGTCCCGGGTTTCCCTGATAAATGAGACTAACATCTCCTCCAGAGATAGTTTCTATTCCCTTGACTTTATTCTACCTCGATTACCATATCAAAATTCGGAGGTGGCTGCAAGTTTTGCAGCCCCGGATTATAATATGTTAGCACCTGATTATTTCTATAGTTGTTATTGTAATTTTATTTTCCTACGAAATTCGCCTCTTCTACAACAACTGTTAGCTCTCTTGAAGTTGTTTCTTGTATCGCATCCAGTTTCATACTTAGCATGGATATTTGCTCGGTGAGAATGGCAATCTTATCCTCATCTTGAATTTTCGTGACACGTCTATCATCGGATCTCTCGAATGGCCTGGTAATTATTATTTTCATCTCCTCTAACAATTTTAGTGCCTCATCCAGATATTTCCCGAGTAGTGCACCCTCAGATGCATCATCTACAATACTTCTCGTGTTACCACTCAAACCATTATAAAAGTACTGTACATGTTGGTAATTGGGATATCCATGTTGAGGGCACTTCCTCAACAACTCTCTAAACCTATCTCATGCTTTATATAGTGGATCTGCATCTAACTGCCTAAACTGGGAGATTTAATTTTTCAACTACAGCATTTTACTAGGGGGAAATACTTAGCCAGAAAGGGCTGACTTAGTTCAGCCCAATCTATTGCGGGTGGTGTTAAAAAGCATAATCATCCCTTAGTCATATCGAGTAGAGAGAATACGAAAAGGCGACATCGAATGATATCCTCAGAAACATCATTTATCTTAATCATAAAGCAAATTTCTAAAAATTGCGCTAGATGCACGTTTGGATCCTCAATGGCTCTCCCCCCAAACTGGTTTTGTGAAACCATCTGGATTAACGCAGGTTTTAGTTCAAAATTGTTTGCATTAATCGGCAGACAGGCCACACCCCCATACCCTTGATTCAGTTTCAGCTGAAAGTAGTACCTAACTGCCCGCCTCGCGGACCCTTCCTCTATTTGGTTCCATCCGTCCGCCCAGGGTGGGTGCTTTTAAATGGTTTCTTTTTTTTCAAAATGTTCGATTGTTCCCATCCGCCATCATTTTAGTTCTTTTTCTTAACTACTTAGCAATCTTTTCGATCTCTAAATCAATGGAATTGGTCGGGTAGATCTGGAACCCGTGATCATGCATTATCTGCACTCAACAAAAACAATGTTAGAGCCAAAGCAATAAAAATTATTATTTACAAAAAACGAAAAAAAAATATATACAAAAATCAAAAAATAAAACAATAAAAGAATATTACTTCAAGTAAGATTGAACCACTAGTTACTATATCTAAGTTGAATCTTTCAATCCCCGGCAATGGTGCCAAAAACTCGATCGTTAAAATCTTTTCACTAAACTGCAAGTGTACAGCGTAGCTAGCAGATAATGGCGAGCAAGGTCGTATTCCTCAGGGATTGAATACGAAACACTTAGGCTATAGTAAATATCATATTGTAATTTTATTGAAGCGGTTGCAAATCACAATTTTATTTATTATCTATTATAAACCCTAAATTAACAAGTAAAAATAAAATATTTAATATGTAAAAACTTGAACTCCGCAAGTTCCTTTCAACAAATACAAAAGCAACCCTACGCGCATAAGCTCAACATGCTTCTTCAATATGAAATCCAACTAATGTTTATCAAAACCTGTTTATGTATTTCTATGGGTTCAATTTCTAAATTAGTTTATTCCCTCTCCCGGGTGGTGCATAAACAGTTGATTAATAACAATTGTAGGTCTAGCGACACGTTACAACTACTATTAACTCCCAAAAGATCTTTGAATTGAAGTACACCCCACAAATAGTTGTAGGTCTCCCGACACATTACACTCGTTTATGTTTGAACTCGATTTTCATTTGTTAGAACTCATCTCCCAAATTATGAACTAACAAATATGACAGGCAAATTAGTGATCAGATAATCTACAAGAATTAAGCATTCAAATTCATATAATAGAACACATAAACCAATTAAGAAAACAATCAATATAGATTTAACATGACACAGTTTTAATTATGCCCTAGGATCAGAAAGATTAGCCCAACATATTTTATAACAAATTCATACACAAAGTTGAAATCAAGCAGTTTGACATCGTTTAAGTACAAATAAGAGATCTAAACTAAGAAAGAAAGAACCCTACTTGTCAGGATGGATCCTCCTTCGAAGCATTTGAACCTTTGCGCTTCCGCAGATGCGAAAGGCCTTGTGGTTCTCCTCGTAGATTTGCCCTCCTATCTCAGAAGACTGTAGATTTGTGTAACCCTACTGTATTTTGGGGTGTTGTATGAAGTATGATGTGATAAATTCGTGCAAGCCTTGGTCCCCTTTATATAGGTGCCTTGGGAGATCAGTGGTAGAGTTCTGACGGGAGTAGGAATCAAAAATCAGCCGCAGATAATTCACACGGTCGTGTGAATGGTTTTGGTTTCTGTTATTTTTGAAGACCCAACACAAGACGTCCTTATCAAGGCGAATACCCTAATGAAATTTATGCATGCTACTGGTGTTTTTCTCTGTTTTAAGTTTTTACCAGCTACAGGTCATAACAAGTTAGAAGCGTTCTCAACTTTCTTTCCACAAATTGACATTGTCAAGCGAGTCAAATTGTAGAGAAAGAAGTAATTGAATAATTTCTTAGAGGGTAGCAGTTGTCCACTCCTATTCACCCTCCGCACCTCCCTTTGTTACTTGGGTGCATCTGTTCGCCAAAAATATTTGGATCACACAACTGCAAGTTTACAGTGTAGTTTATGGAATAATGGCAAGCAAGGTCGTATTCCTCAGGGATTGATTTGTGAAACACTTAGGCTATAATAACATCGCATTCCAATTTTATTGAAGAGGCCGAATATCCAATTTATAATAAAAATCAAAATTAACAAATAAATAAATAAATTTGCGAACCCCACAAGTAATTTCAACAACTACAGGAGCATCCTTAAGCACATAATCTTAACATGTTTCTTCAATATTAAATCCAATTAATGTTTCAATACTAATTCATGCAATTCTATGGGTTCAATTCCTAAGATAGTTTATTCCCCCTCCCGGGTGATAAATAAATAGTAGATTAATAACATTTGTAGATCTCCCGATACGTTACAACTATTATTAACTCCCAAAAGATTTATGAATTGAATGACTCCCCACAAACAGTTGTAGGTCTCCCGACTCGTTACACCCATTTATGTCTGAATTTGATTTTCATCTTTGTTAGAACTCATCTCCCGAATCTCGCACTAACAAATATGACATGCAAATTATTCCCAGCCAAATAATAAGCAATTAAGAATAAGCATTCGAATTCATAAAATAGAAAACATGAATCAATTAAGAAAATAATTAATCAAGATTTAACATGAATCCACAGTTTTGATTATGCCCCTAAGATCCGAAAGATTAGCCAAACATTGATTACAAACTCATTGACAAATTCAAAATCAACATTATGACATTGTTTAAGCACAGACAAGAGATCTAGACATAGAAAGAAAACCCCTTCTTGTCAGGATGGATTCCCCTCCTAAGCCTTCGAAGCTCTTGTGCTCCCGTAGATACGAAAGGCCTAGTGGTGTTCTTCGCGACCTAGCCCTCCTCTCTCAGATGACCTCGGATCTTGTGTTCCTACATAATTTGATGTGTTTTCTCTGTATGAAGTGATTATTTTTCATGCAAGCCATGGGTCCCTTTTATAGATGCTGGGAGAGATCACTTATAGAGTTGAAACGGGAAAAGAACTCCGGAAAAACGCATTTTCAGAGTCCCACACGGCCGTGCGGCTTCATTTCATCCCCTGTTTTCTTCCTCTTTTCTACACGGTTGTGCCACTTCACATGGTTATTTTCACATGGCCGTGTGACACCACATGGTCCGGCCGTCTGGTGTATTTATGTCCATTTTCTTCGTCGTTTTGATCTTCTCTTCGTATTTGTCAGTCCTATATGGGCATTCCTACTGATATTTCTTCGTTTAAAGCTTCGTTTCCTGTAAAAAGTTACAAGAATACGCAGTATCATGCCCTTCTAAGGAAACCAAGTAAAAACACATTAAATATGCGTGCAAATGCATCAAAAATATATCATTTTAAGCCCCAAAATGCACGTATATTTTACACCCATCAAAATCCCCCAAACTTAAATCATTGCTCGTCCTTGAGCAAATTAAGAAAAGTAATATCAAGGGGTAAAAAGAACACACAAGAACACTATGAACATTAAATCTCATTTGACTCCATACTTAAGAAAACCATGTAATTCATAATCAGGAAGTCATCATTCATAAACTCGGCATAGTTAATACTCTTTTGGGTACTCGACATTGCGACTCACAAGTAGATAGTGTATCACTCGACTCTCAGAAGTGTATGGATAGTGTTTACGCTCAAATTCAATTCAGTGAAAGTAGAACTACCATAGGCTTGCAAATCATCTAACATCTCGGCCACTTTTGTGTGTGCAATCGAAGATCAAAAAGAACTTTTTTATTTGGTTGTAATGTAGGCTCTTTGGTAAGGGTAGGAAAAATTTGGATTAAGTGACTTGACTTGAGCAAATAGAATTTAAGTCCACAGACTTGCAATTCACCAACCCAATTTCACCATAAACTCATTTTCTCTTTTTTTCAATTCCACCCTGATTTCTCCTTTTTCATTCTTAGGCTTTTTTGCCTATTTTTCTTTTTCTTTAGTCTCAAACTCTCATTTTTTTCACAATTTTTAGAATTTTTCTTTTGCTTTGCTCGATTTTTCTCTTCTTTTTTAGAGATTTCTTTATTTTTCGAGCTTCATGTAATTTTTTTAATTTGCCCAGATACTGCTCATCCCTCTTTCTTTTGCCAACTTCCTCTCTTTTTCCATAACTTTTCACCACATCTTCCCCAAACTTATTCATTTTCTATAAGCTCAAGAAATTTCAGGGATAAAATTATTTTGCAATTTTAAAGATCAATATGGCTAAGAATAAAAAGTTTTGGCTCAAAATTGGCTAACTAGGGAATAATGAGTTCATAGGTAGGCTTTTTAGGCTAAGTAGGCTAAAAAAGATGGACTTAAATCATTTTCAAAAATTGCACACACACATGGCTTTAATGAAGATATCAGAGCAAGTTCTAGAGTTCTATCAATCATGAATGATACACTCAAGAAAAAATAAGTCTACATAATATAAAGCAGTTTAACGCAGAAAAGCTCACAGGCTTATTTTTTGCAACATGCTCAAATACCCAATTTTCTCAAATAAATGACATCTTCCCAACAATTCATCACATTATTCCCAGAAGTATGTTATATCATTCCATAATATTCTCATAGTAAAATCATACGGAAACTGGGCATTTTCGAAAATCTTGTTTATAACACACACAAAAATAATTAAATGTGCTAAAATAAAAATCAAAAATTTAAAATTTTAATGCAATTTTTTATGCTCTACATGCAATCCTAGATTCAATGCAAAATTGCAACAGTACTAATTTACGCATTCTTGACAACCCCCCCCCCCCCAAAAAAACTTAAAATATGCTTCGTTCCAAACATATGAGAAAATTATCAAAAGAAAGAGGAATGCGTAAAGAGTACTTACCTGGATCGTTACGGTGAAGCCGGGAAGCTTGTCCATCAAATTTGAAATTGCAGAAACAGATCGCACGGTCGGGTCGTGTGCGTCCACACGCTCGTGTATGTCTGTCTTTTTTTTCATTTTTTTTTGTTTTTTATCATTGTTTTTTCATTTTTTTTATCCCCGAAGTTTGTCGCGACATCTCTTGGGTTTCCTCCCACAAAGCGCTAAGTTTTACGTCTTCAACCAGACTTTAGATTTCTAACATCACTGTCGTTGAAATCCTTGAGCCCTTATATTTTGTATCATCCATCAGACGAATGGCGTTGCATTGTTTTCTCGGATTAAGTTCAGTATCGCTGGGGAATTTGCCTTTTTGATGTTGGCCTCCCACTGCAGTTGCAATTTGGGCTACTTGTATCTCCAAAGATTCCAGTCTCGCATTCAACAAAAACGATGTTAGAAACGAAGAAGAAAAAAAAATGAAATTAAAAATTAAAAAAAAAAGAAAAAATATTTACAAAAAACAAATAGAACAAAAAATGCTTCAATTAATATTGAATTACTTATTACTATATCTAAGTAGAATCCATCAATCCCTGGCAACGGCGCCAAAAACTTGTTTGCCAAAAATATTTGGATCATACAACTGCAAGTATACAGTGTAGTTTATGGAATAATGGCAAGCAAGGTCGTATTCCTCAGGGATTAATTTGTGAAACACTTAGGCTATAATAACATCGCATTCCAATTTTATTCAAGTGACCGAATATCTAATTTATAATAAAAATCGAAAATAACAAATAAATAAATAAATTTGCGAACCCCACAAGTAATTTCAATAACTACAGGGGCAACCTTAGGCAAATAATCTTAACATGTTTCTTCAATATTAAATCCAATTAAAGTTTCAAAACTAATTCATGCAATTCTATAGGTTCAATTCCTAAGATAGTCTATTCTCCCTCCCGGGTGATAAATAAATAGTAGATTAATAACAATTGTAGACCTCCCGATACATTACAACTATTATTAACTCCTAAAAGATTTATGAATTGAATGACTCCCCACAAACAGTTGTAAGTCTCCCGACTCGTTACACCTGTTTATGTCTGAATTCGATTTACGTCTTTGTTAGAACTCATCTCCCGAATCTCGCACTAACAAACAAATAATTCCCGGCCAAATAATAAGCAATTAAGAATAAGCACTCGAATTCATAAAATAGAAAACATGAATCAGTTAAGAAAATAATTAATGAAGATTTAACATGAATCCACAGTTTTGATTATGCCTCTAAGATCCGAAAGATTAGCCAAAAATTGATTACAAACTCATAGACAAATTCGAAATCAACATTATGACAACGTTTAAGCACAGACAAAAGATCTAAACATAGAAATAAAACCCCTTCTTATCAGGATGGATTCCCCTCCTAAGCCTTCGAAGCTCTTGTGCTCCCGTAGATGCAAAAGGTTTTGTGGTGTTCTTCACGACCTAGACCTCCTCTCTCAGAAGACCTCGAATCTTGTGTTCCTGTGCAATTTGATGTGTTTTTTCTGTATGAAGTGATTATTTTTCGTGCAAGCCTTGGGTCCCTTTTGTAAATGATGGAAGAGATCGCTTGTAGAGTTGGAACGGGAAAAGAGCTCTGGAAAAATGCATTTGCAGAGTCCCACACGGCCGTGTGGATTGCCCAACACCACACCATGGTCCGGCCGTGTGGATTTTTCCCAATACTTGTTTTCACGTGTGGGCCTAGTATTTTTGTCCATTTTCTTCGTCGTTTTGATCTTTTCTTCTCATTTGTCGATCTATCCGTGCGATATTTCTTCGTTTAAAGCTCCGCAAGAATTGATGTTCGTGCAAATGCATCAAATATATATCATTTTAAGCCCCAAAATGCACGTAAATTTTTTTCAACTTGTCGCATTCTCATATGTCCAACTTCCTTCTATAGTAGAAAACAGTAGAAAGATTAACTATCCATTCATCTTTCTTTTTCAGTACCTAGAAAAGTGCATGACCACAAAATTTATCATGGTATTTGTTATGTTATAACAATTCTTATCATCTCAAATAAGATCATTTCCTGATACATTCCTCATGAGGCCAATGAAGTCACCATCATAACTTATTTAAAAAAATTATGTCTAAATTTTATATCACACACATTAGTGTGTATCAACTCTTAAGGCTAAGTGCTTCTTTTAACCGAATGAAATGGTAACTTAGCCATTTTAGCTTCAACTCAAACTTCATATTTTCTTTGTGAGTTCACTTTAGGTAAATTAATTAATTCCAAACTTACCAAACCTTTTATAGCATTTAGATTTACGTGTCCTAATAATATGCCATAAACCAGAGCACTCAAGAATGAAAATAGAAGAAGATGCATTCTTTTCTTTTTCATTGGCTGACTACAGTCATTTGCCATATGGTTTGATTTGCCACAAATGTACCAAGTCCCTTGAAACTTTCCAGCTGTCAATTTATTGCCTTTATTTTTAGGTCTTTTCTTTGAATTACTTGATGAGTTATGACCCATTAAGTTGGCTTTCGACTCCATAGGGATAAGCCTGGACTTAGAGTTAATTCTCCTATTGTCTTCCTCACCCCGAGAATGACAATCGATCCACTAGTCCCATCTCCTTTCGCTTATGTTAGAGATAATTCTTAAAATCCCTCCGACTTTGCCTTCGGCTAAGCCATTCCGTCGACAGTGATTTCATGTAGGATCAACTGGAACTTTTGAACTTGTTCCATCATGGTTTTAGAATCTACCATCACAAAATCAAGAACTTACCGACAACAAATTTCTTTCTACCAGTGATCGCGAAAATCTTACCGCAAGCGTACGGTGTCAAGTTTTAGTATAGGTTTTGAAAGTAGGGTTATCGTCTCCACAGGGATTGTTATCGAATTTTATACTAAGTACTATAATTAAAACAGCTTAATTCTATCTAGAAATCGAAAAGAGATGGATTTTTACTAAACTAAAAATAAATCTAAAAATAAACTAAGAATTGGTTCAGACAATTTATCAAACACGTAGAAGATGAATTCTAGAGGGTTGATTTCACCTAGTTATCCCCTATGTTTTCAATCCAGTTTATTAATCACAAGTTATTAATCTATAAGCCAATATTCCTACCGTTTATCACTTCCTCTCTCGAGTGCCAAGTGATTCTAGGTTCCAATTTCTGATTTCGTTATCTCTATAAAAATCATAAATTAAACCCTAATGTGCTCAATGAATATTCTATCACAGGCTTCAAAAGATTCATAAATCTATCGATTCTATGAAACCCTAGGTTGTGCTATTCTATGGCCAGGCGTTCAATTACCTCTCTCGAGCGTCAAATCAAACACACCAAACAATCTAAATTATTGATCAGATAATTCAGATGCAATCAAATCAAATAGCACAAATAGATTAAATAATATGCGAATTTCATAAACTGGAAATCAAAACATAGGTTCAAACGTAAGTTACATCAATTCCCTAGAAATATGGGTTTAGCTCATGTTGGATGTACAAAAATTCATGAAGAAATAATTATACATCTCAAAAATCGACAAAGAAAAACAAAGAAAGAATTGAGAAGAAAAGGGAAGGAATTCTCTCTGTGTCCAGACGAGAAGTGCCTCCAATTGCTGTCCCGAACCCTAGCTTTGTGTCTCTTGCCTTGCGTTGTGCTCAAAATAATGTCCGACCCCCCTTGTTTGTACGTCACTTATCGTATTTATAGGCTCAAAAACCCTCGAATTCGCGTCAAAACGGCCCAAAAATAGTTCAGCCCTGTAAAGGCCCATACGCGCTGCATTGCATCTCCCAATCGCGCGCAAGCGCCGCCGCATCTCGATCCATCGCCTGCTACTTGTTGTGTGACGCGCGCGCTACTGACCACTCGAAACGGCGCTGCGCAGCGCGCTTCGCTTTGCTATCGTTTATCGCTACTCCCGCCTCGGCTTTCGCCTTTGCATTGTGTTGTCGCCTTTTCGCCGCTCGCATGGTGTGCGCAAGGCCAGCGACCCTTGAGAGATGGCGCCATTGCAGCGTTCGCGGGTTTCTTTGTATGTCGATCCGCGGGCGTGGCTCCCTCGCTGGGTCGCCAGCAGACATCAATACCACCCCTTTTTGCATATTGTCTTTGGCATAGTGTGCATAGTGTGTGCAGCTGGCCCCTTAGCAGCGCTAGTGCAGCGCCCTCTTCCCTTACGCCCCTGTACTAATTTCGACCCCCACGCTGCGGCGCAGGGGTTTTGGCGTTGCAGCGCTCGTACTCACGCGATATTTTCCCGTTTTTCCACTTCTAATATGCAATTTTGAACGTCCAAACACGTTTTTCACCGTTTATCCTCAATTTCGGCTACCAAGTCCAGTCCCGATTCTCGAACGACACCAAATGACACAAACTCGACTCAAACGACACTAAAATACCCAAAAACAACACAAAATCCTAGTCTAGAGCACTCAATACATTGATATAAAACCAACTTAACAACCGGCATCCTCGATTTTGTATTTCTTCTCAAAATATTCCCACAATTCTTTGGAAGATTTCGCCACACATTACACATTGTACAGTGCATCACTAAGTTCGTTTTGGACATAGTTACGGCATAGGAAACCACCCTGGCCCCATGCATGAAATGCAACATATTTTTCAGCATTCGTTTTGTTTTCAGCCACCAATGGAGCATCATCAGTCGGGTATTTCTCCAAGCTAAGGGTCATCAGGTAAAACAATATTTTTTGCGGCCACATCTGAAATCAAAAGCCATGAATTTTTCGAGTTTCCAAGCCTGAGCAGGAGGGATGATCGAAGCTATGCTAGCAATCGTGAAGTATGAACTTTTTTTGCGATTGTTGATTACAATGGGAAAGCCTTGACAGTGGTTATTACAAAACCAAATTGCAAAATACAATAAACAAAACCTATTTATTACAGATTCTAAATTGAAACAGAAAGTATAGAATACAGAAAATAGCAACTTCTAGAATCTTATATGGAAAGTTAAGTCGAGACTGAACTCTTTCCGCAAGACAAATATGTATTGGCTAGTGTTCATGGTGCGACGTAATGTCCCCAAAGATAAAATGGTTTTACATCTTTTGTTTAGTAGCACCACTGACACAAAAGCACATGTCGAACTGGAAGGAGTGAGGACTCTGTTGGACTCAAATGCAGAAAGGAGGTGTGACATGAGATGTTACGACGCTTGTGACAACACTTTCAGAATATGCAGTAGATTATGAATTTTCTATGTAACTTCAGCAATGAAAAATCCAGACTATATATAGGCAACAAATCCAACGTATAGGGAATAAGGTCAGGTGAGTGGGCATTAACTTTCCTTATAACAGTTGGGTGTTATAACCCCATCAATAACCACTATATGAGGAGTTACAAAGTCCAACAGACACATATGAATCTGGACACCTGCAATGTCCAAATTCATCATGCTCAATAGTAACTTAAATCTAGGTCAAGCTCATTTTCGAGTGTCAAAACAATAGTGAACATGAACTCCGTCCCAAAGAGTCGGGTGATGGCCATGCCCAATCCCATGCCGAGGCCAGGGTAAGCCCAGCAGGCGCGCGCTCGTGTTACCCATTTGTGTTCATCCACTTGTATTATAGTATATCCAACCAATAACACCTTCTAGTATTTATACTAGGATAAACTATGATTTATATTCTATGCGGGATAAGGCTAAAGCCTTTCAACTTCCATTACATAACGCTCATTCGTGTGACCAACTTCGT
The DNA here is from genome assembly GCA_016081115.2 of Rehmannia glutinosa. Taxonomy (NCBI): domain Eukaryota; kingdom Viridiplantae; phylum Streptophyta; class Magnoliopsida; order Lamiales; family Orobanchaceae; genus Rehmannia; species Rehmannia glutinosa. The sequence goes on along the minus strand of CM071934.1, from coordinate 56,861,364 downwards.
GTATTAATTTCTCACTTACCGAAATTCGATTTTGAGAAATAAAAAATTAACAATTTATAATTTAATTCCTCAAGAATTAAATATTTAGCCACTGAAATTTTGGACAAATTTGGGTCGACGCCCACTTTATTATAACCAAATTTCCAACACCGAATAATTACAAAATTGCCCCTGAGTTTTAATCACATTTAAAAGAGTCCAGTTATCTTTCAATTACAATTTCCCCCTTTGACATATGTTTCTATTAGACTAAATTACAAATCGCACCCTTAAGAGAAAGGCATTTAATTATTTGTTAGGTGAATACAAATCTTAAATGGATATTTGTAAGGGGATATTTATAATTTTAGAAGATAATTGGAGTTTTTTATAATTAAGCTAAACCCAACGATACTATTCGTCACTATCCCTAAAATATTGTAGTGCTCGGGCTCAATGAGTTAGGAAAGAAACATGAGAATGGGGTTTAGTGGTTAGTCGCTGGTTACGTATGAGGGGCCGGCTGACCATATATTGTTAAGGTCGGGTTTTGGCCCTACTCAATTCGTGTCTGATTGCGCGTGTTTTGTTGGAATCTTTTAACAAATTTATTGCAAATGGATAAGAGAAAATAAAAGTGATTATTTGTAGAGAATGAAATCCCTCTTTTGCCCTTGTTATTTTGCCACCCTCTTTCGCTAGTGTGGGCGGATGGGCCATCATGTTTTGGGTACTTACTTTTCAGAAGCATTAATAACTTGTGGGCCTTGGCCCGGGACAAAGTCATGGATTGGTATTGACTTGATTGGGGCCAATTGTAAGTCAACCCTAAAAGTTACACAATTGTTTGATGTGATTTTGGATAGTGAGGAACAAGAATTTGATCCCAAATTTGTGGTTATCATTTTAATCTCACAACCACAATTATTGCCATCGTTTACCTAGTTTCAAGACTGTTAGAATGGATTCTTTTTAGAACGAGAACTGTAATGAAGTGAAGAAAGAAAAATAAATGTTTTTTACAATGAGAATCCTTCATATTTTTCTCACAACTTTTTAAAGTTGACAAAATATTCTCATGTAAAAATATAACATCTATACTATTAACTAATTTGTATATAACATTTTACTGAACAATATATATCCGGTAAAATTTCGCGGCTCAGAGCTTCCGGGCGAATGGTCGCCCAGATATTTGGGTCCTATGCGATGCGAGCATCTCTGTCCATAATCAGGTTTGGTCTTCCTATCAGTGTATTATTCTGCAAATTCAGTTTGGTTCTATGGTTTTCCACGTTGGTTTTGCTCATGGTTTATGTGATCATGTTGCTCGTCGTGCCCTTTGGTTGGAGCTGAGAAACTTGGGTATCACTGATCTGCTGCTGATTGGGGATTTCAATGTTGTGTTGGGACATCATGAGCGCTCCCACGGGTACCTTATCCCAGGTTTCTTGTAAGGACTTCAGGGATTTCTTAGAGGATGCAGGGTTATTTGATGTGCCGACTTCGGGGAATTTGTTTACTTGGTGCTCCCCCCGTAGGCCTCTAGCTCTTCTTCAGGATAAATTGGATCGAGCCCTGGCAACTGGTCAATTTTTCGCTCATTGGCAAGTTGTTAAGGGTTTAGTCCTTCCGCGCATTGGTTCAGATCACCATCTCATTCTGGTTTCTTGTTCTTCTTCCATTACCAAGGACCCGTCACCTTTTCGGTTTCAGTGCATGTGGATTCATCATGCTTCATTTTGGGATCTTGTCACTACCTCTTGGGCGCTCCCGTGCACGTCGCCTAACCCTTTGCGGCGTGTCATGTGGAAGCTCAAAAGGTTGAGACAGACGATCAAGGTATGGAATAAGGAGGTTTTTGGGATGTTAATCGGCAGGTGGATTATCAGATGGAAAGGGTCCAGCAGATTCAAGCAGATATTGAATCCGAGGGCTTCACGGAGGACCTCAGGGAAAGGGAATTGGAGGCGCAGAGGGAGCTTTCTCGCACGTTGCTCATGCAGTCTGATTTTCTTCAGCAGAAGGCTCGCTCCGCTTGGTTAAAAGATGGGGATCGCAACACGGCATTCTTTCATCGCATTTGCGCCAGATTAGAAATGGGCGTTCGGGATTGTGGTCGATGGTTGATGGTACATACATAGAGGATCCGGTGGCTCTTGGAAATCACATTATATCATTTTATACGGATCTTTTCGCAGATACAGGGAATACCAGCTCGGATTACACTTTGGTCGACTAGTTGATTTCACCTACGGTTACCACAATTGATAATGCACTCTTGACGGCCATTCCTTCGGAGTCCGAGGTTAAAGAGGCAGTGTTTGGTATGGGTTTGGATAGTGCTCCGGGCCGGACGGTTTCAGTGGGAGATTTTACCAGCATTTCTGGGACATGGTGTCAGACGAGGTGTTGGCGGCTGTCCGTTATTTCTTTGTCACGGCCTCCTTTCCGGCGGGATTGAACGCCAGTTTCATGGCACTCATCCCAAAGACCAAGGAGGCTAATGCGGTGGAGGATTTTCGACCGATCGTCATGAGTAACTTTCTTTTTAAGATTATCACGAAGATTTTGGCTACTCGTTTGGGCTCCATTATTTCTTCTTACTTGTCTCCGACTCGGTTTGGTTTTATTCCGGGAAGGTAAATTCACGACTGCATCGCTTTAGTTTCGGAAGGGTTTAATATTTTGCGGGGGCGGAATGACACCAACATGATCTTAAAAATTGATATCCGCAAGGCTTTTGATACGGTTAATTGGGGATTTCTGATTCACGTGTTGCGTCGCTTTGGTTTCTCCGAAGTGTTCATTCACTGGATAGAGATTATCATTCATTCTTCCAGAATTTCGGTCCTCCTAAATGGGTCGCCTGTGGGATTTTTCTCTTATTTTCGTGGGGTTAGGCAGGGGGATCCGTTATCACCCCTACTCTTTTGCATCGCAGAAGACGTTCTAAGTAGATTAGTGGAGGAGGCGGTGAGGAGGAACCACCTTCAGGCATTTATGGCGCCTAAGCAGGTGATCTTTCCTTCATCGATTATGTATGCGGACGATATTGTGATTATGTGTGGGGCCTCCACGAGCAATGCACGTTCCATTATTCAGGTCCTCAATCTTTATGCGGACATTTTGGGGCAGATTTTCAATTCAAACAAATCTAAAGTTTATTTTGGCAGTCGGGTTTCTAATTATGTGCGAGGGCGTATCCAGACGATTACAGGGATGCATATGGGCGCCTTCCCTATGGTCTATCTAGGCGCCCCAATCTTCAAGGGGGCGTCTAAAGTGGCGATCTTGACCCGTTGTTCGATAAGATTATGTTTAAATTCAGGAGGTGGAAAGGGTCCTCGCTGTCTATTGCTGGTCGCATTTGCTTGGTGAATTCGGTGATTACCAGCTCCTTCGTGCATACCATGATGGTTTATAAGTGGCCTAGAACATTGCTTCGGCAAATGGAAAAGGCCATGTGTAATTTCATCTGGTCTGGGAATGTGAACTCTAAGGGTTCAGTGGTGATTAACTGGAGTCGTTGTTGTATGCCACGGACGGAAGGAGGCTTGGGCGTCCGTTCCATCGTTGTTGCCAACAATGCCTTCCTTATGAAGATGGGTTGGAAGATTATGACTTCAAACTCTTTGGTTTACAGCACCCTCAGAAAGCGCTTTTTCACTTCTGAGGGTTTTCCACGTCGATCGTACATCCCCTCTTCCATATGGAGGGGAGTTCAGCCTGGGATCTCGGGATTCTTGGAGGACTGCCGCTGGATCCCCAGATGCAGCTCCGGCATTTTATTCTAGCTGGATAATTGCTTGGGTTACACCATTGTTGATAGGATTGGTATCCCGCAGGAGTATAGATATTTATTTCGGCAACGCATCTCGGATTACTTTTACGATGGGACTTGGCACTTCACTCTATCGTTTATAGAGGCATACTTGGATATGGTTCGAGATATTGTTAGAATCCCCATTGCCCCGGATTCGTCGGATGCGCGAGCTTGGATACACTCTGATGATGGGACCGTCTCCTCGAAGGCGGCTTACGCATATCTGTGCCCTCACTCCCCGATGGTTAAATGGGGTTCCTGGATTTGGTCACCTCACATTCTGGAAAGACGTTCGATTGTGACTTGGTGCGCCATTCACAATCGGTTGGCGGTTTTGGATGTTCTGCGACCACGGGGTTCCTTTACAGGCCCCTCGGTTTTTATTCTTTGTTGTACTGACGCGGAATCTGTTGATTATTTATTTGTCTCATGTGCTTTTGCAGGGGCCCTATGGAAATGGATTTTCGACTCTTTCGATATCCATCAATTTAGGGCTTACAACTTTAATGAATTCCTGGTGCATTTAATGAGTTTTCATTTCAGTGAGCAGGTTTCTTTTCTTTGGCGGGTTGCGGTGTTATCCTATATTTGGCTCATCTGGCAAATCAGAAATGACTTAACCTTCCATGACAAGACATGGACACTAGAGGCGGCCATCCTACGCCTTCGTGTTCTTATTCTTGAGTCATCTTCCTTAGACAGAGGTTGCAAGCATAATGACCAAAGGGACCTTCTCATTCTCCGTCGGCTACGAGTCCATGGGCGCCCAAGATAGGCCCCAAAGATCGTTCAGGTTAATTGGCAGAAACCCTTGCCGGGATGGATTAAAGTGAACACCGATGGCGGTGCATCTGGCTCGCCCGGTCGTCTCACTGCTTCCGGAGTTTTTCGCAATTGCAGGGGATTCTTTCGCGGATGTTTTGTGGAAATATGTGGTTCGGGTTTTGCTTTTGAGGCGGAGTTGATGGCAGCAATGTGGGCCATCCATTACGCTTCTGAAAGGGGCTGGAATCATCTATGGCTGGAGTCGGACTCGGTTTATGTGGTGGAATTGCTGCGGAAGAGATCCACAGGGGTCCCTTGGAGACAGTTGAGCATGTGGCGATACACTCGCACCTCCTCTCTCGATGAACTTGGTGGTTTTCGCACATCTTCGGGAAGGCAACCGGGCGCGGATATTCTTAGCAAGACTTCGCACGAGGATACGTAGTGGGGGAGGCGTCCCAGCCGATCATAATCTTGTCCCTCACACAGGATTATGTTGGCCAAGCCAATTATAGGTTTGTTACCTAGTGCGATTAGTCTTCTAGTTTTCTGGCGTTTTCCTCATGGGGGTACTCTTTTTCCTTACAAGGGTTTTTCCCACAAGGCTGGGTTTTACCTTGGAAGGTTTTAACGAGGCCCCAACCATTCAGCCATCTGGTCGGCTTGTGACCATGTCTTAGTTTCGATGTCTTTGTTCACACGTTTTACTTCTTTGGTTTCCTGATCAGCCTGTGATCAGGAGTACTCTTTTTCATTTTTATATATATTCGTATTTATTCAAAAAAAATATTCGGTAAAAGTATTTAACCAAAATTCATAATAATAATAATATTAATAATAATAATAATAATAATAATAATAATAATAAAGATTATTGTTGTTGTTATTGTGTTTGAATTTGTTCTCTTATCAACTTTCTTGATATCAATAATTTAAATATGTTGTGGATATGATCTTAAACCGTATTTAATCTCCTATATATATAGCACCACACGAATGTTTGGCAAGTGTACAACACTTGCCATATTAAAAACCCGTAATTATGTTTGTGTTGTACGCTTGTCAAATATCTGTATGGTGGAATAGGAGATAAAATACCGTTTTTTGAACAGAAGATCCCATCCGCCATCCCTAAGGGATGTTTACACCCAAAATAAATATATATATATATATATATATTTATTTAAATGGCGAAAGCGGCTGAAAATTGTATAGTTGTCTTGAAATTCTTCATGCAGCACCTTGACTTGACAGTTGTGAATAGGAATGCCAATGGAGTGGGTTAAAACTCGACCCCGCATTAAACTCGCCGCTGGGGGCGGGTTTAGATCCGGCTATACGGGTCCCGAGGCGGGTCTTGGGTCCTTTTTGGAGAAAACCCACCGGGTCCGGTCCAGACCCACCCCGCATATGTTAAGTTAAATAAATTTACCTTGCAAATTAGTTTGTTTTATTTCGGCCGAGTCTTCTTCTATCTTTCTAACCTGTGTTAATAACATTTGTGCCCTTGATTGGCTTTTCATTTTGAAGTTGGGTCCAACTGTCCAAGAGTCTGATGAATTAATCTCTAATTAGTAGTTCAATTCATATTGCAGATGCACTAAATTTAAATTGATATATTATGTTGTAAATCTTAATGGGGGCTAAGCCTCAATTCAATGATCGATAATTAATGTTCAAAAAATGTGTAAAAGACAAAATAACGATATTATTTGTGAACAGGTTCAAGAACAGCAGTAGGCCGAAGCAGATTATAATCTTAGTGGGTCTGGTGGGTTGAACCCGCCGGGTCGCGGGTCCAATGCGGGGAGGGGCGGGTCCTGGGTCCAATATTCTCTTCGCGGGGTGGGTCCCGGGTTTGGCCAAGCTCGTCCCAGACCCGCCCCGTTGCCATCCCTAGTTGTGAATGCGAATATTAACAAAAATGCCTTAAAATTATTTTTGGAATATCATGATCTCCACTCAACAACCAAGCAAAATGACATTTTCATTAATATTCTTTTCCTGCAAAAAACCAAAGATATATTTTAATCTGACATATTCCTAAACTTGGAGGTCCATATACATAATTATCATATCAAATGCATTTTCCAAAACAAAAATCTTCTAGTTCAAGTAGTATCGTTTACCCTGTGTGGGGTATTATTGATCAGGATTTGAATCATAAGTCTTTGATCAGTTTCTTTGTGATATATCCCTCTTCTCCAAACACACTCCTCTCAAATTTTGATTAAATCGCAAACACACCTTAATTTCAATTTCTGATGATAAATATTTATTTGAACTATTACTCAATCATAAAGATAAAATTTTGGAGAGAATTTATTTTGGAGGACACGTTAATTGATTTTTTAGATAGAAATTTTTTCCCAAGAAGAAGAATCCAAGTTGAATAAAGAAGTTCATCCCACCTAAATTGTGAAGTTAACATCTTACTCACGTGGATGTAATCGAGTTATATGCGTTCAAAACATGGCCCCCGATCTCCAATACAATTTGATCAAAAAGAAAGAAAAGCATAAATAAATAAATAAATAAATAGATTATTGTCTTGTTCCCCAACTTGGTGTGATCTCATACAATATATTTGCAACACAACTTGTGGAAATATCTGCATATCCATCTCTAGGAAGCAGCACCTTTGTATTTTATACGCAGAAAAGAAAAACAAAATAAAGTTATTTCTTGTTTTATTATAGAGGCCCTTAGCTTAATTAGCTACATGCATAAAGAAAAATAAGATATTTGAAGCTGCAAAAATCCGTACAGCTCACTTCAAGTTGAAACGTTCCGAGTTGATGGATCCAAATCCAAATTGCTCGATACTCCAAGAGATGGGAACCGGCCTGCAACACGCAAACAACATTAGAAGGGCTTTGGGTTGTCCCGGGGAAGCCCCTCCAATGCTTAAGTCAGCAAAGTGTAGAAAGATAACTCAGAACACACAAAAGCTAATTATATTAGCAATTGAAATGTACTTTTTGAAAAATTAATTAGGGATGGGACAATTTATATCTGGGACAGGAGCCAATTAAGGCCAGGCAAGCCTATTGAGACTAAGTGGGCATATTAAGGCTCTATCAATGGATCGGCTTGAATATTAATTCTGTAGTCCAATAATAATAAAAATATTGCATTAAAAATAGAAAATGGGAATTACAATTTTACCCCACAACATAAGCCCCCAACTTTTTTAGCAGCGATTTGGGTAGCAGATAGAAAGTTATGCGTGTATCCTTCTTCCGGTTGATTCCTTTTTATTCAACGAAATAATCCCTCATTCTTGCAATTTCAAGATTCAATGGTGATTTTGAAAAATGTCTTCAAGATGTAATTTTTCTCTCTCTTAGTACTTTTACTTTTGTTTTTCATTCTTTGTCTTGTAGTAGATATTCCACTTGAGAATAGGCAAAACACTTGGCAAGTGGGAGGAACCTTTGAAATCTTTGGGAGTTGGAGAGCCTTGGAGTACATGGGATTCCATGATGAAAAAATTGAGAGTAAAGTTGAGGGAGGTTCCAAGAGGGAGAAGTAGAGAAAAAATCCCGGGAGGAAGCCCCTTGGGATGTCCTCGGTCTAGAAAGGGGGCTCTCTGGTTGAGAGCCCTCCGGGGCGTGCGACCGAGTGCACCGGGATCCCCCCCAATCAAGCATGCCACCGAGTGCACTCCCCGACCGGGAGCCCCCGTGTGCCTCTCCCCAGTTGAACGTAACTCAAGCATGCCTTAAATTTTCGGAGATGGGGGCTCTCTGGTCGAGAGCCCCCCGTGCGTCTTTATTTGGTTGAGCATGGGGTTTCGACCGAGAGCCCCTTGGGGCATGCCCCATCAACTATTTTCGGGTGGTCTCCCATTCCATCCGAGAACTTGTTGCAGACCGGGTTCCGTTACCCGTGAAAAAATGGCGTGAAGGTCTCCACTGCGGTGGTAATTCTCTGGCTACCTTGCAAGCTTTATGGCCCCGATCTCCCGAAGGTCTGGGGCCTTTTATCCCTTCAAGTAGTTTCGATGTTGTGGAAGAGATTCCTTTATAGGTGGATTTTACTTCAAAGGATAAGTATATCCCCGTTCCAAAATTTGTTGAGATTTCACCGAATCCCGATAGAGGGCAAGAAGATGCGGGAGAGCTTAGTACGAGCTCGAAGGGTGACGAGCCTCCCAAAGCCAGAAGTAAACAAAGACCTCCCCCGGGTGAGCGGGTTATGGATCCGGAGGTGTTAGAGATCAGCATTATAGGCTCCCGATGCCTTAGGATTTGAGAAAATATCTTGACTTATCTCTGGATATTGTGTTGATTGCTCCTTCCCCAGATCAGAGACTTGCTTGTCCTCCTGAGGGGTATTTCACTTTATATCATCCATGTTTGGCTAATGGTTTCACCCTTCTTCCCATTTTGTTCCATATTGAAATATCGAGGTAAGTTGGTCTTTGTGTGGGTCAAATTACTCCCAACTCGTACGCTTTCTTGGAGGGATATTGGTGTGCCAAGAAGAAATTTGAGCTTCCCGTCAGCGTTGATGGTTTTCATTCATTATTCTTCCTGAGTAAGGGCCCGGAGAAGGGCTTCTCCAATTTCTTTCCCCAGGCCCATTGTAAGTTTCTGGAGGGAGTTCCCTCTTTGCAATGTGCTTGGAAGTTCGAGTTTCTTTATATTGAGGGGGCTCACTGGGGATTCCCCTTGGATTGGAGTTCTTCTTCTCTTGCCTCCCCGGGATTTATTAAGTCCCGCCAACATTTCCAGGAGATGTGTTAGGAGGCATAATTATTTTTTCATCGGTTTGATGTTCGGGGAACATTAGGTATTTGGTTATTCTTATCTTTTTGTACACTCTTCTTGTTCCTCATACATATATGCATATATTGATTTTGTATTTTTTCTTTTCCAATAGGAAGGGATAGTTTCAGCCCCGTCGAGTTGCTATCATATGCCCGTAGGAAGAAATGGGATCCCTCCCGCGCTGAGAAGGGATTGAGTCGAGCTCCAGTAGATCGGGATGAGAAGCAAGTGTCTCCCCAAGGCAAGTCCAGTGAGGAGAGACATACGGGGTCCCAGGCCGGTGATCGCTCCAGTGTGGATGGTTCCTCGAGACCACCCTTGGCTCCCCCTAGTGGGAAGAGGCCCCATGGGAGTCCTTTAGACTGCTCCTCCGATTTAGATCCTGCTAGCGGGTTGTTCGGTCACGACATTTTTGGTTTGGATGGCTCGCATTCTTGCTGGGACCTTTTTGATCCTACTATGGGTCTAGGTCGCAGTTGGAGTGTTATCATCGATGTCGATCAGACTCGTTTGGAGCCTCTATCCTTTGAGGATTTGGAGGCTTCTGCTTGTGGAGATGTTGTGATGGTATGTTCTCTTCTCTTCTCCCTTTATCTCCTTTCATGTTCACTTCTCGCTCCCATTTACTTATGTCTTTTGCGTGTTTATTGTAGATAATCAATACTACTGTTGCCGCCCGCTGTAAGGGTAAGCTTGGAGGATGAGGTTCGTCATCAGAAGGCGGAGGTGAGGGATATGAAGAATCAAGTGGAGGACCTTGGGAGAAAAAGTGATGGCTTCAAAGCACAATACGATCAGGAGGTATCCACTGGGGGTGAGTTCCTAAATTCTCCTTGCAGAGTTTGATTGATTGCCTCAGAGTAGTCTTCTGCTATTGTGTCTTACAAGGCTTCCTCCAATTATCGAGTTGCCATTCTAGACGAGTCTTCCTCTTACTTCGCGCGAGGGATCCGCCATAGCCAAAGGATCCTACTCGAGAGCGGGAAGGTTTCCTAGGAAATTGTTGCGTTGCTTGACCCGAGTGTTCCCAATGAGAAGGATGGTGAGATTGGAGCCTTGCAGTATATCCTGGATGATGCCACCGGGGAAGACGCCCATCCGATTGAGAGGGGCGCCGGGTCTTGATCTTTACTATTTGTCTATTGGCTTTACTGTGCATTTCTCCCGCATGCTTGTTTAAGGCGTGGTATGATTCGCCCCACTTGTTTAGTGCTTGATTTTGAACACTTAGGTCCATGTTTACTATCTTTGTTTTTCAGAATATTATTCTCCCCTCCGGGGTTAGCATATTGCTTGATCTTTTTTCCTTAGCACTTTGTCTAAATGTCGGATTTTAGTAATTTAATTTGGAAGGGCGCCCGAATAACAAGATGTTATTTCTCTAAGGGAATTCCCCAAAGTCCTTGGGTGGCATTGATTCCCCCTTGAGGGCCTTTATTGAGGTGCCCCCGATAGCATGATGCTACCTCACTAGGGGCATTAATGAAGGGCCTGGATAGCGTTAAGCTACCTCACTATGGGTGACCCTCGGGAACCCTGGATAGCTTTAGCTACCTTGCTATGGGTTTTAATGAGGGGCCCTGGATAGCGCTAAGCTATCTCACTATGAGTGACCCTCGGGAACCCTGGATAGCTTTAGCTACCTCACTATCGGTTTTAATAAGGGTCCCTAGATAGCATTAAGCTACCTCACTATAGGCGACCCTCGGGAACCCTGGATAGCTTTAGCTACCTCACTATGGGTTTTAATAAGAGGCCCTAGAAGCGCTAAGCTACCTCGCTATGGAAGACCTTGGGAACCTTAGATAGCTTTTAGCTACCTCACTATGGGTCTTAATGAGGGACCCTGGATAGCGTTAAGCTACCTTACTATGGGTAACCCACGATGTCCTTGCAAGCTGAGTGTTTGTTGATTAGCTTCAAGGGAGTCCCTGTTCATTAGTTATCATCCATGTAAGTGTGTTACACATATCTAGATAAAAAATGAGAACTTTATTCATACTTTGATTGTCGTGGCAAAGAGAAATATGTAAATACTCGGATCGCAGATCAGAAAAATAAACTAAGTAGTTAGGCATCTTAAGAGATGCTAAATCAAGAAAACATGAACGAAATACTAACCCCCCCCCCAAAGGGGGTCTAGGATAACTAGAGTCGAAGAATGGGAGAGTTTGAACTCCTCCTATCTCTGGACTTGGTTGCCGCTTTCTGCTTTGGGTCTCCGCGAAATAACAGTAATTACTCCAGCGAGATTTGGGTTTCGCCACTCCTCTTGGCGTTGCTTCGAATGGTGTGGAGGTGGGGGTGAATCCTGCTCTTGCAGTCCGGGATTCTTGCGTATTATTTGCTGATCTACAAAGTCTTTTAGGTAGACTCTTTGGACCAATTTCTCGATCTCCCTCTTCAGTTCGAACATTTTTCTGTGGCGTGCCCTTTATCTAATTGGAAGCAGCAATATTGACCGAATTGAATGCGTTCGGGGTTGTCCCTCATCTCTCTGGGAGGCTCTATGATTCCTTGCCTTTAGGCCGCGTACATGACTTCAACCAGAGGTGCATTCAATGGGGTGTTTATGTTTGACTTCCTGTCTGCTCGATTCATTCTTGTTTTCCCTCTTGAGACTCGATTTCTCTTCTTCTCTAATCTTTCTCTTTTGGCCTACATCAGGCTTAGTAGCTTCTTCCACCTGAATGTGCTTCTCTGCCCGGTCAAGTAACTCTTCGAGAGAGGCGGGGGGTTTTCCTGCTATAGACTCCTTAAATCTTCCTTGATGTAGGTTCTGTTGCAGAATCCTCGACAAGGTTTCATGTTGCACATTGGCTACTTCGTTGACCCCTTCTACAAAGTGCTTCATAAAGCTTCTCAGGGGCTCTTTCTTCTTCTGCTTGATCTGGAAAAGATGGGCAATGGTCTTCGGGCATTTCCTATTAATGGAGAATCAATGTATAAAGTTATCAGTGAGCTTGTCCATCTCGTCAATAGACCTGACCGGGTGTTGGTTAAACCAAGAGAGAGCTTGTTTCATCAGGGTGGTCCTGAAAATCTTGCAATAGGCCATGTATGACATGTCGTATAAGTCGGACTTAGCATAAAAATTGTCCAAGTGCTCTTACGGGTCTCTCGTTCCATCCTACTCTGGGAGATTGGAGGTCTTTATCCCCGAAGGGAGAGGCTACGTCAGTATGCTTGGGCTGAAGGGACTTCTTCTTACCACAGCTTTTGCCCGAGAATTGGCTTGGCTATCGTGGGGAGCTCTTGACTGCCCAACTTGTAAGTGACCTCGCGCCCGTGGGGGTTTCAGTTGGTGCCTCGGGGCATTCCTCGTTGTTGCCCCTCCATCCTCTGTTGGATCTTCCCCCAGTCTGGGGTTGTTATTCTCGCCTACTTCTCCCACGGAGTGTTGATTGTTGTTCGCTGGTGGAACATGGTGCGGGGGTGCTCCAGCTACTGCTGCTTGTTCTCTTAATACGTCTTGGGTTGTTTTCCACGCAGTCTCTTACAACAAAGCTTGTAAGGCCTCTCGAGTCAAGCGAATTTCCTCCCCCGCAGGAGGAGAGGGAGACGAGCGGTGTTTCGACCCCCGAGAGGGTCTTGCTCCTTGTGCTCCAGCTTCCGCATTCCGGGAGTATCCATTGTCTGGGATCGCGTTTGCATTCTCGTGTTTTAGCCGAGTTCCCACAATGGTTCCAAAATGATGCTGCAAAAATTCGTACAGTTGACTTTAAGTTGAAACATTCCGGGTTGAGAGATCCGAATTTGAATTGCTCGATACTCCAAGAGATGGGAACCGGCCTGCAACCCGCATACAACGTTAGAAGGGCCCCAGGGTTGTCCCGGGGAAGCCCTCCGATGCTTAAGTTAGCATAGTGTAGGAAGTTAATTCAGAGCACAAAAGCTAATTAGCAATTGAAATGTACTTTTTGAAAAATTAATTAAGGAGGGGACTATTTATACCTGGCACATGGGCCTATTAAGGCCAGGCAAGCCTATTGAGGCTAAGTGGGCCTATTAAGGCTCTATCAATAGGTCGACTTGAATATTAATTCTTGTAGCCCAATAATAATAAAAATATTGCATTAAATATAGAAAAAAGAAATTTACATTTTTACCCCACAACAATATTTTTCTGGTTGTAAATATACTATATTTTTGCTTTGAATATGGAAAATGGTTCTTATTTTTATTACATTGTATTATATGCAGTAAATCTAGATATAGATATGCATTATCATCGGAAAAATAATTATTGGGAAATCAAAATATTTTGAGTTTATTATGGGGATTTAATGTTTCTTAGAATGAAATATTCTCTCTGGAATACTTTAGCCGTCTTCTTTCTCTCTTCTTCCATTATCTTCCCACAATGGAAGGATGGAGGAAACAACATTATTTTTTATGTTTTTCGTCATTTAGTTGTATGTCTCTCTCTCCTTTTATATGTTAATTATGGAGTCTCCCTCATGGGAGTCCATGTCCTTTAATAAGTGGAGTTTCTTCCTCGTAATAAATGATATTGTGTACCATATGGTGGTATATCGTTTAGACGATTTTATCATTGTGGTGCTTCTCAGTTCCGTATTGTGGGCATTTTGTGAAGATTCAGATAGCCCATCACCGAAAGATTAGTGACAAATACAGGTTCATGATCTATCCAGTACTTTTGCAATTTTATAATTATATATTGAATCAATTAGACTTGTATAAATTCAAAATATTTTTATGTCTTATATACTTATAGATTTATAATTTTGTAGGTCTTACAAATTAGATCTTTTTTATTGATTATAATGTTACGATTCTTTTACTGAATTAAATTGACTGATTCCAACAACAAAAATTAATGACAAAAATATGATTTTATAGTACTCCTTTTCCAAAAGGAGACTTAATAAGTTTTGTGGTTTTGTCATTCATTGGATGAGCAAATTGTGATAACTACCCACTTAGGATAAGACAAAAACTTTTATGACATGTGAGATAAAAAACTAAATTTTCTAGCCACTTTTGTGGTTTTTTTACCCAAATACCGTTGATACTTTCTCTCTCACATATTTCTCTCTCACATTAATATACTTTCAGTATTTTTAGATTTTTAACACAGGTTTTAGTTTTTTTAAAACAAAATTAGATTTTTGTAAAATCTTTTATTATAAAAAGAAAATTGGAAAATAATTTTGAGTTTTTATTATTTTATAATTTTAAGATACTTTAAATAAATGGAAAATATTTTAAAAAAAGTGTATAGTTTTTTTAAAACCATTTTCATGTTTAATTTTTTTGTAATTTCTTGATTTGAAAATAACTTCGATTTTTTTTTGTTTTTTAAACAAATTATCGTGTTTTTTTGTTATATTTCAATATTTAGATTGAAAATAATATTGTGGATTGTTTAACGTATTTTAATAAATAAAAAATACTTTTAAATTTTATTGAAACACGATATGTCACAATATGTTGGAATAATTAAGAGTGCCAATCAAAAATGAATTTTGTTAATGGTTTTGTTAATGGCACGATATATTAATGGTTTGTTAATGGCACGATATGTTAATGGTTTATTCTGGGTTGAATATTCCTCCAGAAAATTCATGCCATATCCAAATAATGAATTTTGTTAATGGTTTTGTTAATCGCATGATATGTTGGAGTAATTACCAGGATTAATGGTTTTTTTAATGGCACGATACGTTGGAATAATTAAGAGTTCTAGGATTAATGGGTTGTTATGGGCTTAGTATTCCTCCAAAAGAGATAGCAGTAGCATTTTTTGGCACGATATGACACTATATGTACTTGGGGTTGGCACGATATGGGCACGATATAGGCACGATATGTATATATATATGTACATTTTTGGGGGTTGGCACGACATGGCACGATTTGAGCACGATATGTATATGTATATGTACATGGGGGTTGTACGATGTTATCACGATATGGCACGATATGGGTATGAGATTTTATACATAGGTGTGTGTGTGTGTATATTTGGGGGAAAGTGTACACGATTTTCAAGGAAAGTATTAATTACATCAGTTTCAAATTTCAAAATCTCCAAATTAAAGGAGGGACATTTTTGTCAAATTAGGTAGAAAATAGTTTTCTTATGTTGATGGGTAAAAAACAATACTCCACTATCCATAGTGGGTACTTAAAAAATTCTCTCGTCATTGGATTGTCAAGGAATAATGATCTCAACTCCAATATTTTAAACGATAAAGCCTCACACAAAAATCGATGGAATAAAATAAGGCAGGAAATTAAAACAAAAGATAAAAAAATGGAAAACCTCGGAAGGAATCCATAATTTCTCAGAAATATCTTGTGTGTCAGGTTGGTGAGCTATTTATTTTATTAAAAAAGAACAAGATGTGGACTGATCGTGGCATATTAGAGTCACATTGTTTAATCTAGAAGTAGTTTTCATCTTAAGTAAACCATTTTGTACAAGTCGCCAAAATGTTTGATCTGTAATTTTCTATGAGGAGGTCATATATATACTCGAAATCAGCTATCCATGATATTTTGTAAAAACTAATAATACCTGTTGTTGAGGGATTTTAACATGAATTAACATTTGAAGTTTGAAGATGTTTTGCCGGTAAATTCATTGAGGTTGCATTTGGATAGAGATTGGAATTTGAGGGAATAATTTCAATTGGTTCTGTATAAAGTGAATTTGAAATCAACTACAATAACTCGAAAAAGCTCAAATATAAACCTACGGATTCGAAATTCATTGTACCCTAGCAAGTTCGATAGATTAATTATTAGTTATTACAGATTTAAAATCCTCAACTTTAAATACATTAATCTAAATAAAGTCTCATTTGTATAGTAATTGCGAATTCGGATCGACCAGTTTATATTATCAAGTACTCGCTCCTACAATCGCATTCAAGATTTATTGTTATTTTTGTCACTATCAACTATTATAATCACAGTTCATATATATATATATATATATATATATATATATATATATATATGACGGATAGGATCTCGTAAGACAGCCTTTTACTGCGAGATCGTTTCACAACCAATAACAACAAATAATCAATAGATACGATTACAACTAAATTAATCCATTAAATTATTAATTTAAAAACAAAAAGGGTAATAAAGTAAAACAATAATATGGTGTAACAAACATTCCATTAAACCCGCTGGCTAAAAACGCACGTAATCAAAATCATATCAATCATGTTCCATAAAATAAGAATACCATGAAAATTGCCTTAAAAAAAGATTCATCACTCTCTCCTACCTATAATTGAACGTCAAACAGGAAGTGTTTGTTGAGAAAAAAAAAAGTCGCAATTATGAACACTAAACAAAATCAAGAGATAAAAAAAAACTTTATTCAAAGTTTGATTGCGATGGAAGAAAGTTGCATACATTCATGGATTATAAAATGAAATAATGTATAGTTAGTGTATATTGAGATAAATACACTTAAATCAACTAAATTTTTACACTTTACCCTCCAAACTTTAATTCGTGACACTTTGCCCCCTTGAACTATGAAAATCGTTACACTTTACCATATATGGATAATTTTGCCCCTAGGTTTTATTCTTTTAAAACAATAGTGCAAGTTATCCCTTTAAACTCTATTTTGTGGCAATCTACTACATAATAATAAATTTATTGCATTAATCATTAAACATGAAAATTTTACTCCGTAATCAATTTGTTTTTGGATTTTTTGAGAAACGAGAATTCTTTATTTTTCATCACTTGTTTTGTTCGTGGCGTTGTTTACCTACTTAGATCCAGTCTCTATTCGAGGTTTTGAAAAGGATCATGTCGGGTTTCACCTATAAACTCAACAGGACATACTTCGATCAAAATTCTCATTTCAAGTTTAAATCTGTATACAAATTAGGTCTATAGACCGAAAATGAACATAGTCCATTACAACCATATCAGGCCCAACATGCTTCCGTAAAATTAATAAATCCCTTAAAATTCATACATTCTTTGACCAAAACAGCACCGAGTGAGATGGCTCGCAACACCACCAGTCGGAAAATTATTGCCCCGGATCGTTTGACAAACAACTCCTCACTGTTCAACCTCACCCTTAGGGAAGATGATCGCAAGTTATCCGACTCCTTCAAAGAATCGTTCAAAGATGACCTTGGTTCGTTTCCTACTCCCGGCGTATAAGTAATTCTTAAACGGGATGAATTAATAGAACATTATGAACACATGTTGAAGCAGAAAGCCTCTTTTTATTAAGAACTTATAGAAAAATTTATTACATTAGTAATCTCGTTTTGGGAGGAGAAAACTTGTTTAGCCTCTCATAAAGGCTATCACACTCTTATACATAAAATTAAAATCGAAATCTAAAACTGGAAAACACTGAAATTCTAAACACTCCACAAATTTTTACAAAGGAAATTTATTGATAGAAGACTAAGGGAGATGTTCGATGCCTTTAGCCTTTCGAAAGCTTTTGTTTATATAGAGGTAAGGCCCTGCCTCTATTCCTTGGATTCTCCCATCCACTTGCCAAAGAAAGTAGTGGAATACTTTACTATCTTCACATGGCTCGGGTCCCTCCTGCAGTATCAAGGCAAGTTGATAAGGCTCCAAAGCCAACTGACTCTTCTTTTTCCGTCTTTTAGCTAGATGGAATCTTATGACGTCATTGCTTACGTCATTAACTTGAATTATCAGCATCTTGATGAGTTGGATGCCAATTACTAGATCTGGCCCATTTTTTGTCTCTTTGCTGAGTGGGTTATCCTTGAGTCACATGTCTCCTTTAAATTTGCCGGGAATCTACTTTTTGGTGGTCCCCGAAACTTTGGATACTTCTGTGACTTTTCTTCTCCGTCGCTGGGTCTTCTCCGATCAACTTTTGGCCGGAATCCTTTGCCAAATTCCGATTTCTTCTGGTTTTGACATTCGGGATAGACCCAAAGTTCCCAGTGGCCGATGTGAGCCATATTGCAGTATTTCCAGCGAGTTTCTTTACTCCCCGGCAGCTTGTTTTCCCACAGAAGATTTCTTTTCTTTTCAAACAGATCTTCTGCGAATTTTGTAGTTTTTCCTGTAATAGTATTCAACAGGAAAGATCCGTTCACTGAATTTTGATAAAATTTGAATGGAAACTTGACCTTGTCCATCTCCGTGAGACAGACCCACAATCCCCATGCCCTTCTTGTAGTAATCTGATCTTCAGTGAAGGTCATGGCCAATTGTACTTCTTCTGAACTTGCCTCCTTGATATTTCTGAAGGCTCTTTCATGTGGTCTTCGAAGCCTAATGTAATGGAAGGCTTCATGTCCACCTTTTCCGATGGGCTCTGTTGTTCTTTGCACTTATGAAATACGACTCAATGTATTCCCCTCATTTTAGGATGTCATTATTGGACCAAAGACTCGTCATTAATCGCTTCTGGATCCATTTTGGTAATTTTGTGATCTCCGGGAAGGGTGGTGAAGTAGTATAGATAGGCGGGAGGTCAAAGCCCCAAATTCATACCACCTCTTTACTTCTTAAGGGCTGGAATTTGGTAACATCAAACCCTTGGATATTTTCGAGAAATATCAATTTTTGTTTTTTTCCGGAGATATCCCTTGTCACAGTGATTAGTTTCTCCCAGTGCTGGTATTCCTTCCAGAAGAAGAAACTTTAATCTCATTAGTATCAATCTTAGAAGTGCCCATCATGGGTCTAAGATTAATCTCTTCGCCCTTTATCCCCGGACGTCTTTGGGTTGATGTGATAACTCGGGATTTGACTCCGGAGTATCGTTTTTCCTTGAGCCAACATTTACGCGACTTAGGACTTGTGCTAGAGGTACTTGAATCCTCTGTTACGGGTTGGGAGCCTGCGCTCTAAACACTCCGTTTGCTTATTAGCGGCCCGGAGGAGTGGCCTTTGAAATGCCATTCTCGGTGAGAGTGAGACCGGACACATGCTCGTATTCGATCGGTTACTTTGTCCGATCATTCCTTTGTAATTTCGGCCAAATCAAAGCATTGATGACCAGGGTATCAAATTCTCGGAGTAGCATTTCAAGTGGTCTCCAAGATGTCTTGATTTGTGAGGATGGAATCGCCTTCAATTCCCTCCATCTCTTGTTAGAAAATGCAAGAACATTTTCATGAGATTTTATAATGACAATATCATAATCATAATGTTGACATTGACTTGCCATCTAAGTATTCTAGCTTTTTTCGGTTTTGATTCAATTTTATTTTTGTAAAAGCTTTAACACTTGAATTATCTATTTTTAAGATAAACTTTTTTCCAAGAGGAATAAAGGCCATTTTTTGAAAGCCTTTTCGATCGCAAAGAATTCTTTTCGTTGATATGCCACCGAGTTGCTTCACTGTCTGTAAAAAGACCGCTGCAATATCTGCATGGCACTTCACCATTTGGTGTGGCTTTAGTAAGAACTGCTGCCCACCAATAATCACTGGCATCTGTGTAAAGAACCAGTTCATCTTCATCCTGTGGAATTGCAAGTTTTGGAAGCTTTTTGCAAACTTCTTTAAGCTGCTTAATTCCTTCTTGATGTTCATCCTCCCATTTGAATACTGCATCTTTTTTAAGCAATGGGCTAAACACCTTCTTGTAATGAGCTAGATTGTTAATAAACATCCCAGCAAAATTAACAACTCCAAGAAAACTCTGAAGCTGTTTCTTGTCTTTCAGCGTATCTGGAAATCCCTGTATTTTCTCCACAATATGACTTTGTAGGATAATTCCAGATTCATCGATCTCAATCCCGAGAAATTCGATCTGTCTTGTTGCGATCACTGCCTTCTTTTCCGAAAGCACTAATCCTTCCTTGTGACAAACATCTGAAAATATCTCCAAATGTTTAAGATGCTCCTTCATGTTCTTTGATGCGATAAGAATATCATCAATATACACGAACATGAAAC
The DNA here is from genome assembly GCA_016081115.2 of Rehmannia glutinosa. Taxonomy (NCBI): domain Eukaryota; kingdom Viridiplantae; phylum Streptophyta; class Magnoliopsida; order Lamiales; family Orobanchaceae; genus Rehmannia; species Rehmannia glutinosa. The sequence goes on along the minus strand of CM071934.1, from coordinate 56,841,109 downwards.
TGAAATAATCCTTGAAGAGATTATCCATCTTCCTTTGATATATCTGGGGTGCGTTAGCCAATCCCATAGGCATCACGTTCCAAATATAATGTCCTTGTGGTGTAGAGAAAGCTGTGAACTTCTTGCTTTCTTCATCCATCTTAATCTGGTAGAAACCAGATTTGCAATCGAACTTTGAGAATATCCTGGCACCTTTGATACAGTTAACCAAATGTTCTCTGCTTGGGATATAGTATCCGTCGAACTCCAAAATATTATTAATCCCCTTGTAATTAATAACAAGTCTTGGCTTTCCTCTTTTGATTTCTCCATGGTTTCTGACTAGGAATCCTGGATCTTTGTATGGAGAAACTCTGGTGAAATTAACTTAAGGTCAAGATGTTCCTTAAGTATCTTCTGCATAACCTCACGATCTTCCTGATTCATAAGGATTGGTTTGAATCTCACGAACTCGTACTCCTTTCTAGGTTTAACCTTTAAGGAAGCTTTAAGCTCGTTCTTGTCCCACCATGCCAAAGGATCTTCATTATAATTCCTTTGGATTTTCTTCTTGACATCCTCGAGTGATATTTGTTCCTCAATGGTCACGTCACTCTGTGGATTCTCCATTAGACCCATCCATAATTCTGCAATGGCTTCTGGAGTAACTCGTTCTTCTCCTTGTACTCTGAATGAATACAAGTTATTATCCCATATCTTCTTATCCTTTCGGCTTTCGAATTGTCTATAGGATAATAATGCTTCACCAAATTTTCTTCGATCCGCCATTTTTGGATTGCGAAGTTTGGCTTCATCACCACGCTTGCTGCGAAAATTAATAGGCATTTTTCTGTAAAATGCTTCCCGCAGTCTCTGGACAATAATCTTATGATCACATAATGTTGTGAAAATAAGTCTTCTTGTCTCATTTTCCTGTGTAAATCGCTTGAATGTTTGTAGGAAATTATTTCCTAGCAAAACATCTACACCTGTATCATGGAAATAGATTGGTGGCGTCTTCACTTTGTACCATGGGGTACCGCCCGCGCCTCCGATCATGATTTCTGCTTGTTTAATTCCTTATTAAGGATAAGAATCCTTTTAGAGAAATCTCTTCCGCAATAGTGGTAAATCTTCTCCAATTTCTTTAGGAAAAACATCCGGCTTTGCGGTACAAGACATATTCCTAAGACTTTGAATCAATATAGGCGGCAAAATACTTGGCCTTATATTCAACATATAACATTCCAATAGAAATGTATATGGAGAATGGACTAGTGGTCATTTGATTCTCAGTATCTTTTATTAGCCATGGCGTGAACTCCATTCCGTCTTGTAATCTTTCCCAAGGTTTATGATCCTCAAAAATTCAATTCCCAGTATTAATTGTTCGGGATTTTTCCCGCAACTCTGTGATAGTCAGCTCAATTTCACCTATTTTCAGGCTTCCTTGATACCATCCAACTATTGGTTGTTGGAGATAATATAGAACATCACAAGGAAAAATATTATCCTTTTGAGTGATGTCAAATATTACTTCAACTTCTCGCCATCCTTACGGACATTTCGGCTCTCTGTTATTTTGAAAACATCTGGGATACGCTTGTACTTGGTCTCTTTTCTTTCCAACGGCTGCTACTCGTCATTCTGTCCTGTTGGAAAGACATCCTTCTTGGCTCAACTCTAAGACTTCGGCTTTTGTTGAAGACTGGTTGATCTTGTATTTTCATATCGATCTCCTTGATAGTTGGAGACTCAATAATCTCTGGTAAAACCACCCTGGCAAAGTCCTCGAAAATCCTTGGGATTTCAATAAATTCTTTTCTCAAGAATACTTGAATGATGTGTATTCGAGAGAGCATAGGATATCTTGTATGTGATCGAGTAGGTCTATTCCCTTCTTTCATCAAATCATCTCTTTTGAAATCTTGATGAAGGATTAGGACTCTATTGAAATATCGATCTCCCAGATTGTATGCAATTCTAGGATAGACATTAAAATGCCAATTTCCCAGCATATAAATTTCCTGTAACTGCTCTAAGGCATGAATCTTTGAGGTTTGAGATTCGCTTGTCAAAGATAGCCCGATTGAGTGGCGAATCTATCCCTTCTTTGAATGTTGCTTTAATTATGACTCTTATGGCTCCAATATGAATCCATGAGAGTGTATTTGCAACTTTTCTTTTAACTCTGCTTTTGATCTCCTGGATTTCTTTAATAGGGACCAACTGCATCTCGATCAGGTTACCGGTAAACTCCATCGGAATAGCAAATTCTCCGGTTGTTACCTTGTGGATAATTTGGTGTTTTCTGTTACGAAACCCAATTTTATCAAATGCTTTTTCCATAGCTCCAATTGTAAATCCATCATAGACTTGAAGCTTTGGATCTTCCTTCATGATTCTCATAAGAGTTTTATGAGAAACCGTCGTGTGAGAGAGGAATCGACATATCCTCCCCGATCGTTGAAGAATTTCTTCTTCACTCTGATTCTGAGCTGGAGTCACTTCCATCATCAGAATAGATCTCTTCTTCATAGATGCTTTCATCTGAGGGTATATCCTCAAATTGATACACCTGTATAAGATCTTGATAATAGACAGCTTCCTCAATTTCTGGTGTAGCCTCGAACTGTCTGACTCCTCGTTTTTTTTTTTTTGATTGTGCGGGCAATCCGTTGAGATATGCCCTCTTGCTCCGCATGTCCAGCAATTACAGTCTTTGAAACTTTCATTTGCTCTGGTGTGAGCACGCCTGAAAGTTCTCCTTCCTGGTGTTCTGCTGGTACTTGCTTGATTAGACCCTGATGAAGAGGCTCTACTCCTACTTGGTGCTGGTCTTTGCCCCGTTTTGTAACTTCGGGCTTTTTGTTTTGACCAAAACCTTCTAGGTCTCCATGAAGACCTGCTTCTTTTGTTGTTGCTTCCTCGGCGGTATGGATGGCTTCGCTCCTTCTTCTTTCTGTGCCGCCTTGGTTGACCTCCCACAATTGTTGGGATGTCATTATCCACGCAACATAGAGGAACTGCTTTGTTAATTCCTCTTAATCTCTTATAATTCATGTACTTGAGTGCTTGGTAACACCATTCGAGATAACTTGGCCTTTAGGAAAGACATTTTTAAGCGCCACAGTTTCTACTTCCACTCCATCCTTGTATTCCCTGATCAGCATTTCTCTCCAGGGACTCGAAATCTTGGCAAAGAATAGCTGTGCAGCTTCCTTTTCTTCAATCTTGGATTTCCACCGGTATTCGGTGAACAACTTGATATATTCGTCAATATGACAAATATCGAATAACTCAAGGCTATAGAGGGCTTGTTTATATCTCTTTCTTTTTTCATCCTCTAATCCCTCGAAATGACATGTGCCGATGAACTGGATTTTGAATAGTTTTGCCATACCATCGACAATTCCTTTAAGTGATTCTCCGATGTGACCGAACCTTTTGTACTAGCATCGGTCATATCCTGCAATCTTCACCGATCCTTCAAGACTCATTTCAAGGAGTAAAATGAATGAATCCTTTGTAAGATCGAGGGTTCCTATTGAAATTCTCATAGCTGAAGCACATTCATCAATGAGAACTTCTCTATTTTTAAAATCTGGGATGTCCAGATTTAACATCAACCCATATGGATGTATTGGGTCGAGGTGCGATCTTCCATAAGGCGTCTGATAAACATTCGGCCTTCCAGTAGGTTGTCTAGTTCCCGCAAGAGGGTTTCGACCTCCTGTCCCTGAAAGTGGATCACTCCGGGTCGTGAAATCCCCAGCGTGTGGCATCCTCTCGTCCCGAGCTCCATGATTCGAACCCGTACTTTCTTCGACGTTAGGATTAACTGGTGGTGGTGGTGGTGGAATTGGTCTTTCTGATGGATCATAGGTGACCAATGTTCCATCTCATGTGTTCATCTTTAAATCTACAATTTCTAATCCTGCGAAGGATTCTGCAAGGTCATGTAGATCTTTAAGATTCATCTTTTCCATATCCATCTTTTTTAATTTTTGATGGATTTTCCTTTGATTAGAGCAATGAGCTTCTCCTCATCTGTCATTTTTCGTATAACTTCGGTTGGTTTCCCTTTTTGGTGTAAATAGGGTACTGTCCCGAAATCTATAGAGTTTGTAACTTTGATGCATAGTTAGTGTATATTTGATGCATAACTGAATAAAAACGATGCATATTAGTTTTAATTTGTAACTTTTGCCCATTAGGAATAGTGACATATTACATAAATCTGTATATAAATCTCATTGCACGAACACAATTGAGAAGCCTGGGGCACAACCGATTCGCACAAAAAAACCGAGTACAGAGAAAAGGTAAGAACTCTTCAACCCAGTAGTAGACGTTCAGAGAAAAACTGAAGAAAAACTTTTGAAATGGAAATAAGAAATGAAAGTAGGAATGAGATTAATAATCAATCCCCAAAAAAACGGCCCATGTGAGCGATTGCAAAAACAAAAACTTCCTTTTTAAAATAATGAATTACCCTTATCAGGGAAAAAAAATAAAAAAAAGGGCCAAAAAGATCGAAAAAATATCAGCCTTAGGATTTGATAAATAAATGGCTGAGATTAATCCACACTATCTTACGTAATGACCCCTGCCACATTTGATCCGATATCTATATATCGATATGTGGATTGATTCTCATTAGTATAAAAATTAAAGGGTTAATTATAAAAAGTAACCATAATGTTTGGGGTAATTAAAAAAATACGAGTTTAAAATTACAAAAAGTACCATCAGAGGTTTGATTATGTCTATCGTTTACCCGGCTCAACCATTAATTGACCTAACATAATTTGTCCTCAAAATCTTACAAACACACTTATCTGGTTAGGAAGAAGAAACAACTTCCACCCCTCTGGTTTTCAATAAACTACAGAAAAAGTTCAAAAACTTTGAGTGTAACTTTGTCTGTCTTTTTTCTTTAGTTTTTTCTTTTTAGAATTCCATCAGGCCATTATCGACTTTTAATAAGTTTTGTTGGTTTTACAACAATTCCTCGAACTTCACAGTACTTTTTGTTATTTTGAAACTTGGTTTATATATATATATATATATATATAGGAGAAGATCCTATGAGACCATAGCTATAGGTAAGAACTTAAGAGATCCACACCATCCAACAAAATAAAATAAAAGGTAAGATTTAATGGGATTTTCTAGTAATAAAAAAATGGTGGGGACTCAAATAGGGTACAATAGGAACATCAAATTCAGCCAAATAATCGTGTCCCTATAATCAGGGAATGAAATTTTACCATAATCACCATCTTCTTCCTCCACGATCAAACCAGAGAGAAAAATCAACATTCCCACGTAAAAATAGAACCTACAAAACAGAGAGAAAAATCAACATTCAAACTAGGAAAAACACCAATATTGAAAATCAAGCATCGAAACACAAATCATAACATCATCGAAACACCAGAAAATCGCCATACACATAAACAAAATCGAGATTGCAATGTCACAAACACAGGATTCCCCCTCCATGATCCATTCACATCAAGGTAATAATTTCACACCAAATCATCCGTAAAAATATGTGGTTTGAATGCATGTAGTGTTGAACAATCAAAAAATTTACGACATCAGTATCACGGAAGGGATGTGTAATTATAACAAATATTATGTATGTTTACTATAAATATTTTGTACATATAACTTTCGAATTATGTAACACAGTTGGTGATAGACAAATTCCTCTAGCAGAAAGAGGCAAATCAGGGAATGGTATTCGATTACGATGTTGATCAAGATGAACAACTAACGCGACTCTTTTGGGCGGACCAAACATCTATAATGAACTATGCCGCATTCGGTGATGCAATATCCTTTGATGCTACGTACAATACCAACAGGTAATGTACTTCACTGCACTAATTTGTCTTGCATATATAGCATTAGAATAATGTACACTTATAATTACATATATGTACCTTTGGTTGTATAAATTTGTGTGTCGGTTCATTTTATTATGTTGATCTGTGTATATAGTTATGTAAAATATGTGTACATAATAATGTAATTTTGTATAATAGTAATAACCCTGTAATATGTTTATATAGTTATATAGATATGTACATTTATAATCTTAAAAATGTATATATAGTTATTGAAATCTGTATACTAAAAATAGATTTGTTACACAGGTATAAGATGGTGTTAGCTCCGTTCACTGGAGTAGATAACCATCGAAGGTGTGTAACGTTTGCATCTGGTCTTACTTTGAAAGAGGATGAGGAGTCTTATACATGCTCCAAAGCCAAAGAGAGAAAGTCATAAAAGCAAGCACAAAACTTAAAAGAAAATGTGGGGCGTGTGGTGAGGTTGGGACACATAACAGCAGGACATGCCCGACCCACACCAGCGCCTCCTGAGAGCAATGTGTATTTGTTATTCATTTCGATTTTTTAGTGTAATATATATGACATTGGCAAACTAAATATACATTATCGAATGCTAGAATATACATATCCAACACACTATGGCAATTTATGAGTGTTGTACATAATTGTATGCATAAACATACAATATATGCAACTTATTTATACATTATTTGTGTTTAAACTATACATTGTTTTTAAGTGACAACATCAGGATCAATATATTCACAAGTGTTTAAAAATACATATTCTTATATGTAATTGTACAAATTTCTATAACTACTTATACAATTTTATTGACTACGTATACAAAACACATTTGATATACATTGTATCAATTTAAACTTAATCTTATGCGTAAATATACAAAATTTCATAACTACATAACCAAAAACTGTGGCCTACTTAACTATACATAATTTTGTGCGTAAGTACACAAAATGTTGTAACTACGAATACAATATTAACGTTATATGACAACATTCAGACCAACTGTACGTGAAAAATGCAAAGTTATATTAATTAAAAAGAAAACAACCCATGTCTGATCCATTCATATTTATAATTCAACAAAACATCTAAGTCATATACAAATCTCCCTAGGAATTAAAGTATAAATGGCTCCCAAAAGAAAAAAACACCAAACATACTAAACTAACTATACAAAAAGATGAGCATAAATCTACATTGTACATTGTCAATTAGAAACAGAACTACAATATTATCTTCCCTGTTCAAAACTTTCTGGCTTCTTCCATACACCTGTCCTTTAGCTCATTGTTGTGGTGGAGGATTATTGCAGCCGAGTACTTCATGCGCAAGTTAGACAGTTGAGACGAATTGTTCTTCTCCAAACCACAGTCCCATCTCTTGGTGCCACCGCCCATGTAGCTCTACATATGCCTCATGGCATATATACCACAATCAACTTTGTTTGTTATATCTCTCCAAGGCATGCATAGTCTAGACGGGGTACATTTACGGACAACACTCGCCATTTGCGGACATCCTTTAGTCTCCAGGTAGTTCAAAAACATCCGAACCTGCGAATATACCATGGAAAACAACTTCAAACTTCATAGACTATATATTACAGATAACCATATCATACTAACTAACTATACATAATTTAATACTTAAGTACGCAATATTACATACCTATTTAAACACCAAGCAAAAATATAAACATACACAAAGCATTTCAAATATTTAAGCTTATTTTCTAATAACTAACAACACATTTTAACACTGATAAATACACAACATGCATATATGTTTGAACAACAAAATGAAAACACATTATTCAATAGTTAAATATACATTATTCTATAGCTAAATACACATAATTCCATAACATATATACATGTTCGCACAAGTAACAAAATAAAGTGTTTTATAACTAAATACACATTATTATATAACTAAACACACATTATTATACACCTAAAATACATTACCGTGCAACTGAGCATACATTATTAAAAACATAAAAGTACATTAACATAAAGGCTCAATATACAAAATTACATAACTAAATATACATAATTATGTAACTATATATACATTATTACACAACTAACAACTCACTGCACAAAGGTGCGAAATCGACCATGATAAATCGGAACTGAGAAATCGAAACAAATATAAACTACAAGCACACAACATAAGAACAACAAAAATCACAAAAAAAACATTCATCAACCCTATCGGCAAGAACGAATGAAATATATGTTTATACCCTAAAATTGAATAGAATGAAAACAATAAAATCGACCATAAAAACACAAAAAAGAACCCTAACAGCAAGAAACACCAAAATTGATCAGAAAAACTTACACTCAAATTGAACCCTAGAAGCTTGTGTTGAATCCTATCCACGAGTAGTTGCCAAAAATCAGAGATGTTTGAACCCTATAAACTTCATGTGATCGATATTTTGAAACATAGAGATAGAGGAAGCGAGTTTAGGTAGGATGAGATGAAGCCATTTTTCGATTTTTTTACGAGATGGAGATGGAGGAGATGGAGATGGAGGAGGAGAGAAACAATTTCGTATTTTTTGAAAAGAGTAAGAAGAGAAAATCGCGGGGTGATGAGATATCAGATTTCAGTTACCAAAATTCGAAAATTAGGGATTTACAAATATATCCCTTAACTTAAAGGACAAATTACTTTCTTACCCTTGCGTGCAACCACCCATGCCTAAAATGGAGAGTAAAATCTGGACCATTAATTATTAAATCAAATGGTCTAGATGTGGTCTCATGTTCTTACCTAAAGGGCTTGGTCTCATTTGATCATATCCCTATATATATATATATACATATAAATAAGGATTGGTTCAAATGAGACCAATCCCTTTAGGTTAGTCCATAAGAACACTTATGGATTCTTGATTTAAAATTTTGGATGGTGTAGATCATTTTAGTTTATTTTGGCTTATAAGGGTATAATTGTACTTTTATATTTAATCAGTTTTGTTAATTGGACGGTTATTAGCTATTTTTAAGGAAACATAATCCTACCTTTTCAGTTACCCGATTTTTGGGGAGGAAAACCCATCAACTTCAAGCGTTTTTTTCAAAATTGATACTTCTTTCCACCATATTTGTGAACAGTCATTTTATTGTATACTTAGTTTAGTGGACTTGTATACTTAGTCATGTTTTATTGTATATTTAGTTTAGTGGATTTGTATACTTGGTTCAGTGGATTCGTATTCTTAATTATATAAGTAGTTTAGTGAATTTGTATACTTAGTTCTGTAGATTTGTATACTTTGTTCAATGGAATTGTATACTTAGTTATATAAGTAATTCAGTGGAATTGTGTATTTAGTTCAGTATAATTGTATACTTAGTTAAATATTTCTGTATACTTAGTAATATTTTAATATATAGTTAGTTCAATGTAATTGTATATTTAGTTAAATGTTTCTGTATATTTAGTAATATTTTAATGTACAGGTAGTTTAGTATAATTGTATACTTAGTTAATTGTTTATGTATACTTAGTAATGTTTTAATGTATAGTTAGTATAGTGTAATTGTATACTTTTCATTAATTATGTTGCATGATTATGTTGTCATATTTGAATAATTTGCAGGTTCGAATGGGAAGGGAGAGAAAGGAAAGGTGAATCGTTTGATTATGGGGACATGATCAATACAAGATCACGTCCCTAATTTTTAGGAAGTGGTTACTATATATAATTTGTTGGATTCCTATTTTACCCTCTACAATGTATATTTTCATATGAAAAGATGTATATATTTATTTAGATCTTGGCCATTGATTTATGTTTTTGATGGTGTAGATTTGGTCATATATTAACTTACAGGAGGGTGTGGCCTCACAGGATCCCCTTCCTATATATATAATATAATTATCCAAAATCTCATGATCGTATTTGTGTGATTAATCCAAAATAAAATAACTAAAAGTCTAGCTTGTCGCCACTTGTGAAATAGATCCAACTAAAGAATATAATAAAACGAAAAGGTGATGATGTAAGGTATTTTAAGATTTTATGCAAGTTGTATAGCTAGCACAAGACTGTACCCATGATCCAAAAAAATTGGTTTGCGACAATTATGAAAACGTGTCTGAGTCATTTGTTTAACCGAGTCCTTTGGTGTTCTGACTTTGAATTGAACCCAAGTTCACATCTTTTGAATAAACCAAACCACAAGATTTTTTTGCAAATTGGTCCTCTAACTATACAGTTAATCTACGTTTGGTTCCTAAACTTTTCGAATGGTAACCGATTATTGTTTCCTAAAATTACAACAAAATACAGTTGATAATTTATTACTCGATTAATTAACAATCTAACTTAAATACTATTTTTAGTCGGTCCCGACTGGGAAGTTCCCGAGTCGCGACCGACGAAAAAGTCTATGATTATTTGAATTTTGTATTTTGCTACACTATTATTTTTAGTATTTTTAGAGGTTTAAATTTTGTATTTTGCTACATTAGCATGATTATTTGAATTTTGAGCTATGTTAGATATTGTTTTAGTTGTTTATTTATATATTTTTCATTCAAAAAGTCTATTACATAATAATTGATATATTAATATATTATTATATACAATATAGCAAGAAAAAACTGTTCTTTTTTATTAAACTGGTTGGACCTGCGGTTGAACTGGTCCGACCGGTTGAACCGTGAACCGGTAGCATGACCGATTCGCTCACCGGTCCGAATTTTAAAACACTATCAAGAACAACATGCTAAATTAATAATTCGTTAGAATTTATATGATAATACATATATGAGAGTTCCGATAGGTCCCATGGAATATATAAATTAATAATTATAATATATTTATGATTAATCTATGAATACTTCATAAAAAATGACTCAAGCATTACTTGTTTCTTGTTGAAATCAAGGTTATCTTGAAACTCAACTCTGATATTGTTATGGTAGTAAAAACTTTTAGAGTGATTTTCTCGTAGCTCAACAAAAAATTATTTAATGTCATTATTGTGGAGCTTCCTTTTGAGAATGGGGTCTATAGTAGAATTATTATTTTTAACTTTACAATTTACATATCGATCTTGATTATCGCGTCATTTCGGTCAATAAGAATGTAATTTCAACATCTCTACAGTTTTAGAGCAAATGGTGGGATTTACCCACTTGGGATAGGAGAGAAACTTTTTTGACATGTAGGATAAAAAATTATGTTTTCTACCCACTTTTGGGGTTCTTGTACCACAATACCCTTGAGGCTTTAAATGCAAGCCATTAAAGTAGGTAAGTTATATTTCTCTCTCATGTTAAATACATACATACATACATACGATTCTTCCACCATTTGCTCTTTATTTTTTCTCTCTTCTTCTTCTTCTTTTTCACAAAATATCAAGAAGTTCTTTTTGTGGTCTTTCGTCAACCAAAATCGCACCAGAAAATCGATTAACAAGGTAATGTTGCTTCTCCTCTTAGTTACTTAACCTTGTTTAAATTGTTCAAGACCAATATATTTACACGATATGTGAAATTTCTGATTCTAAGATGCACTGTGCACGATATATCATGCCTATATTAGGCACGATATCGTGATCGTGCCCAATATAGGCACGATATCGTAAAATTTGGCACGATATATCGTGCCATATTTATATCGTGCCCAATTTTAAATGAGGCACGATATATCGTGCCAAATTTTAAATGAGGCATGATATCGTGCCAAATTTTGTAGTTCCATTTTCATTTCGTGCCTTTTTATGCTTGCATATTGTGGCATATCTTTAATATTTTCTATATTTCCTGTCATTAGATGAACTCTGGCTATGTTGTTGTTCGAGAAGGTTTAGAATATAAAAATGGTAAAGAAGAAGTTGTACGTGTTGAACCGGGCAAAATGAATTATAGTGAAATATTTGAGGAGGTTTATGGTGTTGTTGAAGTTGACAGGGGCATATACGATTGTGTAATGCATGTTATTATAGATATTTCTGGAAACAAACTTGGGAAGTTAAAGTTGAAAAATGACCGTGCCATTGAAAGTGCATTTGAGACACCGAGTTACCAGTTGTTTTTGTAACACTGAAAAGAAAAAGGATGGATGAGACTAGTTCGCATAATGTATTGGGAAGTCAGTCTGGGCATAATCGAGTTGAGAACGTTGAAGGTCAACAAGATATTGGTGGAAGTTTTATGCAACTAATGGCTACTCAGAATGATTTTTCAACAGTCATTGGGCCTAATTACAACTACATGCACCATCTTAGTTCTCAACAATACGGTGTACCGCATATCAATCTATATAGTCATGTAGTAAGGCCTAGTGGAGCACCTTTTTATGCATATGAACAATGTTCCAATTATTGATCATCCGCGTCCACTCTCACCTACAATTAATGTTCCAAATATCAATTGCCTGAGACCTAGTATAAGGCCAAGCAATGAAGATGGCTATTATCCTGACATGGGTTGTGATAATACTGATGCTAATCGTGATAATACCGATCTTTGATGTTGGTTGTGATAATAATGAAGATGATTATGGTGAAAACTACTAGTGTTGGTGATCTTTGAATGTAATAATAATGCAGATGATTTTGGTGAGAACTACACTGTTGGTGATGTTGGTACTGATGTTGAAACTAATAATCAATTTGAAAATGACCAACAACGTGCTGAATTTGAGGAATTTTGTGAGTGGAGACGTAGACGGAGAGAAGCATTTCCAGAAAACCAAAACCAAGATGCACCAGAAGAACGAGGTGCTAACATACATCCAGATATCCATAGAGATAATAGGGACAAAATAATAGTGCCCACAGGACGAAGTTGGGTGATTTCTGGTGCACTCTCGCAGTTCCAGTTCCTCCCAAAGAACCTGCTAGATTGGAAGCATCTGGTGGGACATTGCGCCAAGGAGCAACGTACATGAGCAAAACCAAATTGGAGATGGCACTAGGCATGTATCACCTTGAAAATCAAGTCGAGTATCGAGTTGAACGCTCGGATAAGATTCGTTATTATGTAATATGCAAGTATGAACGATGCCCTTTTCGAATGCGTGCATATGGAAATGATGGTATTTGGAGAGTAGGGAAGTTTGACAAGCACCATGGATGTGGGTTAAATTTGAATGACAATGCATCTAGGCGGGTGCATTCTAAAGTAGTAGGTGCGTATTTTGCATGTAGATTACTAGTGGAACATTCTGCGCTCGTGCCAAGAGATATGATAGCGGAGTTGGAATCGCGGCATAGGCTTAAAATGAGTTACAATGTTGCGTGGAGTGCTAAGCATCATGCTTTTGGGTTGATATATGGAGATAGCAACAAGTCATTCAATCTACTTCCGGCATACTTACACATGTTGAATTTAACGAATCCCGGATCGGTAACTAGATGGAAGTCGGATAATTTTAATAGATTCAAGTACGTGTTTTTTGCTTTGCATGCATCAATCACTGGATTCCAGAACCATGCCCGGCCAGTTTTTGTGATTGATGGAACACGCCTTAAAGGCAAGTACCAGAGAATATTGTTTGTTGCCATAACAAAAGATGGTAATGAGTAGATTTTCCCACTTGTGGTTGAAATTGGGGATGTTGAAAACGACTGAATCCTGGACATGGTTTTTGAGACAGTTGAGAGATGCTTATAATTGTCCTCGTGATCTACTGATTGTTTCAGATCAGCACAAGAGTATCAGTAATGCCATAAAAGTAGTATACCCAGAAGCATCACATTGGCTTTGCACTTATCATTTGCAAAGTAATTTGACTCAATACGGTCAACATATAGTAGCAATGTTTAGGAATGCAACATATTCATACCGCTGTGAAGATTATGATAAGTATTTTGAAAACATAAAAGTTGCTAGTGAGACGGGTGTGTTTAAGAAGTTAGACCGTGCAAGGGAAGACAGATGGTCTCGAGTTAAGTAACATGTCCGACGTTATGGGTTCATGACATCAAACTCGGCTGAGAGCTTCAATAGTCGGTTATTATAGGCCATGAAGTTACTTGTTTGTTCTGTGCTTGAGTGTGCTCGGACTATTATTGGAAAGTGGTTTTATGAACGACGCAATGTTGCTAATGAAAGAAATCAAGAGTTAACACTTGAAGCAACCAGAAGATTAAGTGATGCAGTTGAGATAGGTCGTAGAATGGATGTACAATGTCTTAGTAATGTGAAGTACAAAGTGAAAGATGGAACAAAGACCTATTTGGTTGACTTATCCCAAAGAACGTGCAGCTGTCGAGAATTTGAATATGAATTGATGCCTTGCTCCCATGCATCTGCAACAATTAGGTATAAATGAATTTAAAATTCATATCAATATTTTCACATAATTCGTTCAATATTTTCACATAATTGTTTGTTTATTTGTGCAAAAAGGCGATCCTCAATATCTATTCATTTGTTGCCCATTATTATAAAAATAAAAATCTTCAACAAATGTGGGTGGATGAAGTTTTACCAGTTCCTGATCCGAGTGAATGGGTTCTACCACAAGAGGTGCGAGAATTAGTATGCAACCCTCCAAATAACCCGAGACAAGCAGGTCGTCCTAGACAAAGTAGAGTTCATTCTGCTGTTGAATCATCAAGTAATCATTCACGTAAGAGTCAAATTTGTTCAAGGTGTGGGGGTGCTCGCCACAATTGCATCAAATGCACTATGTCATTATTGCTTGATGAGCGCGTAAGTACCTCAGTGACACAATCGGGTCCTTCAAGACAAGTGCGTAGTAAAAAGAAATGTGGAATATACCGAGCAGATGATCATACCCGTAGAAGATGCTCGATACGTCCGGATGATGAAAATTAGGGAAAAATTATTTCAACTGTAATACTATGTTAGCAAATAACACTAAGAGCAGAAAGTCAGTAGTCATTTAAACAGGTGTTTCACAATAGGCACGATATATCGTGCCACTTTGCTGTGGCACGATATATCGTGCCCAACTTTTAATTAGGCACGATATATCGTGCACAACTTTTAATTAGGCACGATATATCGTGCCCAATACAGGCACGATATCGTGCTTATATATTGGGCACGATATATCGTGCCTAATTAAAAGTTGGGCACGATACAGGCACAAATATCATGCCATACGAGTTTTACTTAGTTTTGTACAAGATTTCTATATTTGTTTTACCAATTTCAAGTGTATAACCTCTGATTTGGAAAAATAGGACATAAACCCATGCAAAATGAATATTTAAATAACTCAAAATATTTACAAGATATACAATAAAAATGTACTACAACTGAAAAGTACTACTATGTGTCTTGTACTGGTAAATCTTTCGTGCCATCGTCTTCCTTAGATCGGGAATTGACTCATGCACCTGCTTCGTATTAATCTTCTTCGTGATACAACTAACGACGGAATAGATGGCAAATACGCCACAACTGATGTTGTCGTTCTGCACATAACAATTTTTCTCTGGCACAGTGACAAGCTCCCACTCGCGGCGGACGGGCTCGATACCTAAGTCGTCGTAGAAGCCAGCGTACATAAGTACACATGGGAGCATGCGACGGAGTGGACGTGTGTCGGCATCCCTCGAGGCACGAATATCAGGTGTGCATCGGACACGTCTAGAGTCGTACATATATACTTTGGCTCTACGGAGATCCAGTCTGCACACGACAAAATGTGCCGATAAATTCACGATCATGAACACCTGGGGAAAAAAACAAATCATTAATTAATCAAAAATATTTAATGAAAAAAATGAATAAACTAGCCAAAAAATAAATAAATTCAAATGTACATGCACAAAGTCACTCCACGAACCCTGATTACCCCATCCTGGAGATCTGTGATGGACAACCCTAACCAACTCATCCAGCTCCTGTCCGGGAGGAATCTCCTCCATGGTCGCCGGGTCATATACTGTGCCAGCAGGATCCCGACCATGCATATGATTCCATATATGTTGTATGGAATCCTACACATAGAAAATGTTTATGAATTAACAAGTATCATTTATTAAGTTTGAAGTAAAATGCGAGACACATAATAAATAAACTAACCGAAAATGTCGTAGATACAATCCTATAAGTTCCCAACTGCTTGGGATGAGGTTCAATCCCAAGAAACTGGGGATCAGACTGTAGTATGGACAGGTATGCATTTATATGTTGTACAGAAATGAAAGAAATCAATATTAATCAATATGAAATAAATAAAATATTCATCAACTAAATAAAATTAAGAAACTTACATCATTCTCCAACTCTACAGCTGGATCCTCCATTTCCTTAAAAAATAATGGCCCAACACAGTACAATAGCCCCACGTGCCTCCTGCAATTGGATCCTCAAATATTAAGACATTGCACTAATATAAGTAAGATGTTAATACTAAGACGACAAGACAAATGCAAAAATATTTAATACTTACTCTTCAGTAGACTGTAAGAAGTGTGTATACTCCCTCTCGCTCGAGTCCGGCTTGCGAGTACTAGGATCCCTGAATGGACTACGAATGAGGCGCGACAGCTGCCTATCCCGAACCTGGATGAAGGGAGTAGGCGGAGAGGGCGCTCGTGGACAGGGACCACGAGTGTTGGAAAAGGAGCTCGAATACCATGGACCAATGGCCTCGGAATAGTGACCGACACTCGTGGTCACGAAGAATGTACCGACACAGGCTGAATAGGAGTCGACAATGGCGGAAGAGAAGTCGACACTGTCGGAAGAGGAGTCGACATTGCCGAAAGAGAAGATGATACTGCCAGAAGAGGAGTTGACATCGATGAAAGGGAAATCGACACCATCGGAATAGTAGTCGACACCGGTGGAAGAGTAGCCGACACCGGCGGAAGAGGAGTCGACATCGGCTGAAGAGGAGTCGTCTCTCTCTGAGGGGTGATCGTCGATGTCTGATGCGGCATTGACGATGGCGTCTGCTGAGATGACTGGCTAGGATATCTTTGACTTCCATGCACGAAGTCATCATACTAATCAATGTATGGGAACAAACGCCTAATCTCCTCCTGAATAAGGTTGGAACCCGACCTATCTCCTGATCTAGGCGTCTGTCCAAGCGAGAACCCTCCTCTGAGATGAGAATCTCTAACTGAGAAACAGCTTCATCGACTCGTGACTCCAATCGAGAGAACCAATCCTCATGTGTCGCTCTAACAGGCCAATCTCCTCCCGTATAACCCCCCTAATCAGCACCAACATATTTGTCTTCCCACTGACTGGATGGATCATCATGAGTATCCCGACGGACTGATGGATCATCGCGCGCATACTCCCCACGGACTGATGGATCATCATGTGCATCTGTCTGCCCAGCTGATAAATCATATGTCCGTCCATCTAAGGTATCATCTGCCCGATGGGATGATGGGCCGTCTGTCCTACGCTGCTTCTCCAGCCTCTGAATCGTAGGATAGTAGTGGGGGCCTCTGAATCGTCTCTACCTCTCCCCCTGCCCCTGCCTCTGCCTTTGCCCCTAGCAGTAGTCCCTGCCTCTGCCGTCTCTGACACTCTGCCTCTACCAATAGGGGCTGGGGGATCGAATCTGTGCCCGTACCTGCACCTCTCGCCCGCCCGCCCTCCCAAAGACCACCGCCTAAAAAAACCAGTTCTCCTTTGGGATGAACCGAGGAAAACCTAACAAAATAACCGGCTCATCGACTCGCTCCATATATATCTGCTGGAGCTCCTCTTCACTCGGATCCAATATCTAATGACACACTAAAGCCTGTAAAAAATATATAAATAAATTAATAAAATATAATTTATTAATTAAATAAATAAATAAGTAAATAATTTTGGAATGCATACTGGGTCAAAGAAAAAATCAATCATGTCAACGCTGGTCTTCGGAAACCTCCAACGGAGGCACCTAGGCATCTGGGTGTCAGATACTTGAGTACAAAATGAAAAAACTATACACATGTGAGGTGTGGTGGGCAAGGCCACACGCGCGCATGCGCGCCCGCGCGTGCCCGTGCCCGTGTCCTGTGTCTTTTAAGAGAAAACACTCACTACTTGGAGGTTACAACATAGTGGCAATTGAAGAGTGCCCACTACCTGGAGGTTACAACCCATTATCTCTGAAGTTACTGCCGCATTAAAGAGTCCCAAGGCCTGGTTGGAAGTCCTACAAATAGGTGCATTGTTGCTGTTCAGATAACACAACTTCATTCTCTCATTTTATATTTTGTATTTTGCATAAGTGTACTCAGTTTACATATTCCAGTTCAAAAGGTGCATTGGAATTTGCAGTGCTGCTATTTCAAGGACGAAGTTGTTGTATCTTTGGGGATAACATGTATGTTCCGTCAGCACTTTACGGGACGTGTTTATCTAGCGGATAGAGTTTTTACTCGCCTCAGCTTTTCTGCAATTTTCGATTCTCTGTAATAGATAGGTTTTGTTTTTCCTTGTAATCCAGTTTACAGAAATAAACACCAAATTTCAACATAATAATCATTCTTCAACACGTATACTTGAGATTAGGGTTGGAATGCAGGCCGTGTTTGGGTTCACGGATCGGGTTGAGACATGACATTTACCTCAATCAGGTCAATCCAAACACAACCTGTTAAAAATATGGGTAATCCGAACACGACCAGAACTGACATATATTTTTTAGACCTGAATAGTAATATATTTATTGGGTTACATGGGTTATGTGGGGTCTTTTGTTAGATAAATGTTTTTATCAAGATTTTGATGATTTTGTTTTAATAAGATTTTATACCAAAACAATGTTTTTATATGTTGTTCAAATACTCCTAAATGATTTAAAATGGTTTTACTAATTTTTGGAGTATTTCTTAGAGTTTTTAATTTGATAAAAATTGGACAACACTTTTGATGGTTTTGTTTAAATTGGTTTTTATACCAAAACTATGTTTATAAATGTTGTCTAAATACTCCCAAATGATTTAAAATGTTTTTACTAATTTTTTGGAGTATTTCTTGAAGTTTATTTTTGAAAAAAATCGGACAACATTTCAAAGGGAGGTGGTCGGCCAGGTCGCCCAAATGGTCGACCTGTACCAAGGAAAGAAAACACGAAACAGAACTTACAGGTCTTGAAAAAAGAGGGAGGGGGACCGGTCAAGGGTGAGGTCGACCGGTCGCACCCTAGGGCGACCGGTCGCACCCCACCTCGACCGGTCGCACCCCCCTGCAACCCCTACCTGGATCGCACTATTTTTTAAAAACGGTCGAAATCTTCAACAGGCAACCGGTCGCCTCTATGTTATTTTTTGACAAAAAAATTCCAACCGTTGTAATCTGTGATGAAGATTTGCTTTTCAATTTTGTACAATATTTCTACATCTTGTGATCTTCTTTTTGTAGACAAAAGTGAAGATAGAGGAGCCTATGTTGGGAGCCTATGTTGGTGAAGTTTCCTATAAATAGAGGATGAATTGAAGACACAAAAACAACAACACAAGCAAATACACAACAAGAAATCGCAAATTTCCAAGCTTTCATATTCAACACTCTTGTTGTATTTATAGCCTAAGTATTTCACTTTCACATCTTGAGGTCTAGGCTTTATTTCTTGATTACACTTTGCACTCAAATTGTAATATTCATTATTGAGTTGTAATCTTGATTTTTGGTTATCATTCAAACACAAGATATCCTTGTGAGTGTTCTTGTGGTAAGAACACACTTGGATGATCTAGGTGATAGGTGCAAGAAGATTGTGGTGATCTTTTTTTGAGGTGTTGAAGAATTTGGTATTCTTCAAGGTTGAAGATTGTGGTAATCTTCACAAGGTGCCGTTGAAGGAAGATTGTGGTAATCTTCAAAGGGAGATTGTGGTAATCTCCAAAGGTGGTGTTGAAGAAGAGTGTGGTGCTCTTCAAGGTATTGTAAGTTGAATTTGTATTAATTGTGGTAATTAATAAAATTCTTTTTCTTTGAAATCCATCCGGATATATTTGGGGTGGTAGAGGATTAGGCCCTAGGTGGGTTGAACCTCTTTAAATCGACGCGTGTTGTTTACTTCCCGCACCTTTATTATTGTCTTGGCGTAATTGTTTCGATAAAGAGGGCGAAATCGAAAAGATGGAGATAATCTATTCACCCCCCCTCTAGATTATCGTAGCCGCTTGGACTTACAAGTGGTATCAGAGCCAAACTCTTTGGCAAGCTCGTTCCACATCGCGAGTAAAGAGGAACGATCATCGGCTACGAACGAAGTCTACCTTACCGGCGCCTCCACCACCAAGCCACCACTATTCGATTCCAAAAATTTTACATTTTGGAAAGAAAGAATGGAATGCTATCTACAAAGTTGCGGGTTCGATATTTGGAACACGGTCGTAAATGAAGAATCCATTCCAATGATGAACACACTACACAAAGGCCTCAAAGAGCTCAATGATGAAAAGAAGAAAAGCATCTCCTTAAATGGTAAAGCTCTTAATATTATTTATTGTTCACTTACCATTTTGGAATATGATCATCTTGTATGAATTAAATCGGCTCATGAAGTATGGAGAAAATTAGAAGAAGTATATGCAAATGAAAGGAGCCACTCAAAAGCATCTACTTCTCAAATGGATACAAACCCAATATGGGATGAGCTTCCAACAACTTCCGACGTCGATGAAAACGAACGATGTCTTATGGGCTTCGAAGAAGAAAACGAGGTAAGTTCTAAACCCTCAACTTCTTATGATAATGAATTACAAAATGATTATAGTGATTTGCAAAATGATTTTGATGAACTTCAAAATGAATTCCAAAGCTTACTTGTTAAATACAAAAATTTGAAAAAGGAATTCAATATTTTGAAAATTGATAAGGATAATTTATTTTCATCTTATGAATCACTTTCATGTGATCACACCACCACACTTGATAAGGTTAGAAACCTTGAAAAAGAAAATAGTACTCTTGTTGAGGATATTAATTGCATGAAAAATGATTTATATCCAACTTGAGTACCGATAAAATGACCGATATTATTGATGTTCATAGTTGTGATAAATTGAAACAAGGACTTGATCATAAGCCTAATGTTGTTAATCATATGAAAAGGAATCAAGTCTATAAGCATGTTGGTCATTATGCTCCTAGAATTATTACTTGCTTTTATTGCGGTAAAAAGGGTCATACGGTTAATACTTGTCGGGCTAGAAATAGCTCTAATATCTATTGGAGACCTAAAAATCTCAAAGCTAATCCCCAAGGACCCAAACACTTGAGGGTACCACAAAATAATGTCATATTAGGTACTCGGCGTAATAATAAAGGAAAATTCATACCGCCAAGAAGATATCAAATGCCCGTGTCATTTGATCAAAGGAGAATACACCATCACGATAAATTTCCAAGAAGAGGATATAATCAAAAATGGGAAGTACACAATCCTTGGAAATGGCAAAGTCATCATCAACAAGATGATTCTCAAAGAGGAAGACACCATCAAAAATGGGAAGGACAAAACTCGAGAAATGGGCAAAATTGGAGAAGACATCATCAACAAAATGATTTCTCAAGAGGAAGATACTATCTACAAAGGGAGAGACATAACCCGTGGAAATGGCGAAATTGGTAAACCGTATCTCTCCATTTAAATATGCATTTTATTTTGTTATTATGCATGTTTTTATTTGTGTCTTAATTGCAAATGAGTTTTCAAATATTTTTTAAAATTAAGGTCTTCAATGTATATTTGTGTTTTTAAAATATTTTGAAAAGGAGACCTTGTATGATGCTTATATAAACTCTTGTGCATTTACTATGACTAAAAATTTGATTTATTATCTCTTATGGATTTATATAGTATAAGCATACTTGTGATATACCTTATTGCTTTAGCCTACACCTCCATTACTATGTTTTGTGCTAGTCTTGATTTAAGAATTGTGTAGGATTCATGTATCCTCACCAATGGCTATTTATGTCATAATGTGTTAAGAGGACCATAAACTATCGAGGTACGCTTCTCATCGGTATTCATCTTATAGACTCGATATTATGTTTGCCATATGCCTATGTGCTTGATTTTCAAGATATTTCATAGTATTTCACATAAGTGCCATTAAGAGGATGTTTTGATTTTTGAAAGGCATTATTTGACTTAGCTTGTTTTATCCGAGATCGATGAGGATTATACTTTATTTTGATAAGACATTTGATTTTTATCCCTCTCTTAGTTATGCATTTTATTGCTCATATAAATGTCATTATTCTTGGTTGCTTTGTCAAAGCTCTTGATCATATGCTTCTTATAAATAAGGTCTCAACTATATGCTCTCGGATTTTCAAATTTCAAAAGAGGCCTTATATAGCTTTCTATAAGCATATTTGAACTTGCATGATTTTATTGAACTCTTGATGATTTTTCCTAAAGCATAGTATGTGTTACTTATTATTGTGTCTCTATTATTCGATATTACTATGCTCTTGTGCAAGATATCTTGTTAAGATTTTGCAGAAATTATTTTTGGTATTTTGGGTCAAGCTTGAGGCAAGGTGAGTAGCTCGAAGGTATTGTCAAGAAGAAGGTATTTATTTTGATGATACATTTGCACCCGTAGCACATTTATTAGCAATTCGCATGTTTACTTGCCTATTCTTGTTTTAAAAATTTCAAACTTTACCAAATGGATGTTAAATCCGCTTTCTTAAATGGTATTATTCAAGAAGAAGTCTATGTAAAACAACCTCCGGGGTTTGAAAATTTTTCTAGGCCTAATGATGTTTATAAACTTAAAAAGGCCTTGTATGGTTTAAAACAAGCACCCCGTGCATGGTATGATAGACTTAGTTCTTTTCTTTTACAAAATGGTTTTATAAGAGGTAAAGTTGATACTACACTATTTGAAAAAGGGCAAAATTGTTTACTTGTGCAAATTTATGTTGATGATGTTATTTTTGTGCTACTAATGAATATTTGTGCAAGATATTTTCTAAGTTGTTGCAAGGTATACTTAAGATGAGCATGATGGGGGAGCCCGAATTTCTTCATTGGACTTCAAGTTAAACAATGCCAAGAAAGTGATTATATTTCACAATCAAAGTATACAATAGAATCTTTGAAGAAGTTAAGCATTGAAGAAGGAAGAATTATCTCAACCTCTATGGTTACCAATGTAAAGATTGACAAAGATTGAGGAAGACATATTGATTGACAAACAAGCTCGAGGTATGTTTTCGTTTATTATTCTCATAGACTCGACATTCTATATGCCTTATGTCTACATGCTCGACTTAAAAAAAAAAAAACTATCCCAACAAATCTCACTAAAGTGCCGTTAAAAGAAATTTTCAAATATTTGAAAGGCACTTCTTCTTATGACTTGTATATCCAAAGTATTAAAACGTTCTTATTTTTCCGGGATAACAAGTTCGGTGTTTACATTTATCAAAATATGGTTCGAACTAAACATATTGAGATTCGATATCTTTTTCTAAGGGATTGCATTTTTAACAAAAACTTGAGATGTGTTTTAATTCCGTCTCAAGGATAACTCGCGGACTTTTTAATCATTTACCACCGAGTCCTTCACCTCATCTCGAGCTTGATTATGACATAATGTATATTAAATGAGGTCTATATTTGCATTTTGCACGTTTTTAAAACTTAGGGGCGAAAAATCGGATTTTTGGTTGAAAATTCGGATTTTGGAAAAACGCATGACAGTGTGATGGTGAAAGGGTTGAGGGCAATCGGTCGCCCTCAACCTCGACCGGTCGCGCTAGACTATTATTTGGATTAAAATGGTTCTGTCTTCAGCATTTGTCACTTTAACACATTTTGGCCATTTTTTCGTCCCCTTTGCTAAATTCACTCAAATTTCATTCAAAAATGGTTTTCATGCATCTTTTTGACAACATGGATATTATATATCATGATTATCATCATTATGGCTCATCCTCTCCGATCAAATGGTAAGAATTCTACTTCATTTGCTCAATTGGGTTGAACCCTTGAGATTTTGACTTATTTGCAAAATTCTTAATGCTAGTTTCATATGAATGTGATGAGCTTAATATTTATGATGTATTGAATGTTGTTTGAACTGAATTGGTGATGAAAATTTTTGGCTTAAATGAATTTCAAAGGCGGCGTTATATACTTCTAGTTTTATTCGACGACGCCAAGTGTTCGACAAAATGTTTCAATGAAAAATTCATCACCTACGTGATTCTCTCGATTTGAAAAGTCATATAAGTTTATAGAGATCATGTTTTATCAATCAAATGAGCTTTTGCAAGTCAATTGATCAACTTTTCCTTTTTATTTGGAATTTAAGCTTCAATTTTCAATAAGCTCGATAAATCGATAAATTTGCGCACTTTGATATGAATATTTGATGTTTTTATCGTGCTAACATTCTTTTGATGATTCCAAAGGGGAGAAACAGGAAAAATGCTCATACGCTCAAAGAAGCGAAAATAAGCTTGCAAGAAAAGCTATAAGCTAGGGCTCTTGAAAGCCATAAGTCGTGAACAATGCTTAGTCCATTTGATGTATTGTGGACTTTTATGCTTGACTAATGATATTTTGTGACAGGGGAGCTTATAAGCTCATGGAATTCAAGCTTAAGTTGTGAAAGCTAAGCTTTTAGCTTTTAGTTGTTGCTTGTATACTTGTTCTTTATATGCATGTTGATAGGGAGCTTGTGCAAAAATGATTTTAAAAATCTTTGCTCCTATCCTTGTGTGCTTGTACTTATGATGTATCTTGTTTGTAATTGATTGTTGTTTTAAGACCGGAAAATTTGTTTTGTTTTAAAATCGACCTTCTAAAATTGTTTTGATTTGTAATCATCAAAAGGGGAGTTTGTTAGATAAATGTTTTTATCAAGATTTTGATGATTTTGTTTTAATAAGATTTTATACCAAAACAATGTTTTTATATGTTGTCCAAATACTCCTAAATGATTTAAAATGTTTTTACTAATTTTTGGAGTATTTCTTAGAGTTTTTAATTTGATAAAAATTGGACAACACTTTTGATGGTTTTGTTTAAATTGGTTTTACACCAAAACTATGTTTATAAATGTTGTCTAAATACTCCCAAATGATTTAAAATGTTTTTACTAATTTTTTGGAGTATTTCTTGAAGTTTATTTTTGAAAAAAATCGGACAACATTTCAAAAGGAGGTCGGAAGTCGCCCAAATGGTCGACTGTGCACTGGAAGGAAAGAAAACACGAAAGTAACTTACAGGTCTTGAAAAAAGAGGGAGGGGACCGGTCAGGTGAGGTCGGCCGACTCGCACCCTAGGCGGACCTGGTCGCACCCACCTCGACCGGTCGCACCCCCCGCAACCCCTACCGGATCGCACTATTTTTTAAAAACGGTCGAAATCTTCAACAGGCAACCGGCCGCCCTATGTTATTTTTTGACAAAAAAATTCCAACCGTTGTAACTGTCTGTGACAAGATTTGCTTTTCAATTTTGTACAATATTTCTACATCTTGTGATCTTCTTTTTGTAGACAAAAGTGAAGATAGAGGAGCCTATGTTGGGAGCCTATGTTGGTGAAGTTTCCCTATAAATAGAGGATGGATTGAAGACACAAAAAACAACAACACAAGCAAATACACAACAAGAAATCTGCAAATTTCCAAGCTTTCATATTCAACACTCTTGTTGTATTTATAGCCTAAGTATTTCACTTTCACATATTGAGGTCTAGGCTTTATTTCTTGATTACACTTTGCACTCAAATTGTAATATTCATTATTGAGTTGTAATCTTGATTTTTGGTTATCATTCAAACACAAGATATCCTTGTGAGTGTTCTTGTGGTAAGAACACACTTGGATGATCTAGGTGATAGGTGCAAGAAGATTGTGGTGATCTTCTTTTTGAGGTGTTGAAGAATTTGGTATTCTTCAAGGTTGAAGATTGTGGTAATCTTCACAAGGTGCCGTTGAAGGAAGATTGTGGTAATCTTCAAAGGGAGATTGTGGTAATCTCCAAAGGTGGTGTTGAAGAAGAGTGTGGTGCTCTTCAAGGTGTTGTAAGTTGAATTTGTATTAATTGTGGTAATTAATAAAATTCTTTTTCTTTTTGAAATCCATCCAGGATATTTGGGGTGGTAGAGGATTAGGCCCAGGTGGGTTGAACCTCTTTAAATCGACGCGTGTTGTTTACTTCCCGCACCTTTTTATTATTGTCTTGGCGTAATTGTTTCGATAAAGAGGGCTTAAATCGAAAAGATGGAGATAATCTATTCACCCCCCTCTAGATTATCGTAGCCGCTTGAACTTACATCTTTTAGTTATTTTATAAACTGGAAAATACTAAACAAATTACAACACTATATTTTCAAACGAGTTAAATAGGTTAATGGGTCATTTCGGGTCAACACCAAATTAACCCATTTATTATCCATTTTGATTGGGTTGAACCCGATTTTGACTCGAACCTGAAACGCCATAACCCTAACTCGCTTATAACGTGTTAGGTTCAAGTCGTGTTTTTCGTATCGTCTCGAAGATTGCCTTCCCTACTTGAGATAGGCCTTGTGGGTAGCTAGAAGAATACTAATATTCATTTTCTTAAACTCTATTTTATTCCTTTTTTTAACCATAAAATGTTCTTAATTAATCAATGCAAAGTTGACTTTATTTGATGATTAACGTGAGTTCATTACACATTATGCATAAAATAATATATTTGCATGTTACACATAGATTCTTTCAATGATAAACAATTAAAATTTAAGTTATGTGAACTCTGACCAACAATTAAATTTTAAAAAAAAATCATACATTATAAAAAAAGGGACAAATACAAAAATCCCCTAAGATTCGGACTAATTACAAAAAAAATTTCAGAAACTACAATTTTAGACAAAAAATATAATTACCGCATAGTAAAGAGGTCCAAAGTGCAATTAGCAAAAAATAGAAGAGTCGCGAATCACATGTGTTTGCACCCTTTGACATAGACCTAATACACAAGGCGCATGAGACCTTTCTCACAACATTCGAAAGTGACTTAGCAGACGCGTACACACGAGAATAAGACCTAACTAACAAACAAATATAATAAAAATCCATACTCGTTATACATTGATATTACTATTTTCTCACACGGATTGTAAAAAGGAAAAATACAACCAATCATTATGTTTTGAAACACACCCCACCCCACCCCCACCCCCACCCCCACCCCCCTTGAGTTATGGTTGCTTTTATTCGTCTCTCTATATAAAGGAATGGACAAGCCATTTCAGTTATCCACGAACACCCTTTTGATATCCAACTACAAAATTAATAATAGCTTTTTTTTTCTTTTTTCAAGAAATAATTGTAGAGGGAGATATTTATGGTCGTATCACTGCGGATTTAACTGGAATAACATTCTATAAATAGAGGGTCTTTGTTTTCTTGGAAAAATTTTGTTTTTCTTTAATTTTCCTGGGGGAAAGATTTGATCTTTTTAAGGTTCCCAATAGAGAAGCGAATAATAATAATAATAATAATAATAATTTGTAATGACTATGCAAATCAAGGAGCTGGCGTCTTCGCCTTCGCGTTCTGGTAGACATTTGCAGCGTTACAATCAAGGATTTCGTCAGGTTGTTGGGTATGTATTTTCAGACTTTTTTTTCTTTTTTTTTGTTTCCTGTTATTTGTTTTTTTTTCTGTCCTAGATTTAATGATTTTTTTTTTTTTTTTTTTGAAGAGGAAATTTCATTTAAATGCGCTGGAAATCGTCCAGCATCGATTGACATAAGGGTTCCGGGAGATAATCCCAGAGGGTAACATCAGTCGACATAGATTTAGCAAAAGAAGCTAGTCTATGAGCAATAAAATTATGGGAACGACGAAACCAAAATATTCCCAAAAACGGGAGAGATTGTTTAAGCCTAAGAACATCATAAAGAACAGGTGCTGAAGCAATAGAGCACGAAGCTTCTTCATTTGCTGCTAAAATGACAGATGCCGCATCACCAAAAACGGCCAAATTCCAGAACTGGGTTTCTGAAGCAAACTTTAGAGCCTCTCGAAGCGCAATAAATTCAATAACTTCAGGATCGTTGACGCCTCCAATACGCTTGGAAAATCCACGCACAAATTTCCCATGTGAATCAATAAGGGCAACTCCAATACCAGCAAAAGGGGCAAACGGGGAGAAGGCCCCATCAAAACAGACATGCCAAAGGTTTGTTGGGGAGGATGCAAGTGGATTACCAGTTAGAGCAGATGAAGGGATTTCTGGGTGCAAAGACAAGTGGCTGAATTCTTGGAGAATGGTGTTTGCAGACACGACAATGGAGAAAGGCTCACAAGCAACATTTTCAAATTTAATTTTATTTCTAAAAAACCAAAGTTGGTTGCAAACAACAGCAAAAAGGTTTCTAATATCAGTAGGTAGGTTGATAAGCACTTCTTGAAACCAAAATGGGAAATGAGATTGCGTATAACGAGAAATGATTTCCAACAAACCTGTCATCCTCCAAACCATTTGGGAAAATTTGCAGTGGAAGAATAAATGCATCGCATCACAATTTTGAGTGTGACAAAAAGAGCAAGAGTCGACAAAGGAGAGATGGTGATGAGCTAGTAAGTCCATTGTAGGAATAGCCCCGGAGCAACATCGCCAAGCAAAAAATTTGAAATGAGGTGGGATTTCCAGCTTCCAAACCTTTTTCCATACCGGATTAGAGGATGAGCAGGAGGCTTGGTCAGTGAGTGAATCCGTATGGAGCAGGTTCGAAGTCAAGGTTGCGTGGTACGCCGTTTTAACCGTGAATTTCCCATTCCGTGAGTGATGCCAACACCAAATGTCGTCCATGTTACCTTCGCTAATGGAGAGGGATAAAATCAGAGAAGCCTCTTCGGGGGGAAAGTTTGATCTCACTAAAACTTCCTTCCAACATGAATTGGTACTGTCAATGAGGGACGAGACTTTGCAGTCAACAAACGAGTCTGTGAGTATCGGATGAGCATGAAAATCAGAGGTTCTGGGAAGCCATGGGTCGCGTCGAATATCCGTAGAAATACCTGAACGTATAAGCCGTCGAGCGCCAAGAATGATAACTGTCCTACTCTCAAGGATACTTCTCCAGCTCCATGAAGGCCTAGCGCCTGGCCGAGCTTGAAGGAAATTACCATTCGGATAATAGCACGAAAAATCCTAGAAACAAGTGATGATGGTTGAGTTAATAAACGCCACGCCTGCTTTGCTAGAAGGGCCAAATTGAAAGCCCGAAGATGTCTGAAACCCAGCCCTCCCTGATCTTTTCCCCGTAAAATTTTCTTCCAAGAAAGCCAATGAATTTTCCGGCCATCAGCAGAGCTGCTCCAAAGATAATTAGCGGTCATGGACTGAATTTTATCAAGAATAACATCGGGGATTCTGAAACACGACATAGCATAAGTTGGTATTGATTGAATGACAGACTTAATAAGGATATCTCTCCCCGCAAAAGAAAGCGTTTTCTCCTTCCATCCTTGAATTCTTTTCCACACTTTGTCTTGGATAGAGGCGAACATCTCACTTTTATTTTTTCCAATGACCGATGGGAGGCCAAGATACTTACCATGCGAAGTAACTTGTGGGATTCCAAGAATTTGTGTAACTCGCTGAATGGTGGACACGTCTGTATTCGGGCTGAATAAGATTCCCGATTTTTCCAAATTTATGCGTTGACCAGAAGCTCGTTCAAATAATTGAATCGCAAATTTAAGTTGTTGTGCTTCTTCAATAGTCGCCCGTCCAAAGAGGAGAGTGTCATCGGCAAAAAATAAATGCGAGATACATGGGGCGGTCCTAGAGATACGGATTCCGTGAATTTTTCCGGCTGCTTGTAAATCCTGCAAAATGTTAGAAAAAACCTCCGCACACAATATAAAAATATATGGGGAAAGGGGATCCCCTTGGCGAATACCGCGTTGGGGAAGTACAGAGCCAAATTGTGAGCCATTAAGTAAGAATGACAGAGATGAGGATGTGATACAAAGGCGCACAAGCTCTATGAAGGAACGAGGGAAGCCTAGGGAATTTAGGACAGCGAGAACAAAAGGCCATTCAACTCTATCGAAAGCTTTGCTCATGTCAAGTTTAATCGACATATGACCCATTTTACCTGTGGTTCGAGATTTCATAGAATGATGAATCTCATAGGCGACAAGAATATTGTCCGTAATAAGCCTACCCGGGATGAAAGAAGATTGCGTTTCTGAAATAATTTTAGGTAATAGAGGACGGACTCTATTGGTTATAACCTTAGACGCAATTCTATACGTGACATTACATAAGCTGATGGGACGAAATTGGGTAATGAAGTCGGGATTTTTATTTTGGAATGAGGACGACGTGAGTAGAGTTCATATCGGGAAGGGTCGTTTTAAATTTAAAAAATTGAGAACAGTGCTAGTAATGTCGTGCCCAATAATATGCCAATATTTTTGAAAGAAAATCGGGACATACCATCGGGGCCGGGAGATTTGAATGGGTGCATATGTTTGATAGCTTTTTGCGACCTCGGCCTCTGTAAAGGGACTAGTCAGGACGTCAATCATATCTCTCGTAACTCGTGGTCTAACCCGGCTTAGCGCTTGAGAGATATCAGATTGGGATGGAGAGGTGGTAGAGAAAATGCCCTCGAAATAGCGAACGATAATTTTTCAATATCCTCCAAGTTCGTATGTGGCTGCCCAAGGTCATCTTTTAGAGAAGCGATATGATTAATCTCTTTACGTTTTGAGGCGTGTGCATGGAAAAAGGACGTATTCCTATCGCCATTTTTGAACCAATGTTGCTTCGCCCGTTGCTTCCATTTAATATCATTCAACTCAAACAAGGAGTCAAGAGAGCCGTGAAGTTCTATCAGACGTTTCTTGATAGCTTCCGTAATGACGCCCTTTTCAAGTATTAAAATCTCAGCTTTTAGTTCAGCAATTTTGGTGGAAAGGCATCCAAAGTTAGATTTTCCCCAAGAAGACAGACCCATGAGGCAGCGGTGCAAATTTTCCGAGATGTTTGAAGTGGAATTCCATGAGGCACGAATAATATCTTCACAATCTGAGGACTTGATCCAAAATGATTCAAATCTAGGGAGCCTTTTAGTGCGTTTGATGATCCGGTCAGAATGGGGGGGAGGGATGTGGAGATGAACAAGGTGATGGTCGGATGTGAATGAAGGGATGTGATGGATTTTTTGGCCGGGAAAGAGGTTATGGAAGGCCGGATTACACAGGCATCGGTCAAGCCTCCCTCTTTGAGTGAACGGGGTAATAGAAAGTCTCTGCCATGTATATTTAGGTCCAGAAAAGCCCATATCAAATAGATTGCAATGATCGATAGCTTCACGAAAGAGAGTGATTTGCCAAATTGCGCGAGGGCGACAACCAGAAAATTCATTTTGTTGTAGGACCTCATTGAAATCCCCAATACAGACCCATGGCTCTTGAGCGTGAGAGTACAGATTTTTGAAATTGCTCCAAAAATTACGACGCTGAGATACATCCGGCTGCCCGTAGACCCCTGTAAATCTGAATTTTTTTGACCCAAAAGTGATATCGGTGTCGATAAATCTGTCACTGTACCCGCGGAGTGTCACATTGAAAGTTTTCTGCCAAAGGATAGCTAAGCCGCCCGAACGGCCCGTTGCAGCTACGGAGAGACCAAAATAATCCAAGGAATTTTTCAGACGATTGAAAACCTGAACACTGCATTTGGTTTCACAAAGGAAAACCAAATGGGGAGACTTGGTGCGAATGAGTTCGCGTATTTCTTGAACTGTACGGGGGTTCCCAAGCCCCCGACAGTTCCAACTCAAGAGATTCATATTGATTGGCGGGGCCAGCTCTCAGGCTCGGCCTCCGCCATTGTAATAGTTGAGGATTCAAGAGTATCCATTGCCAAGTCCAACTGCTCGTGGGATGATTCAGAATGCCTTGCCTTTTTTCGACAATTTCCACGGGGATAACTTGGAGTTCCGGGTGGGTAGAATTGAACATATTTAGCTTTCTTTTGGCACTAGCTGGGGAGGGAATAAAATCAGGGAGAGAGGAAAGGTTCATGCGATGTTTGGCCTTGAGAAATTTACGAGTAAGTTTTCTCGCTGGGGTGTCCAAATGCATCGGGACAGAGACAAGAAACGGGCTACTGGGCAAAAGAGATTGAGTAGGTAGGATTGGGTTGGCTGAGGGGTGAGATATAGGAGACCGGGTGTTAGAGGATGAAGGCTGAGAAGGAGATAATATTTTGGGGGATTGGTGTTGGGATGCAGGGGGTTTCAAGGTGGGTGGTGATGAAGCAGGAGGAGGATGAGGGGCCAGTGAGAGTGTTTGGGGAGGTGGGGGTTTATCAATAGGATGGGTAGGGGATATATGGGAGTCGGACAGTGGGACAGTCAAGGTAGGCTCAAGCGGAATGTGAGGATCTGAATTGTGATTTTTGTGGAGAGCAGTAGCACCGTCTAGATGATTATGAGGGAGGGAGAGATTCAGGTTATGTGATGGAGGGTTCAACGAGGAGCGGGCAACAGAGGTTTCATTGTGTTCCGGAATGGGTGTGGGGCGTGAAGAATGGTGAGAGGGATCAGGGTTGAGTTGTGGGTCATTAGGGGGCTGAGAAGAGGGGGTTTGACGATTAGAGGAGAAGGGGTTGACAGTCTGAGATGCACGAAGCCAATTGCCGTACTGATGGTGGTCATTATCTTGTTTCTCATGGAGAACATGCTCGTCACAATCTTTGATTACATGCCCCAATATACCACAGTGAAAACAAAAATCGGGTAGCCTTTCATATTTCAGAATAATAGGCTGATTTTGATACATTTGGTCGAGATGAATGACCCGGCAAAGTGGCTTGCGAATATCTACTTCAGTTTTGATTCGGAGGAATTTTCCAAGGACTGAACCTGACAAATCGGTTTGGACGTCCAAATAGTTGCCAATGAAATTCCCTGCACGCTCGGCAAAGCTTTTCGTAAAAAGACCCAGGGGTAGCCCATGAAGTTGCACCCAAAAGGGACAAGAATTAAAGTGCAGCTGAGACGAAATCATATCAGGCGACGGTTCTCGGAGCAATAACAGGTATTTATCGAAAAGCCACGGTGCGCCCAAAAGAACCCGTTTCTTATCAGCAAGGCTTCCAAAAATAAAGAGTACAATATTATCTTGGAGCGGCTTGCAGGTGAGAGTGCCTTTAGGGCTCCAAAGTCTTTTAAACATGGCCACGATTTGATCGAAACTGATAATCCGTGGCGCAACCAATTTCCCCACCAGGCTTAAGGACGAGTCAAAATGATCGGAGATAATACCTTCTGTGGAAATAGGGGCTTTTTCTTTTGCGTCGAGGGAGAGACGAGCATAAAGGGCAGCAATATCCTCATCCATGACCGTCGATAGAACTCGAACGTAAGACCAGGAGTAACCCACGAAGCGCGAGAGATGTTTGACAGTCCCAAGTCGTCGTTACTGGAGAAGCCGAGATCTGCAAAAAAAAACCAACAGACAAGAGGGGGTTAGAGGAAAGTCAGGGGTGAAAAAGCTAAACACAAGCAGAAAGAAGACAAAAACGGAGCCTGAGAAAAACAGAGTAAAAGAAGAAAACAAAACGAAACAGAGTTGTTGGGGAGAAAAGCAAAAAAGGAAAAAACAAAGTGAGAGGACAAAGATTCCTAAGAAACCAGAGAATAAACTGAAAGCAATTAATGAAGAAGACAAGGGAATAAACAGCAAACAGTTAAGAATGTAATCATTAATCAGTCATTGGAGGAGCCCCAATGAAGGACAAGACAGCTTGGAGCTGAAAGCGGCGCTCACAGGGTGTTTCCAAAGAGAAAACCCTAGGGACTGATCTGTTAGATTTAATGATTTAATTGCAGTGAAATGAGAAAAAAATTATCTCTGGGTTCTTTATATTTCTTTGATTTTTCAGTTATCTTGTCATTTGGGGTTTTGATTTATTTGATATAAAAAAAATTCTGATAGGCCATATGGAGCATATAGATTCTGGGGAAAATGAAAAGGGATTTGGGATTGTAAATTGTGAAAAATAATTTTTTAATTTTTAATTTTTTAAACAAATGCCTGAGAAATTGTGCCTAATGTTTTGTATTCTCATTTTGCAAATTGTGC
The DNA here is from genome assembly GCA_016081115.2 of Rehmannia glutinosa. Lineage (NCBI taxonomy): Eukaryota > Viridiplantae > Streptophyta > Magnoliopsida > Lamiales > Orobanchaceae > Rehmannia > Rehmannia glutinosa. The sequence continues at coordinate 56,807,184 of CM071934.1, read as the reverse complement.
AGATGTATTCCATACAGAACCCGAAAAACCAACAAATCATCAACAGTCCATGAAACTTTAGTTGAGGACTTGGAGGTCCTTTTGATCAGCTCTCAGAAGAGTTCTAAAATGATGTTCCCTAAGGTTAACTTTTTACACACATTCCATTCTTTTGGGTACAGGGCAAATGAATTGTATGGAATAGTGTAATGACGTTGTTTATTTTGCAATGAATTCATCAGGGTGGTTGGGAACTCGACGAGGATATCGAATTGGCCGCTTTACGAGAGACATTAGAGGAAGCTGGTGTAATCGGCTCACTTGGGGTTAGTATTCTTGAATCAATGTATGGAGTGTTTGCAAAAACTTCTGCTGTTAGAATAAGTGATTTATTGTAGCAGAAGTAAAAGTAGTTGACAATCAGAAGTTGGTCATGTTTACAAATAAAAGCAAAAGTTGAGAATGCTTGGTGAAAAAGTTGTGAAAATATTTATTTGTTTGTAAAATGAAAACCAAAAGTAGTATATGAAGCAGAAGTTGGCATTTGCAAACCCTAAAAGTGATTTTTTTCAGCCAAAAGTAGAGAAACAGTTTTTTCTAGTCACTGCAAACACTCCCGTAATATGTCAATGCCTATAGATTCAATCTTTCTTCTGTCATTTTTCTAAATTGCCATTTTCTTGCAGGAAAAATTAGGTGAATGGATGTTCAAGAGCAAAAGCCAAGAAAAATTTCACGAGGGATCCATGTTTTCCATGTTGGTCACCGAGGAATTAGATGTTTGGCCAGAGAAAGATGTTCGCCAACGAGTTTGGGTATGTTCTTGTGTTTAAAACTGAAGTTCTAAAAATATTCGAATGCAAAAGTCAATGCCGTGTTATAAATACTTATGTGGGATTTTGAATATATGTTGTAACAGATGACAGTAAACGAAGCTAGAGAAGTATGCGTGCATTCTTGGATGAAAGAAGCTTTAGATGCCTTTGTTTGTCAATTTACGCATCGGCAAATAGTGGAGGAGGAAACCCTAACGTCATGTAGATTAGAGTTGTGCAGAACCGAAGAATTAAGACTTAGCATTGGAGCTCAAAGTTCAGATGAAGATGTCGACTGTTATTTGTTTAGTTGATGGCAAGTAGGGTTCTTTCGTTTGTTCGTTCGTTTGTTTGTTTGTTCCACTTTTGTGGATTGCTGCTAACTTTCAAACGAAACCGTTTGACGCATGATGAGTTGGTAGGATAGAGAGGGAGAGGTATTAGAGAAGTTTGTACAAAATTGATCGGCTTGATTCTTTTATTCATTGATTCTTTTTGCTGTTATTACTTTGCGGTTGTTAAGTTTCTAGGTAAGTTCACTTTTGATGAAGCATTCTTGGAAACTTGTACATTGCACACCAATATTGAACAAGCTGGTTTAATTTCTAGGCGTTATTCAACCGATGCGGATAAATCTATTGTTTTGGGCATTCAATCGTTAAAAAGGTTTGTGTGAATGCCTTACATTTTTGAATTCCAAATTGTCTTTGCTGATCCATATGTAATTCATTGGGACAATGGCACTGGCCTTTTAATCAATTTCCTGATTGTCTTATTCATTAAATTTTTTGTGTAAGAGTTTTGCATTCAGAATTTGGAAAAGAGTATTGAGATTACATGACACTATAACGTATACCTATAATTGTGATCAAATTTTGTATTATTGTCGTTTTTCCTATATCACTTTTAACCAAACACCCTTTGAATCAACATTAGCAAGCAAAAACAAAGAACGAGAGTACCAGTGCTACAAGTTACAATATGAAAAATCCACCACAGCCCACGTAGTAAGAAAACAACACAACAATATCGTATCAGCGTAACAGCATGTACGTACATAAAACTAAGGGAACCACATTTGCCAAATCTTGATTACAGGACACTGAGCCTACAATCATTTGTCAAATCTTGATTCCTCTCATTGGCCTCAACTATAGGGCAGAAGAATAATCAACAATATTCACTATGATGGCAAATGCAATGGAAAGGATACTTATGCATAACAGCATAAGGAAACCTTAAAAAGGACAACTTCTATTTTCCATTTCCAATAATGCTTTACAACACCCGAGCTCCCATAAAAATACAGAATATTGAAATGAAACAAATCTTTGGAAGCAATCGCATAAAGAAGATCACTTGAGTTATGCGTAACATCCAAGAAAGCTAGCCTAGTTGGTACACTAGAAATTGTCATCTCGAATAGTAAGCGGGAGAAAATGAAGCCACACACAAGCATGAAACCAGAAGCTCAATCCCCATTACAACCGACATCGTGAGCTCATCAGACTTTGATGCGGACCACAAAAGAACCTGCTCAGTACACGGGAGGAATAATAAAAAAATAGTCAGTGATTACAATATCATTGATTAACATTCAATTTATTGAATTACCAGCACAGCCTGACTAGTGTATTTAATATTAGATGTTTTCAACACTTTCCCTAGTAGAGACTAAATGATTTTCCAAAGGCCAAGCACTTAACTATCTCGGTGTGAATTGCCTAAATTTGCTTGTTTTTATACATAAAATAAAATAATGATCGTCACATCTAAATCTTCACTACTAGGAAGGAAAATAATATTCAATGTCTGTGACATTTTGCACTAGTAATTTGTGATTCCATGTAACTATAACACAGCAGAGTTATGATTGATAAATATCAACAAATAAATCAGCCCATTGTCTAATCTCTCAAAACCCCTCTTAGTTATGACCTTTGTGGTTTATAGGACTTCATCTTGTTTCATGTATACTGCCATTGTAGTCACATGCGTATTTGCTTTGTAATCAAATTCAAATCAAACTTACCCAATGAAAGTGTTGGAACCAAAAGCTCAAGGAAAATAAAAATGTTAACGTATAGCTCAAGCGAGCCAACTAATCATAACTTCCATATTTATAGAAGAGGAACGGAAGCCGCCACATAGAAAAATGGGGGAAAAGAAGACAGGGAAGATGATATGTAGTGGTGCATATCTGGTAGAGTCAATAGTCAATTAACAAAAACAACTTGCTGCCTTAGCCTGCTTAGAATATTGAAATCTCACTCTCACACAAGAATTTTAACGCAAGAGGTTGGAGAAAAAAGGATTCGCCTCAACTGAGACTGACCATCTGTAATAGTTATGGCATGCATCAGTTAGAAGTACTTGAGTCACTTTCAGTTTGCCTCGAAAACTGTGAAAGTCTGAAATCTCATTAGCTAAACAACAACAATCTCACTTATCTTCCCAGGAAAAGTAAAATATTAATTATGAAGGGAATGTGTTTCACTAGTCTGCCAAAAATGATGAGGGATATCACACTGTAAAGCCTTATAAAGTTGTCATAGTTAGTCAAAATGTCATCTTTCAGGAACTGCAGGGGAAAAAAAAAGATCATCTCAGGGACAGTGGACGTCTAGATAAAGAACTTGCAAGCGAAAACGAGGGACATGTAGAGGGTGACCACAAGATAAGTAAACATGTTACCCTCCAGGACTCTATAGATTAGTTACCGAAAACCTTTAGTAAATCAAAAGTCCAAGATCAGTTTGCATCACTGATGATTAAAACACTTAGGTTCTCAATGCATCTACAATATTATAGCAGAAAATGAAATGGATGTAAATTAGGACCCCTGAGTTATTTTAGAGCGTGTGACATAGTTAATGATTTAATTCACACTCCTTAGGTTTAAACAGATACAGAAAATAAGAGAACGCTAAGCGTTCATTGAATATAAAGCCAAAACCAGGCAATATTTTGCGTAGTTCAAGAGGAAAGAGAGATTCGTCATTGGAAAAGCAACGGAAGATTTTAGGGCTTGTCAAGGCATAGCAGTGGCATGGCAGTGTCATCCCATTTTAGGGGCTTGACAAGGCACATTGCCTACCTTAAGGCAACAGTGGGACAAATGGTTGTCAGATAAAATTGCAGAAGTGACTCTAAAAGCAAACTTCATAGTTTTCCAGCAATCTTTATGAGAACCAGTTTTCACTTCTAAGTACCTTATGCCAAACAAAACTGAGCTCTAACTGAACAATTAATATTGGTGACACTTTACTGCCTAAGCCTTTTACACCCTTAGTCATAATTTTCACTGATTATGTTCCACGTATCTTGCATAGCTTTCTGCAGAAGACCTCCATAACACGAATACCTTCTTAAATCTTAGCCACCCCTATTGTTTTCATTAGAAATTGGTACATGATAAAAGAGAATGCAGTCAAGGCAATGAGGATTCAAGGCAATCCATGCTTCCAATCTAACATACACGCATCTTTTCATCCACTCAGTCTCCAGGCAGATCTTTCTCACAAAAATAAGCGCTAAAATTCTTTCTCAATGGGACACCATTAGAAGTCTAAGAACAAAATTGCCAGGGGCGTTTGGCACTAGTGGGCTGGTGTCTGGTGGCTTAGACAAGGGCAACAACAATGAAGATGGCAACTGCAGCAGCCACAGGTGGTTGGTGCTGCTTGAAATGAGATGAGTGGGTATGCATTAGCAATTGGTGAAAGGACAATGAACGCAAAAGAGTGGAAAGTATTAGATGGATATCTCATGAAAGAGTTTCCTTAGTTGCTTATCTTTAGATCAACCTCTCTGATCTCTGATCCTATCCCTCCACCAAACAGGGCCTCAGGACCATAATCACATTTCGAGAAATTTTAACAACGCACTTGTTTGATAGTCAACAAATGTGGGAAACAAATAACAATCTTCCGAATGACTACCTTAAAAAAACCACCAAACTGTTATGATATTCTCCTACACCACTCAAACAGGCAGGTGAAGATGATATTGCCAGACACAATAAGTTAGTAGAGTGCAGACACATTCTTCATAAGTGGAAAGGTAAAGCAAATCTATTGTGCAAGGCTCATCCTAGCTAATTAAGTCAGGAGAATAAATAAAGATTCAAGAAATACAAAAAAAAATAATAAAAAAATTTAAAAAAATGAACAAACTAAAATATGATAGGTAAACAAGATTAAGAAGAGAGTAATACTAGAAAACTAACCTAGTTAGTCAGATGTTTGAAAGCACAAACCCTTCTCAGGACGAAAGTTCAATTTCATTTACACAATTAAATCAAACAATATCAATTGGCACCATATAACTTTCTTAGTTTTTCAAGGTTTCACTTTTAAAAGCATTTTTCCAGTAAAAGGATCATGATTAACTTTCTAAAACACAATTTTTCTATACTTTCATATATATTGAACCTTATCTCTTTGAGTCATACATAAGCTTCAAATAACGAAACAAATGCACCGTCGCTAATCAGTAATCGCTTGCAACTCCAATTGTTATTTTACCACAATTACGACGATTTAAAACGTTGAAATGTCTTCTCTGTTGGAAAACTACTTCCATCTCTCCAACTCGCATGCCAGATAATGTTAGTCAAATACGTGTCAGTGTAATCATCCGTTTTAAACAGAAGTTTCTAAACTATTACAATTAGCAAATAGTTTTTCCAATTAGGGACACTTTGGTCCCATAGGTAGGGGATGAAAGTGATGGGATCCAATCTCAATACCCCCTAAATCCACCCTTATACTCGACTGCAGGTACAACTATGAACACATACTGGGTAACGGGTATGTTCAATCTGTTAAGGGTTACAGTTATAAGAGATTTTCAAACTTTAGTAGCCAAGAACAATTTTATCAATAAAATTAACAAATGGATACCCATTATTCTGCGTGAACATTTTATTCTATTATTTAGTCTTCATCTGTAAATTATATAAACCAGACTCTGGAATGTAAAAAAAGTAATAAGCTCACATGCTGGGAGGTTGGATATATCTGCAGAAACTGCACATGGTATTCCCAAGTTTGAAAGTGCTCCCCTTATAATTCCACAAGGAAAGTAAAGATGCAAGCCGGTAGCTTGTGCTGCTTCGTTTTCTGCCATTGCTGAAGGATCTTGAATCGAACCAGATGTTACAAGTGACGGATCAACTGACATGTGTGCCAGCCACCGAAACCAATCATCTTGCAATACAAAAGTACCCTGTAAAGAAAGTAGAAGTGAAGTCATACACATTTCTCATTATATTAATTACCAATTCTGTACAATGCATACCCTATGATTTGTCTTTAAATTATCTATCTGCTTCTTGAAGAGATCAGACCAAAAGTCCTTGCAAATAAACTTAATAGCCTCCAGGTGATCCGTGAACCTTGGCCGATCCATTGTATACCGACGAGAAGAGCAACGAAATCAGAATGAGTATCCTCATGAAGACATGAAAGCTGATGGCAAATGTGATGTGTACCAGACATTCTATTTATAACTATTGCTTTATTTGTTATTACTTTGGCAAGGCAGGAAAAAATGCACCCTGTCCAGATTTAAGCCTTGCTAGAATGTCCAGTTAGTGTAAAAGGTCAGGTAAAACTATTATGGAGATTCAAAAATTGAGCTGCTTTATACTGTTAAGAGTGATCTTGATGCCTCAGTGTTTGACTCTGGAATAGAAAGGTGTGTGTTATACTGTAATATATATGTAATCCTTTTTATGCACATGCAATCAATGAAAACGAAAAGATCCAGCATACCCAATATCATTTCTCTGGCAAGAGCATATTTCTTGCTGACCTAAAGCACAGCCAGAACCAGTAACACCACCAATCAAATAATGATAGTAAGCAAAAGCGTTCGGAGCAGCAACCTATTTTGCAGTACTCAAGGCAATGTTTACCTTACCTGCAAGGCTAAATCATCCCCCAAGTGCACCAACAGTACCTCCTTTCTTCTTCTCCTTTTTCTTCCTCTTTTATCCTTGCACTTAATAGTATATAATCATAGTCAATCCACGACTTTCCTCCTCTTTTATAATTGTTGAGAGACAATTAACCAAGTCAATCTTCCTAGACAATGAGGAGCCAATCACTAGCATTGTGCAATGGTATTAGGCATTGGCCTGATAGCTCTCTCATCAAAACTCCTATTAAATCATATCTGAGTGGGAACATGTGTTCCCAATTTAGTCTTCTGGGAATGAATTTTTGTGTGAATGTATTGATCAACTCATCAACCATCAAACAATTTGTGTTTTTTTCCTTCAGCCATTAAAACGGTCGTATCAATCCAAATTTGCTTAAATTTCCCATTTAGCACAACCATTCCAAATTTTAGCTTCAATACATAAATAATTGGGAAAATACAAGGCCTCCACGACTCATCATCCAAATCTATATAAAGTGTATGCTTGTAGAGAGTAACAGAAAACCTACCTTTCGGATAGTCGGTGGCCAACCTGAAACCCAATAGCTTCGATCCTCGGCGCGGCGAGTTCGGGCTTGTTGGCATAGACGCCCTTGCAATACGACGAAACTATCTCCGCCATCAAACTCTCCACGCAGCTTTCTGCTACTTCTCTTACCATGCTCTTTCTTCTCTGCGTCTGGGGTTTCGATTTGGGATCCAACGGGAAATGGATTAGATTTGGATTTTGTACCAATGTAAATTGGGTACTCAAAATTGTTAATGGGAGTGCTTGCAATCACTTTTATTAAAAAAAAAAAAAGTGGGCGTTTTGGCTAAAAAATTATTTTAAGTGTTTGCAAATATTTTCTATTTCATCTAATTAGAATCTTTTTCTATGTCTATTTGACTTTTACAAATAAATAATATATTTATAATTTTTTCACCAAATACTCTCAACTTTTGATTATAAGCTTTTGACTATATTTTCAAATACTACTAACTTTTGATTTCTAACTACTTTTACTTATGTTACAATAAATTACTTATTCTAAAAGCATAAATTTTTACACACTCCCAATTTATTTCTCTATATGCTAAAATCAAAACTCATCACGTTTTATTTGAAGCTCTACAGAGAAAATAAAAAAGAAAAAAACAATAGTGCTTGAATTGAAATTTACCAAATTGGTTACCTAAGTAGAGCTGCAAATGAATCAAGTCGTTCGTGAGCTATTCTAAGCTCAACTCGTTAAAAGCTCATTTGAGCTTATTTAATGGGGTTCGTTAAAATAAATAAATAAAACTCAAATTTAAGTGGTACCCCAAACCATAGATTTTGAATTCCATAACATTCTAGATGTTCTCAATTTGAATTTTTATGGAATACATTAAATCTTGATGTCATCAACTTGAATTTTAATGGATTCTACGAAAATCCACCTGTAGGTCCCAAGGGATGTGAGTGTAAGGTTTAGAAGGCGGGGAGGGGGTTGAATAAACCTTACCAACTTTTCAAATTAGTCCTTTTAAATATTGAGTTAATACTTCACCGTTTGTGTCTTGATGGGACTGACTAAGTTAGTTAATCGCCAGAGTTAGTCACTCAGCGATTTCGGATCGAGTTGATGGAATAACTCGATTGTTTTGACTAAAGACTTAACTCGACATTGTGATTTATTTTATTGGAAGACTTAACACCCTTGAATTTGGTTGAGTTTGTTTTAATACTTGGTTTTAGCACTCAGTTGATTATCAATTGGATAGCAAATTTATCAACAGAGATATAAAAATAAGATGAGAAATCAAGGTCTTTGAAATGTAAATGACAATAAGTTTTTATAGAGGTTCGAAGATGGGGTAATTCTTCTACTTCTCTCTTCTCCAACTGGAGGAACGGGAGGAATCCACTAAGTATCGATCAATATACGAGTGGTTAACGACCCGATACATGTCTTGATCACACACGGTGACTTGATCCTTTGGGACTCGGCCTCACGGAGATGTCTTGGTCACACAGTGGCTTCTCGTGACGACTCGGCTTCTTCACAGGGGGCTTTGCGCTTGCTACACACTGACCCACTTGCTCAAGCTTCTTGGATTTGATCACGAAGCCCTCCAAAAACTTGAGACTGGTTCGACTTGAACCTTCCTACAATCCTCTGTGGAATGTAGACACCTTGATTCTTCAAAAATTTCCTCTTCAAGCTGATTGAAGTTATCTTTCCTTCACGGTGAGTGTTGGATTGATTTCCTTCGTAATGTAGGCTTGAGGATTGATCTTGAATGATTTGAGAATATATTAGGTTACAGTTCAAATGTTTGTTTGTTTGAATGTTCGTGGTTCAGGTTACCTTCTCTCAGAGTTATTCCTCAGCCTTTTATAGTGATCTTTCAAAAATCTGCCCGTTGAAGAGATAGGCTTATTTTTGAAAGTCACTTGTGGTCGTTGGCTTGTCTTGTTGCAGTCCTTGGAATTTCCATTTCCTCTTATGAATGATTCTTCAGCTTTTCAGAGTTCTGACATGGTGCAGTGCTTCCCATTGGTTTATTCCTTTTGCACGCTCGAACCGAGCACTTCAAGAAAGGCAAGATGGAGGTATTACTTGTTTAAGTAATTCTCTTGATTTACGGCAACGGATCTCTTTCGATTTGTCTTGACTTATTTGCATTTTCTTAACATCCCCAGGTGACTTGAGTCGACTTCCAATCATTTGATGACTCTTCCGTCACTTCAACCTCGAGACTTGGGTGTCTTGAGTTGACTTGACCGATACTTCACTCACCGCATCTCACCGCACCTTGATCGAGTTCCGTCTTCTCTTCTTTGCCATACTCACCGCTTGCGGTGAGTCTTCCTTCTAGTCTCCAGTTGTCTTCTTGCATGTTTAGGCATACCGACTTAACTCACTCGACCATTTCTATCTATTACAATGCAGTTTACAACAAAAATGGGGTGCCAACTTCCTATTCTAAGTTTTACATGGCATTCATCAAAATCTACAAAATAATTTCCCAACAATTTCCCCCTTTTTGATGATGCCAAAACTTAAAACATTCATACAATTATTTAATAACAAAGATACATACAGACAAATGTAGAACCACAGAATGTATGTTTAGAATCGATCTTTTATTGATCATAACATTCTTGTTCTTTACATAGCTGTTTACAGAGTGTATCAGAGCTTAAGCCAAAAAAAAAATTGTATCAGAGCTTAAACGGGGCTTAGACTAACCATGATGTTCTATATCTACTCACGTATAGAAATTGCATAATTTTATTCAATGTACAGAAGACTTACATAGAGTGTATTTACATAGTAAAATACATGAAGGGGTGACAACAACACTTCATCTCCTTCATTTGCATCCTTCTTTCATCTTCTTGACTCATCATCTCGACCTTTTTCTCTTTTTCTCATCTTCACCGCCTTCTTCTTTTCATACGCCCTTCCTCGGCGCCTTCATCTCTTCTTAGTTTTTCTTGTCTTTCCTCCCACAAATTGAGTTTGTCTTTTATTTTCTTCTTCAATTCTCTTAACATACTCATCATTGTTCTTTGCCACTTGCAGTTGGCTATTTCGACAAATCCGGCCAAGAGATCCCTCCTTTTTGCCTGGATCTATGTACTCAATGTTTTTGGCGAGTTCTGTGTCCAAACATCTTCCTCCACCATCGCTTCTTCCTCTCCGCCTCGGGCGTGTATTATCTTGGGGCCTTCTTTTTCCCCCGGTGAGTGACAGCAGAGTGATCGCCAGTGGTTTGTTTGTCGCCTTCTTCACATAGTGTGAGACCTTTTTCCCAAGATAAATCCGTGCTTGAGCCATGGACATGTTTGCGAAATAACCTTGGATGCGAGCGTCTTGAATTCATCAACAGATCTTGTCTCGATTCCAGATTCAAATGGCATAGGTGTCTCTGTCTATTGGAATGCCTCCATGTTGTTTCGAATATCCATAACTCGGCATTCATCCTTCCTTCCATTTCCTTCATCCCTCGCTTCAATGTCTTTCTCTTTTCACCATTGGTACAAAGCAGAGTGTTGGAGTGGCAGAGTCATTGGGAGTTTTGATAATATCACCGTGACAAGACCTTGTTGGGGGTTTTAGCAATCATCAAGGTCACATCTTTCGAACCTTCCCCCTCAATGATTTCCTTTCTTCTCTCTTATTACTTCCTCATTTGTCTTTCCTTCTTCACCGCTTCCTCTTCCTTCTCAAACCGAGATCCCTTCGGCGCCTTTAGGTATTCCTCTTCCCCTTTTTGGCATCATCAAAGGAGAGAGGAACCCCTGGAAACAAGCTAGCAAGCAAAAAGTCGAGTCTGCTGATAGTTGAGTTCTACTTCGAATCTGCTGCGGAGTAAGCTGCACGAAACTCAGAGCGGGTGGCGTTGGATTGAGCTGCTACCAACTTCATCTCAGCCATGAGGAGACGAATTTTCGATCTATATTCTCTTCCACACGCAGGAGCTCGTTCTTATTATGTTCACGCAATGACTTTATCTCGTAGTATGAGATTCATGCATTTGTTCAATGTGCTCTTGCAATTTTGTCTTTGCATCAGCATTCTCAGCCCGCCAGACTAAAAACTTGTTGAACAATGTCCTGAAGTATCGAGCTTGTTCCACACACATTGTTTGCTGATGTTGCCACCACTCACGGATCCCGACTATTATGCCTCTCAAATCGCCATGAGTTGGCGTCCCTATTATCTAGCCTCATGTCCGGTGAGGCCTGGTGCCTTTCCATTTTTTCTATCTCAAAATAAGGCTTTGAACACGCCCCTAACTTTTATTGTCACCTCTGTTTGGTGACGCCAAAGGCGTCAAAGTCATAGTCGGCTAGAACAATGGTGTACGATGGAATAACAGGATCAGTGCGTGGAAGCGCTCACGATCTTTAGCGATTCTTCGTGGGAGGTCGCAGTACCTCCGAGAGATAAGGAAATGATTCTACGAAAGGATCATCACGGGCAATCAAATCTATTCAATGATAATTGGTGCTCGTGAAGTCCCTTGTGGAGTCGAACCCGCTGCGGCTTGGGGAGCCTGCGCAGATGGACTCTGTTTTTAGCCGGGTCGTTGTTAAGTCAACTCGACTTGCCGAGCCTCACTGTCTCAACAAACTTCGTCGATATCATTTGGTTTTTCCAAATGAGTTGATCGGGTCCTCGGCCTTATTAGAAGTGTCATCGACGATGATGAGATTTCCATGGGTGGCTCATCATCAAAGTTGAATGTTTGGCGAGTACTCTTGAGGTCAGACTTACTCGTGGTGGGAACATCCTCAGCTGAGTCTTTGGGATCAGTCACAGGGGATGACTCAGCTTCATCGTCTCCTTCCGATCCCAGAAAGGTTACATCAGGATTATCCTGGGAATTGTGAAGAGCACTTATCTCCTTTTCTGATGGATCAATGATAGCAGGAGGGATGTTTTGTGCTTCAGTTTCTCTACCCCGGGAAGTCTCAACCTCCCGTTGGCCTTCATTACCTCCTGCAGTCTCAACTGCAGCGAGGCCTTGGACATCCCTTTTCGGTGTCTGTCACTGTCTTGGGGTCTTCGAGGTGGCATCAATTGGAGTCTCAACTCCATGGATTGCACTTTCATCGCCCAGTGTTAACTCCCGGCGCGATTCTCGTGCCTCGACCGATTGCATCGCCAGCGGCGTCATTAGCTGCAGAAGCGGTTGGCACTTCAGTGAGACAATCACAATCATGCCTCGAGCCTCGCCGTGACAACTTCTTTGTGTGTTTAGCCGTTGTTCCTTCTCCACTTCGCCTCCGAGATGCATTGTGGAGTCACCGCAGAGATCCTCCGACCTTCTTTGCCGGTGGAGGGAGTTCCCCCCACGGGTGGCACACCCCTAAGTGACTTGGAATGGGGTCACTCGTCTCGGACTCCGGATGTTTCACCGAGTATTCAGCCATTGGGGCGGTGGTAAGACACCTTCATTAGGGGTTGGCTCGATGGGGTCCCCACTATCCCGTTTCATCGCCAGTTCCTTAACACCTTCCTCCGAATGAGCCGGGAAAGTGGTGGCAAAGAACAACAATGGCAATATCTTTCGCACCACTCCCATAGGATCTATTTCATTTGTGATTTGGAGGACTCTCCTGGTCCCTCCATCATTCTTTGCTCATGTAGGATTCGGACTCTTGCATTGCTTGCCGCATTTGCAACTCTTCGGGCAAAGAACAAGGTCAGATCCTCATCACTTTCTACGATAGGACGTCAAAGTGAGAGTGTGTATGATCGGTGGTGCAAAGTGAGAGGGAGATCTTGGCCTTCTCACGTGCCTCTGCGTCCTCATTTGCTTTAGCCCGTTCGTTTTCTTTTCGAAATCGCAGATATTGATACAATTATCCTCGTCAAGGGCTTGCAAAGACTGTGTCAACCTCAAGAAACACGAAGAGTTCTTCTTCAAATGAATGAACGGGTCTTTCAAACGCACTCTCGATAGGCTCGGCTTCCATTTTCTCCACTCTCGCAGACGATTTTGGATGTCGGATATAATGGAGAGTACATGATTACATCGTCTTCATCATTCTCTTGTTGGCCCTCGTTTCCAGGGGATTAAGGGTAGCAGACTTCACATTCGACATCTTTAGTAGCCTCATTACTGGTGGAGAAACGTACCGCATCAACAGGTGATTCGGTTGTCTCGATGTTCCTTGTTCCTCACATTTCTCTTTCACGGGTCCTTGACTTGCCTCTGTTGATTGGCCTCACATGACTTGGCCGTTCATCGATCACATCCGGAGACTCTACTTCTCCAGCGATCTCGGGTATCTTCTCCGGTGAGTGGCCGACTCGGCCCGGTTTCTCAAGCTCAACGCTTGAAAATTCTTCTTCTTCTTTTTGTTTGTACCAGGAGGGATTTTGGTTCGGATAAGGTTTCTTCCGAGTCCGGGGCGGCGGGGTCGGTCTTTGTCTTCTTCTTCGAGGAGCCGTGGGCCGTCTTGGCTTATCGTTTTCCTTTTCTTGACGATGGAGAAGGTATTTGAGGTTCCTTCTCCACTGCGGGGTTGTAGGGGAGGAGACACCTGGGGCGAGTGACTTGGGCCAGAAAGGGCGAGGAGCAGATTTCTTTTTCTTTCTTTGCAGGGGCAACTTTTTTTTTTAGCACTGCAGGGGGCCTTCTTCTTTGGTGGAGAGGAGACAGTGTATCTTCAGTGGTCGGTGATTCCCCCTCACTCGTATCAGCTCTCTTAGCATAGGCTCTCTTATGTGCGCCAGAGAGGTTTGATCTGAACATCCTCTTGTTTACATGGAACGCATTTCCATGTCGAAGAGGGACACCTTTTACCTCCATCACCGCCAATCACCAGGCCGTATCCTAGGGAACCTCCAAACGCGTTCCATCCTCCTTGAAGGATTTGTTCCCAACGTTCGCGAGTCTGCTTGAGACAAACTCGGCCAGTTCACTTTTTGTTCTTCAATGATCGCGGCCATTACGATCAACTTTGCTTTGGGATACCGGGTCAAAGCCGCCAAATTTGATATCTATGCATTTGGCAACGATGTCCAAAGAATTTGTGGTAGTCCTCCTTCAATGACCTCTTATTAGTGTGTAGACTACTTTCAAAGATAGTCGGACTTGGCTACTTCCTTCCAAGCGGCGATCAGGTCAACATCGGCTTCATTAATTTCCGACACTCTTACTGCAGAATAACAAGCGTGTTCGCCAAATCCTTAGTAGTAATGATGAACTCCTTTCCATGAACAGAGGACTTGATGCCCTCATCGTGAACTTTGAGTTCACGTAGAAGCGTGCGACCTCTTCCACATAGGTCATCGGAAACTCCAACGTCGAAACGGTTTCACCAAATGTTTCGATTTCTCAAAGAATCTTCTTCACTAGGGTGTCGTCGGACCCCTGTTTCACCATACCATCGAAATCCACAGTAGACCCAGTGTGGATTTGCTTTCCTAGCTTGACAAAATCATGAGTGGATGCCATTTCTCAGTATTTTACCGAACGAAACTTAGAAAATGATCTGAGGATTGAAAGGGTTTTGAGAGAAAATTTTGCTTTTGCTTTCAAGAGAGAGATGAACAGTTTTTGGTAAAGTGAGAGAGAAACGGACGAAATGGTTTAAGTATGGTTCATGAAAGGACGTGCGGGTGATTTTTGAAATGTGATCAAAATCAACGGCTTAGATCTTGCACGCCGATTTGCATTTAATGTCTCGTATTTAATGCGGCAGCATTTATATCCAATCATAAGCTTGGTGTGCGGCTTTTTTTGCTGTACACGTCATAATTATCCGACGTCATTCTTAAAAACATTCTCGCTTAGTAAAAACGAGCATTTGCGGTTTTGTCACTTTGCTCATAAATGACTCAACTTGTCCCTTAGCTGATTTAACTCTTCTTTCCTCGCACGTAAATACTCAACTTTGTCGCCTAACTCTGTGATTTGTCTTCCGATCTGGTGATTCACTTAGTTGATTTAAGAGTTGACTCTTTTTCCTCTTTTCGTGTTTCATTTCTTTTCTTTGAGTCTTCGGGTGTCAACTCACTCAATTAATCCTAACTCATGCTTGAGTTCTTCAAATCTTGACTCACATAATGGTTTTGTGAATATGTCGCCGATAACCGCTTATCGGTTGAAATATATTCCAAGGTGATGTCCTTCTTTTCAACATGATCTCTTATGAAGTGATATCGACATCGATATGCTTTGTTCTTGAGTGCAACACAGATTTTGAGTGATTGCAATTGCACTTGTGTTATCACACATGATTGGAATTTCCTTTTCTTCAACTTCATAGTCTCTCATTCTTTGTCTCATCCATAGGACTTGGGTACAACAGTGCCCGCATGACTATGTATCAGCTTCGTCATTTGTAGAGGTGGCTATTGAATTTTGCTTTTTGCTAAACCAATAAATTTGCCTATTTCAAGCATTTGACATGTGCTCGAGGTGCTCTTCTGTCAACTCTACATCCAAAGATAGTGAGTCGAATAGCCAATTAGCTTGAGTCCACCTTCCTTTGGATACCATAAGCCAACTTCTTGGCTTCCTTTCAAATATCTCAAGATCCTCTTGTTTTGCAGATCATATGGCTTTCTTTTGGAGCAGATTGAAATCTTGCACATACACCTACGGCAAAGGTGATGTCCGCCGCTCACTTCTTTGTAAGATAGAGCAATGATCCAATAAGTGCTCAGATCTTGTTTGATCTGGCTTGCCATCTGCATCCATGTCCATTTTGATGATGTATTCATTGGTATTTTTACTGAAGACTTCTCTTCCATACCAAATTTCTTCATTAAATCTCTGGTGTATTTTGTTTGACTTATGAAGGTTCCATCCTTCAGCTGTTTCACTTGGAGTCCAAGGAAGAATGTCAGCTCTCTCATCATGCTCATTTCGAATTTGCTTTGCATGAGATTTGAAAATTTATCACACAGCTCTTTGTTTGTGGATCCAAAAATGATGTCATCCACATATATTTGAACAAGCAGTATGCTCTTCCTGTCTTGTGCCTGGAACAGCCACCATCCATGTACCAGGTTCCTTGGCACTCAGCTGTTCCTTGAACCTGCAATTAAGGAAATTAAGTTTTAGGTACCCATACTTGCTTGGGTACTGAGAGGTTAGTATTATAAGATGATCCAACCAACCTATAGCCAAATGATTTGACTCTAAGGGGTTGCCATCTATCAGTGCCATAATCATAATTAATTTTGGCAAATTGCTTGGGGGTTCTAGGTTCATACAGCTGTCTCTTTTGTCTGTATGCCTGTGTATATGTTTTAGCAATTGCCTTCTTTGGGTAGTTGTGATATCTCTGAGTGTAGTGCCTAGGTGCATATGTGTGCTGATGAAAGCTCTTATACCTTTGGAATGGCCTTTGCTGAGTTCTAGGCCTTTGCCACTTAGACTTATATTCTATAGGTCTTTGCTGAAAGTTCACATTATTCCAATCAGCTTGGCGTGGGTACTTTCTACCATTCCCTTCATATGTGTTTCTTTTATAAAACTTATGGGGTTTTTGGTAGCTCTGTTTCTTTTTTACTGAGTATTTCTGTTTGGAGTTCTTGAGAGAACTCATTTGGATTTCTTCTCGCTTGTCCTCTCAAAGACACACTCAACTCACTTTTTGTTTTCCTTTATAACCAAGGCCGTTTGCTTGTGATTGTGCTTTGGAATAAATGTGTGTGCACCATTTGGAGTTTTGGATTTTTGAGATACTTCATTACTTGAAGATCCTTTTTCCAAAATCACTTTTGGAGCTTGACATAGCACAGAGGAATTAAATCCTAAGCCTGTCTTGTCTCCACATTCTCTTTGACTTATAATAAGATCATCCAATGATTTAGATGCCTTAGTGAATGAGGCAATCACATTTTGAGGTCATTTTCCCTCTTTTCTATAGCAGCCTATCTCTCGCTACTAGCTTAGCATTTTCAAACCTTTAGATTTTCATTCTCATCGCCTATTTGACTTAGTGTACTCAGCTCCTTAGTCAGCTGTTAGTTTTGGCTTTTGAGTAGGCTGTTTTCCTCATTTAGTAGTGTGTGTGAGGATTTAATGTGTTCAAAATCTTTCATCATTTTGCCTAATGAATCATAAAGATCAGTGGGTGATGAAGTATGTGTGTCACAGTCACTATCACTAGAATCTGAGAGTGATGAATTAGAGTGTACCTCATTTTCTTGGTCGGGTTGGTCTTGTTCCTGGCCATTAAACGGATCAAGGCTTCTTCTTCTTGAGTCACTTGAGTAGTCGACTTCACTACTCTCGAATGTTTGTGTCTCTTGACTTATTGTCTCAACGATCTCTGCGATCAACATTGCCTTTTTCTTTTCTTGTCTTCTTTCTCTCAAGACCTTTCTTTCTTCTTCTTCATTCCTGTATTTGTTGACTATAAGATATGGGCAATCAATGGCATAGTGACTGGTTTCTAGCGGTTCAAAGATAGATTTTCAACCTTTTGATCGACTCTTTCCATTCTTGGATTGTCACCCTTTGATATTCAACTTTTTGATGCTCTGCTCTCTTGGTTGGTCTATCTTCCCTTGACTTGGAGGAGCCGAATGTCTTCCGGAGGATTCGCCCTTGCCTCTCTTGTAGTTCTTATTGAAGAACTTGTTAAACCTTTTAACCATCGGGGCTATTTCCTCTTGGTCAATGACTTCTTTGACCTCGGCTCTCTTGCCATCCTTAACAATTAGAGCATTGTTTTGGGCACAACTGTCTCCTCCTGGTCTTTTCTTCTCACCAAATTCGTAGGCTTTGAGATCCGAGAATAGCTCATGGTTGGATGTCTTGGATAGGTCCATGGAATGTCTTAGTGCCATGACCTTCATTTCCCATTCATTTGGGAGACTTCTTAGAATCTTCATACACATTTTTCTTGTGTATATTCTTTTCCAAGTGCGGATAGCTCGTTGGTAATTTTCGTGAACCGAGCATCCGGTTGATCCAAGGTCTCTCCTGCGATCATTTTGAAATTCTCAAATTTCAGACAAAGAACCGATAGTTTATTTTCCTTGATTTGCTCACGAGCATTCACAAATCAATATTAGCTTGTCCTGATTTCTTTAGCCGTTTTGCATGATTTGACTTTATTGAACATGGCTTTGTCCAAGGTTTTGTAAAGAATGTCCTTGGCCACATTGTCCAAGTTATATCTTTTTCTCGTCATCATTTGTCCATTCGGCTCTTGGTTTTTCAACCATGATAGTGCGGGAGCAACATCCTCTTCACCTTCAGCTGCAGCTCTCCTTACATTTGTGTTCACTTTTAAAATTTGCAGTGGCCCATCCTCTATCACTATCCACATCTCATCGTGTTATGCTGATAGATGAGACTGCATACGAATTTTTCAATCATCAAATTCTTCAATTGTGAACATGGGGATGCGTGTCAAATTTGCTTCCATGATAATAACTTTTCTCGGTAAAAGAGTTTTGAAAGATTGAGTACTAAAACAAGCTTTGAAAAATTTGGAGATCTAGTTCAGTAACCAGTGCGGAAGGCTCAATGAACCAACCGCTTTGATACCACTTGTAGGTCGCAAGGGGTGTGAGTGTAAGGTTTAGAAGGGGGGGTTGAATAAACCTTACCAACTTTTCAAATTAGTCCTTTTAAATATTCAGAGTTAATACTTCACAGCTGTGTCCTTGATGGACAGCTAAGTTAGTTAATCAGCAGAGTTAGTCACTCAACGCACTGACTCGAAATTTGTTGATGGAATAACTCAATTGTTTTGACTAAAAAGACTTAACTCGATTGTGATTTGTTTTTAGCGGAAGACTTAACACCCTTGAATTTGGTTGAGTTTGTTTTAATACTAGGTTTTAGCACTCGATTGATTATCAATTGGATAACAAATTTATCAGTAGATATAAAAATAAGATGCGAAATTAAGGTCTTTGAAATGTAAATGACACAATAAGTTTTTATAGAGGTTCAAGATGGGGGTAATTCTTCTACTCTTCTCTTCTCCAACTCGGAGGAATCCACTAAGTATCGATCAATATACGAGTGGTTAACACCCAGGATACAAGTCTTGATCACACGGTGACTTGATCCTTTGGGACTCGGTTGTAGATGCCTTGGTCACACGGTGGCTTCTCGTGCGACTCGGCTTCTTCACAGGGCAGGCGGTGCCTTGCTACTACTACCACCCACTTGCTCGGGCTTCTTGGATTTGATCACGAAGCCCTCCAAAAACTTGAGACTAGTTCGACCTTGAACCTTCCTACAATCCTCCGTGGAATGTAGACCTTTTGATTCTTCAAAACTTTCTTCTTCAACTGATTGAAGTTATCTTTCCTTCACAGGTGAGTGTTGGATTGATTTCCTTCGTAATGTAGGCTTGAGGATTGATCTTGAATGATTTGAGAATATATTAGGTTACAGTTCAAATGTTTGTTTGAATGTTCGTGGTTCAGGTTACCTTCTCTCAGAGTTATTCCTCAGCCTTTTATAGTGATCTTTCAAAAATCTGCCCGTTGAAGAGATAGGCTTATTTTTGAAAGTCACTTGTGGTCGTTGGCTTATTATTATTATTATTATAACAACAACAATGATAGTAATAGTAATAGTAATAATAATAAATTTTATTTATGATAAACAAATCTCTCTTGTACCTTTCCTCATGTATGATGTATCCTCTTCTAGTCTCAATATTATAACAAAAGTTCTTCATCAAATTTCTGAATAATCACTGTAAAATTGATTTTTCGCCTTGTTTCGATTGCTAACATTTTTAATTTTATAGACAAATTAGTAGGAAAAATTATTGTCAGATAATACTTTACTCGGAATCAATAGTTGACAAATTTTCATTAATTCATCTTGTTAGACACATTCTTTTGGTATTAAAAATGTGAATTAATATTATCTGGAATTGTTTTGATCGTCAACGTTATTTTTGATTGAATTATTTAACAATAGTTGTTTATTGAACTATTTCATATTTTGACAAGTTCAAGTTATATTTTTGTAATGCTTATGAAACTATTTTTTCTTTTTGTTAATGACTTTCTTTGTATATTGATATAATATTTTTTAATTTTTTATGATCATGAAGTTATGCTACTAGCTTCATAAAAAAATATTAAATTTAGTTTTTATAACTATCAACAAATTCCACTAAAATCTAAACAATTCCACCACTAGAATCTGATGGAATCCATGGACTTGTCTAAAAACCTATGAAAATTCAATTAATTAAAAAAATTCTTCAAATTCCATGTTGGAGACACCCTCCTTACAGATATTCGGCTCGTTAGCTTGTGAGCAATCTCATTAGTAGGCCCTTGAGCAGGCTCGTTAGTAAGCTAGTATAACTTGAACAAATATTTTGACTTTAATTTTAACTTTTATATGTTTACTTATGATAAATGTAAAAATATTTAAAAAATAAAATTATTTGTTTGAATAAAATCATAGATTTTTATTAGATATTTTATGCGTTTTAGAAATATATAATTTTATTTTTGTAATAAAATAAAAATAATTTAATTTAAACTGATATTTACTAAGCTCGTTTAGACTCCATTAAACTCGAAGAAGTTCGTGAGCCATCAATATATTCGATATATAAGCTCAAGTTTGATTAGACAATAAACACGTCAAGCGCAAACTTTTAAAAGCTCGCTCAGTTCGATTTGGTTGCAGCCCTATCCTAGTTAATTATTGTTGCATCCCCACCCCAACCAATTGTGACAAATACAAAAATAAATATTTTCTCAATACATATTTTATTCAAAAATTATATGTAGTAATAAGTTAGCCATACAATACTAAATTTTATTTTTTGACAAGAAAAATAGGTGATGAATGGTTATGTTTCTAAACTCTAATTTTTATTTTTCAACTATTCATAAAAATAAGATCATGTTTGTTTATAAATCTTTCAATTGGAATTCATCAGTTTCACTTTCCATTTTTCACATAAAACAAATCTCAAACCTATGGTTTTGATTGGTTATGTTTTCATTCCTCCTATTTTTATTTCTGAGAGAATAGTAGTGAAATTTCTTTTAAAAGTAAAAGTTGGATGTGTAGAGAAAAAGTGATGATTATGTTAATGTGGTGGAGAATCTTTTAGAGATGTTGATTGTTTGTGAATTTTTTTATAGAAATAATAGTGTAATAAATAATATAAGAAAAATTGAATAAAAATAAAAACTTGATCCAAAAATAGGCAATATGAACCTCATTTTATGTCTTTTGTTAACAAGTTTAAGAGAAAATAATAAAAATGTTGATAAATTAAAAACATTATCAGAATTCCTTATATAAATTCGGGGAGAAGAGAAAATATGTAGTATAATTGGGTATTGGGAAGTGTGACAGAGAAAGAAAATAATGAGTTAATTTTGGAGAGAAATGAAATTTTCTTTGAAATTTTTTCATTTTTTCACAAACAATCACATATCCTACAAACTTTTCACTCAAAAATGAAAATTTTGGAAATTTTTTTACAACCAATCACAACCTATAATTTCAATTTTCAACCTATAAACTACCCTATCAACCTACCAAACACTATTCTCATATTTTCATACAATTATACTTGTGGGATCCACCATTACTAAATCTATCTACTTAAAATATTACTATTTTTAAATTATATCTATCTAATTACAGATGACAAGGGGCCGGGCCGGGTCAACCCGACCCTAGCCCAATGGGCCAAGTGGAAAAAATTGTGTCAGGCCAGGCCAAAATTTCATCGAGCCATATTTCTTGTAGTACAACCCAACCCATCATGTGTATTTTTGATCGGGTCATTCGGACTTTGGGCCACTAAAATTAAAGCCCAGCTCAGCCCTAAATGCGGGTTGGCTGGGCCGGTCCATCGGGCCTGCCCAATTTGCTTGCTCTATATCTAGTTGGACCCACCACTATCAACTTTTAAATTATTATATAAACAAAAATTTATTTTAAAACGACTCAACCAAACATGATCTCATTTCCATATCTATATAAAATCTAATTTCATTCATTCATCCAAACATAATTCTAATTTTCACATGAATACCAATAAAGCTTCAAAACTCATTTTTCAATACTAGAAACTGGAAATGGACCCTGGAAATATAACCATACAAAGCCATAATTTTAGGGGTGATCGCGGTGCGGTTTTTTGAGTTAATTTCAAACCAAATTGTTATATGCGGTTCGGTTAAATAATATTTTAAAATCATGGTTTTATGAAGTAAAACCGAATGTGCGGTTTTAGGCGGTGGCGGGTGGTTTTGTTGTTTTAATGAATAAAAATATTATATAATTGATAAATTAATATAATTCTATTATGATATTAAGAAAAAGCAAAGAAAATATTAATATTGAAAGGTGTTTTTTCTTTAAACAATATGTATTTTTGCAAATAAAATGCACGTTGCAATATCTTTTATTTCACTTAAATTCAATATGTAATGCAATGTAACGTTGTTCTATCTTGATGCAAAACATAACACATTTTAACAACATTGAAAAAATGTAAAATGCATTATGTTTAGTATGCAAAGTGTAAATCTAATTATATCATTCGTAAAATTAGTTCTTAATATATTTATTGTCTAATTATTTAACTAAAGACTAAAGAACAATATTTTATTTTACCCTAAATTATAGAGGTGTAGTGCGGTTTTGGCACTTTTCAATATCTAAAACCGTAATCACACCAACAAAGTAGTGTGCAAAGTAGTGTGCTTTCTATTTAATATTTTAAATCGCGGTTTTGGTCATAAATTATTTTGAATGGTGCGGTTCGGGCAGTCCAGGCAGTTTTTTAAATTTTTTGATCACCCCTACATAATTTCATTCATTCAAACAAACAATATAACGATAGAAGAAAAACAAATCTGTTTAAAAACCAAAAAAGGTGAAACCATGAAAGATTCATAACATCTAGGTAAATAACAAAAGTTGGCTTAAAGCCTACAACTTTCGAAAAATCTACAGTGCCTATAATACCTATCATTCCAAATCTACAACATCTTTGAGCATTCCCAAGAGACTCTTTATATTTAAAAAGCATCTCTTGCAAAATAAAGAGTATATTTAAATTTAAAGAGTGAAAATTTTGACATTTTCCAACATTCTCTTTGTATTTGACTCTTTATTTTATCTTTTCCCAATATTAATTTATTACACATGGAATATTAGAAGTAATTAATGAAATTTTGCAAAATTTGTGTTGTTTTTAGAAAGTGTCAATCAAAAAGATAATTCAAAGTGCAAGAAACATAATGCAATCAATTATAGAGAGTTGTTTTTGCTCTCCAAATATGGAGAGTGAAAACTCAATCTCTAAATTTAAATGTTAAAATAAAGAGTTTGTTGGAGATGATCTTTTGTAGATGACTCTTCAAAAATGAAGAGGAATTTTCATTTGAAGAGTATTTTGGGGATGCTCTTAATACCACATTTTGATTTGTTATCTATGTCAGATAGAAACTTTGTTTATTTAAATCATCCATGTAAGAAAAAACACTACACCAAGTTGATGATAAACCAAACGTTGCAACAGACAGTGAAATTGTAAACAAGAAAACAAACAAATAACTCGGATCTATGTGGGAAAATCACTAAGTTAGAAAATAAATTTATAGAAAAAAAATGTGGATAGGTGATTGGCCTTTTCAGACAAAAACAAAATCACCGTTTATTGATAAATAACAAGAAAGAGAAGCAAAAGAAGAAAAAAGTTTGAGAGAAAAAGTAGCCATACATTATTAAACTATACAAATGTATGGAATTTAAAAAAAAAATCTAACTAATAAATTATATATGTTTTTGAGTATAACTGACAAATTATATTGATAGCCTAATTATCAAGTGCAATGTTACACATATATTTATAGAAACCATGCACTTTCACCTTTTCACTGTATACTTGGGTCTTCTCTAGCCCCAACCACAAATTTTATTTTATTGTAACTTTTTTACTAAAAATTGTGCAATTTCGGCACCAAGTTTAGAATTATCTATAACCCATCTACTTCAAATGATACATTAAAAATAATATGTTTTGAATATGCTATTTACACCGACTTCATTTACTCAAAATACTTAATAACATAATATAATGACATATTAAATTTGTATTTTAATATAGGGAAATACAAAAACAAACATTTGATAAATGAAAAAGAAAAGTAAATGTTGTTATTAATGGGCATCTAATTTTTCGAATTGGTATATTCAATTATTCATCCCATAAATGATCGTTCAATGCATTTGAAATGCATTTCTATCTATATAACAATCATTATTGAAAATTAATTTTAGTAATATAAATAGTTTATTTTAATAATAACAATGTAAATATAATTAATTATTAAAAATCATTATGTATTTATGTAAGATAAAAAAATAATTTTGTTGATCATTCGATTAGAAAAAAAATACACATTATATTTTTAATTGTAGAAAAGATATCAGATTATTATAACAAATTCAGAGAGAGAGAGAGAGAGAGAGAGAGAGAGAGAGAGAGAGAGAGAGAGAGAGAGAGAGAGAGAGAGATGAACAATACTACGTCATATTTCGTCCAATGTTGAGTTTAATTATTTTATAATTGATAAACATATTCCTGCTTCTAATTTTTATTTAATATAATATTTATTAGATTTTTTATTTTCAAAATTAATCTAATTAAAAAAAGTATGTAAAATTTAATGAAATTTGCAAAATTAAAATTAATTTTATGTAAGATTTGTAATTTTGTGTGTTAATATTTTAAATCTCATGGTATTACTAAACATCATATAATTTAAAAAATTATCACATATGATTAAATTAGTTTTAAAATTATTTTTTATAGATTGAATGAACTACAAAATTAATTACAATATTCAAATAGAAAAATATGTTAGCAAGTTAAAGAAAAAAAAAATTTATCTACAAGACAATGAGCTTGTAGATGTGCCAGTAGGGCAAAACTTTCCACTAGCGAAACCGTTTGATCTTGTATACAACGAATACTAAAATCAACTAGTATAAAATCAATGAAAACTCATATGTAGAGTAGATCTAATACTTGTAATACAACTAATCCAACAATAGATATGTTTGGACTTCTTTAGCATAGTACAAAAATCTTATGGATGAAAACAAGCTTACAGACACAGCTGTATTTTGAATGTGATCACAAGGTACAGTCACATCTGATATCATATCTGGTTCCAGTAAACATCCTTGTGCTTGAAAGGCTTTAAGCCTTTTCAACTCTCTTGTATCTCTTGTGTACTTTATAAGCTCGTCCCTTCTCACTTACATAGGATTCCAAGAGTTCCAAAGAATCCTAATAAATATGGAAACAAGATATATACAAATATATGACAAGTATTTCACTTATGTTACGAAACAAGATAAATATCCAATAATCCTAATATATGTATACCACATTAATATCAAATCTTTCCCAATCTAATTACAATTCAATCTTTCCATAAGTCTATAAAGGAAAAACCAATTAAAACACAATCCAATTATTTTGGGAAAATATGTAGGCATGTATCTACACCCTAACAATCTTATCCTTTTTGGTTTTCTGGACAAAAACACATATAACGCAGAAAAAAGAAAAAATCAAACTCCCCCCTAAATCACATGTTGAATAATGATGAACAGAATGTAATCACATTTAAGAAGACATCATCAAAGATTAGTCAAGTACGAAATATTCAGTCAATCGCCTTGGCTTTATCAATTGCCTTTATCTTCTCGTCCTCCTTCTTGTCAAAAAGGATATTGGTGCAGTAGTCTTCATCCAATACTGTGTGGACACCAATATTTCCCAAATATTCCAAGAGGTATTCTTCCCCCTCAATGAATTGTGGGCTTTGAAATTGCTACATGGATTCACTTAACTTCCAGGACCTCCAAAGTCGTAGCCTCTTTTGGATGTCTGGATATGCAGGAGATAACATTACTAAGTCATCGTCCTCATGCATGGGATCAAGAGGATCTCTCTCTTCCTCAACTGTCCTCGCATCTATCTGAGGAGATCGTACAACTAACTCTTCCTTATCCTTGTCAACTGTGTTGGGTTTTGACTACTCAGCTGTCTCCCTCACAGCTAAGTCTTGCGTACTCTGCTGTTCACCAACATCAGACTCTTCCTTCTCAGTGGCTTCCACACCACTCTTATCCTTCCAAGTTTGTTGCTCATCCTCAGCAGCCTCCTTTTCAGCAGTTGTGCCAGATTCAGCTGGCTCAGCTAATTTAAACTGTTTCACCAGACTTTTCCTTGACTTTCTCTTCAAAGGAACTTCAACTTCAACTTCTTCTTGTTTCTCTTCAGCAATGGCAGCAGGCTCTGCCAATTTAAGCTTCTTGGCTGCAGCAGGCTTCCGAGGCGCAACTGAGCACTTTTCTTGATAATCTGAGAAGGAGATGGGGATTCTTTCTCGGCTGCGGGGGTAGGGGTAGGGGTAGGGTCTTCCTCGGCTGCAGGGGCATGAGCTGACTTGGCTGCAGGGGCATGTGCCTTCTTCTTCTTTTGGACAAGCTTAGGAGAAGAGGCCTTTGCAGACGCAACTGTGTCCATGGGGACAGAGTCAGCTGATTCCCCTTTGCACGTATCCATCTTCCTTGCATGGGCTTGGCGTTGGGCAGCTGAGAGGTTTGCCCTGAACATTTTCCTGTTCACGTGGAAGGGTTTTCCATTCCTGAGAGGAATACCCTTCACTTCCAGCAGATGACCTAGAACCAGGCTATATCCGAGTGAGCTGTTGAACGTATCGTCTTCTCCTACAGACTTGTTCAACTCATTTTGGTATAACTTGCCAAACTCAAACTCCGACCAGTTGACTTTTCTTTCTTCCAAAATCGCACCCATCACTGTCAGCTTAGTCCTAGAAAGCCGATTGAAGCTTCCAAACTTCATGTCGACACATTTGGCTACCACGTCCATCAACTTGTGGTAGTTGTATTTTATCAACGACTTCTTGGTTGTATAGATGGGCTTCGCAGCGGCCTAAGGTTTGGCTATTTCCTTCCATGCAACAGCCAAATTAATATCCTTCTCAGTTATCTCCTTCTTCTGGTAACCAGAAGAAGGAAGATAACAGATAGCAGCTAAGTCCACAACAGTCTGCTTAATCTCATTGTTGTAGACCGATGAGCGAATCTCATCATCGTGAACCTGAGTATTCACGTAGAACATCGCAACCTATTTCAAATAGGTGTGCAAGAACTCCATCGTCAGGAAGGGCTTGAGACCAACTTTCTCAAGCTTATCAGCTATCTTCTTCGCCATGGCCTTGTCTACACCTTGCTTGACGAGGCCATCAAAATCAATGGTCGATCCAGTATGGATTTCCTCAGCTAACGTTGCGTAGTCATATGAAGGTGCCATTTCACAGTTTGAACTTGAGAAACGAACGGATGAAAAGCTAGGGTTTGCTGTTGGTTGCAGAGAGAAAATTTCTTGGTTTGCTTTAAGAGTAAGAGTGTTTTGTGAGAGGAGATAGAAAATAATTTCTCTATATATGGGATGTGAGGGACGGTTTTTGGAATTAAAAAAGATTGAATTTGATCAGTGGTTGAGATCATGTCTTAGAAACCACACTAATTTCCCAGCATTAAATGCAGTAGCATTTATATCCAATCATGGGTAAAACGGGCGCAGGCTTTTACTGACACCATAATTACTGCTGATATCAAGCCTAAAAACATTCCCGCTCGCAGAAAATGACTGTGTTTTTTCACTTAGCTCATAAATAACTCATCTTCTTTCTTCACTTAATAAACACTTGATGCCCGGCCTAAATCGATACAACTGACTAGCTGTCTTGGCTTTTTCACTTGGCTGAAGGGTGAAACTTTGCAGATTTCCATTTCTCTCTTCTTTAACTCTACTGATTGAGTCTTTCGATCCTTCTAACTCAACTCAATCAATCCAAGCTCATTCTTAAGCTCTTAAAATCTTGATTCATATAAAGGCTTAGTGAATATATCAGCTAACTGCTTATCAGTTGATATGTATTCCAATGTGATGTCTTTCTTTTCAACATGGTCTCTTATAAAATGATATATGGCATCAATGTGCTTGGTTCTCGAATTCAATACTGGATTTTGACTAATTGCAATGGCACTTTTATTATCACACATAATTAGAATCTATTTTTCTTCTATATCATAGTCTCTCAGCTGTTGCCTCATCCATAAGACTTGGGCACAACAGCTGCCTGCAGCTATGTACTCTACTTCAGCTGTCCATAGCTTATCATTAGAGATGTTAGAGAAGGAGTAAGAACAAGATCCAGAACTCAACATGAAGCTATGTTCACTTGTGTCATTTCCCAGATTGAGCCTAAGATGTGTCACAAGCATTGGATGACACACGTTAGATTCTAGCTATGCAGGAAGAGCTGAATCAGTTTGAAAGAAATAAGGTTTGGGAATTAGTCCAAAGGCCTACCCACCAAAATGTTATTGGTACTAAGTGAGTATTTAGAAACAAAATGATTAAAGAAGGATCTGTTGTAAGAAACAAAGCAAGATTGATAGCCAAAAGGTATTGCCAAGAGGAGGGCATAAATTTTGATGAAACATCGGCACCTGTTGCAAGATTGGAAGAAATTAGGATGTTTCTTGCTTATGCTGCATACAAGAACTTCACTATCTATCAAATGGATGTGACGAGCGCATTTTTAAATGGACTTTTGGAAGAAGAAGTCTATTTGGAGCAACCTCCAGGTTTTGAGCAGAAAACTATTGGAGATAAAGTCTACAAGCTCAAGAAGGCATTATATGGTTTGAAACAAGCACCAAGAGCCTGGTATGATACATTGTCCCAGTTTTTTATTGATAATGGATTCACCAAAGGCAAGGTTGATAGGACACTCTTCAGAATTCAAGATGGGGAGAGTATATTGCTTGTTCAAATGTATGTGGATGATATCATTTTTGGATCCACAAACAAAGAGGGGTGTGATAAATTCTCAAATCTCATGCAAGGGAAATTCGAGATGAGTATGATGGGAGAGCTGACTTTTTTTCTAGGTCTTCAAGTCAAGCATATGAAGGATAGAACTTTCATAAGTCAAACCAAATATACTAGAGATTGAATGAAGAAATTTGGTATGGAAGAGAAGTCATCTGTGAAGATTCCCATGAATACTTCAGTCAAGATGGACATGGATGCAGAAGGCAAAGCTGTTGATCAAACAAGATATAGAGCTCTCATTGGATCTTTGCTCTATTTATCAGCAAGTAGGCCAGACATCACCTTTGTTTTAGGTGTATGTGCCAGATTTCAATCTGCTCCAAAGGAAAGTCACTTGACTGCAACCAAGGGAATCCTAAGGTATTTCAAGAGATGCCAGGAAGTTGGCTTATCATTTCCAAAGGATGGAGGATTCAAGCTAGTTAGCTACTCAGACTCAAACTATGATGGATGTAGAGTGGACAGGAAAAGTACATCAGGTACCTGTCAAATGCTTGGAAATAAGTTGGTTTCTTGGTTCAACAAGATACAAAATTCAATAGCTACATCCACAGGATGGTCTCTCAACCATCTCACATCTGGTTGGAGCAAGCCTGCTGGATTCAGTCGTCTCGCAACTAAGTTGTCTTGAACAGCTTCCTCATGATCATTCAGCTACGGACTTTCCAGCTGTCTATGAGATTCAGCTATCTCATCTTCATCTGGGTTGAGTCTTCTTATATCTGTCTCAACAGAGGGACTCTCTGAACAGTTGGCTGATCCATCTTGTCAGCTAACTCATCAGTGTCTTCTCCATTGACATTAGGTTCATCAAAAACCACACGGATAGACTCTTCTGTGATCATAGTTCTCTTGTTCAGCACTCTAAAGACTTTACTCTCAGCTGAGTAACCCAAAACAATACCTTCATCATCTTTAGCATCAAAAGCTTTCAAGTTGTGCTTGCCGTTGTTGTGAATGAAGTACTTACATCCAAAGATATGAAAATATCCAACATTTAGCTTCCTCCCTATCCAAATTTCATAAGGGGTTTTAGACAACTGCCTATTGATCATACACCTATTCTGAGTGTAGCAAGCAATATTAATGGCTTCAGCCCAAAATCTCTTAGGCAATCCAGCTTCTGCTAACATGGTTCTTGCAGCTTCGTTGAGAGTTCTGTTCCTTCTTTCAGCTAATCCATTCTGCTGTGGAGTCCTTGCAGCTGACAACTCATGAGCAATACCATTTTCTATGCAATATTGGGTTATAATCCCATTAACAAACTCAGTTCCTCTATCAGATCTTATCTTTATAATGGTTTGACATTTTGAACTCTTCTCATCAACTGAGGGAGCTTCTGCAAGGTTTTCTTCTTTTTACACATAAAACTAGTCCATGTGTATCTTAAATAATCATCTACCACCACTAAGGTGTATTTCTTTCCAGTAATGATGACTGGTTCAACAGGACCAAATAAATCCATATGCAATAAGTGCAGTATCCTGGTTGAAGAAGGACTTCGCTTGTCCTTGAAAGATGACTTTATTTGCTTTCCCATCTGGCATGCATCACAAATGCTTTCCTTCTTGTATACTGAGTCTGGCAATCCTTCCACAAGATGACTCCTTGATAGCTTGTTGATTGTCTTGAAATTTAGGTGACTTAGCTTCTTATGCTAAAGCCAACTTGATTTAGTTGTGCTCTTTTCTAGAAGACATGTGCTTGTTGTAGCGGTTGACCAATCCACCACATACATGTTTTTCTGCCTTGATTCTTGTAGCACAACTTTATTTGATTCAACATCCTTGATCTGGCAAACTCCCATGTTGAATCCTACATTGTAGCCCTTATCACAGAGTTGGCTGATGCTCAGCAGATTGAAATTGAGCCCTTCAATATAGGCTACATCTGTGATCTCTAGTCGATTTTTCCTTATGAATCATGTGCCTTTGATCTCCTCTGGAGCTTCATTTCCTCCAAATATGACTTTAGCACCTTTTATTTCCTTGAACTTTGAAAGATTTTTCTTGTTGCCTATCATATGTCTTGAACAATCATTATCTATGTACCAGGTTCCTTGGCATTCTGCTGTTCCTTGAACCTGCAATCAAGGAATTAGTTTTTAGGTACCCATACTTGCCTGGGTCTTGAGGGGTTAGCACTATAAGGTGATCCAACCAACCTATAGCCAAATGGTCTGACTCTAAGAGGTTGCCACCTATCAGTTCCATAATCATAATGAACACCAGCAAATTACATAGGGGCTTTAGGCTCATACAACTGTCCCTTTTGTCTGTATGCCTGTGTGTGAGCTTGTGCATTTGCTTTCTTAATATAGTAATGAAACTTTTGTGCATATTGGGCTTTGTGCTTGGGTGCATATGTGTGCTGATTATAACTTCTTTGCCTTTGGGAACGACCATTTTTAAGTCTGAGGTCTTTGCCACTTGGGCTTATATCCCTTTGGACTTAGTTGATGTCTCATTTGATTGTTCCATCAGCTTGGATGGGATAATTTCACCATTCCCATCATATGATTTTCTTTGTTGAAACCTCTGCGGCTTTTGGTAGCTCTGTTTAGATTTCACATAGTATTTTCTATTTGGAGTTTGCTGATGGACTCTTCTGAATTTTGTTTCAGCTGTCCTTTCAGCATACTCTGCTGGCTTTTTGCCTTTACCTTTGTATCCAAGGCCAACATGGTTGTGATTGTGTTTGTGAGTGGGTGTAGGTGCAACATATGGTGCTTTAGATTTTTGGACTGCCTCATTACTTGAGGATCCTTTTTCTATTACCACTCTTGGAGCTTGGGCATGCACAAAGGAATTAATTCAATGCCTGTCTTGTCTCCACTTTCCTTTTAAATCATTATAAGTTCATCCAATGAATTAGATGCCTTAGTGAATGATGCAATCACATTTTTCAAATATTTTTCCCTCTTTTCAGTTGCAGCTAAGTCAACTTGGATCTTAGCTATCTCAGCCTTCAACTCTGTATTCTCACCAGCTATGTGACACAGAGTATTTAGCTCCATAGTCAGCTGTGAGTTTTGGCATTTGAGCTGGTTGTTTTCCTCATTTAAAAGTGTGTGTGAGGTTTTTACATGCTCAAAATCTTTCATCATTTTGGTGTTTGTGTCACTATCACTAACATCAGAATTAGAATGAGATGAGTTAGAATGTACCTCATATTCTTGTTCTTTGGCCATGAGGCATATCATAGCCTCTTCTTCTGTGTCAGAGGAGTAGTTAGCTTCACTGTTGTCTGACTCAACTGGTTCTTTACACTTGGTTGTGTCAGCAGCTTCAGCAGCCAACATGGCTTTTTCTTTTCTTGTCTTCTCTCTCTGAAGACCTTTCTTTCCTCCTCATTTCTATACTTGTTGACTGGTGGATAGGGACAATCAACAGCAAAATGTACTGGTTGTCTGCAATTCCAACACAGGTTTTCAGCTTTCTGGAAGTCTGCTCTTTCAGCTCTCTGATATTCAGTCCGTCGATGATCAACTCTCTTTGGTGGTCTGTCCTCCCTTGCTTTGGAAAGTGCTGAGTGTCTCCTGGATTATTCACCCTTGTTCCTTTTGTAGTTCTTATTGAAAAACTTGTTGAACCTTTTTACCATAAGGGCAATTTCTTCATAGTCAATGGCTTCTTTGGATTCAGCTCTCTTAGACTCACAAGCCATGAGTGCAGCTGTCTTAGGTACAACTGTCTCTTCTTGCTCTTTTCTTCAGAACTCAAATTCATAGGCTTTAAGGTCTGAGAACAGCTCATGGTTGGATGTTCTTGTAAGTTCCATTGAATGTCTCAAGACCATCACCTTCATTTCCCACTCAGCTAGGATAAACCTTAGAATTTTCATACACATTTCCTTATGTGTATATTCTTTTCCTAGAGCCGAGAGCTCATTGGTTATCTTTATGAATCTGGCATCCAGCTGATCCAAACTTTAACGTGCAAGCATTTTAAAATTTATAAATTTTTGTACAACAACAATCAATTTATTTTCTTTAATTTGATCAGATCCTTCACAAATTAAAGTTAGTTTTTCCAATAATTCTTTAGCCATTCTACACGATTGGACTTTGTTGAACATGGATTTATCAAGAGTTTTGTACAAAATATCCTTGGCAACATTATCCAAGTTGTATATCTTTCTATCCTCATTAGTCTACTCGCATTGTGGATTTTCCACCGTAGCAGGTCTAGGTACAACAGCAACAACATGTGCGCCTCGTGCAACCAGAGATGCAACAACGTATTCTTTAGGTACATCAGCAGCCTCAGAAGCAGGAGCCCTGACAGCTGTGTTCATCTTCATTATTGTAGTGGCCCATCCTCAATGACAAACCACATTTTATCATGTAAGGCTGAAAGGTGAGCCTGCATACGTATTTTCCAATCATCAAATTCTTCAACAGTAAACATTGGAATGCAATTTAGATTTGTTTCCGTGATAATAACTTTTTTTAAAAGAAAAGATTTAAAACTGCAAGTGTTGTATCTTTTGAAAAAGAAAGAGATCTAGTTCAGTAACCAGTGCGGAAGGCTCAATGAACCAACCGCTCTGATACCACTTGTAGGTCCCAAGGGGTGATAAGTAAAGTCTAGAAGGGGAAGGGGGTTTGAATAGACTTTACCAACTTTTCGTTTCTAGTCCTTTAAGAAATTCAGAGTTGACCAAGTCAGCTAAGTCCTTGGTGGAAAACTTAGTTTACTTTCACAGAAGAGTTAGCCACTCAACATACTCGACTGAGCTATTGATAGTATAACTCTGCTGATTTAGTTAACTCTTTAAAAATACAGTTTGACTTGGTTTTTAACAGCGGAAGACTTTCACCCTTTGTTTTGAATATGTTTTTCAACACTTTTTAACCCAGGTTATTATCAGTTGACTTAGCAAATTAACAAATAGCAATTATAGAGATAAGTAAGAAGATAAGTATGCTAAATGTAAAAAACACATGCAATTTATAATGGTTCAAAGATGGGGTAATTCCCCTAATCCACTCTTCTCCAACTCTTGGAGGAATCCACTAATGTAACGGTGAATTTGTTACAAAATGGTTACAGTCCGAGACAACTTTGATCACACAGCTAGATGCTCCTGGGACTCAGCTTCTTCACAGGATGGCTGCCCTGCTACTTCAGTTCCTTCAAACCTTTGGATTTGTTCACACAGCCCTCCAACAGGTTCAAAGCTTCTGGTTCGATCTGGAACCTTACTACACCTCTTTCAACCTTGGAGAGTATACCCCTTGTTCTTGAAACAAGTTTTTCCTCTTCAACAAATGAAGTTGTCTTTCCTTCACTGAGTGTGTTGGATCAATTTCTTTCGAGTTTAGGCTTGAGGATGATATTTAAATGCTTGAGACAAATTGCTTTGCTTGATTTCTCTTTTGTGTCTCAGATTGCTTAAGTCACTTGGGTTACCTTCTCTCAAATGAATCCTCAGCCTTTTATAGTGGTGGTTCGAAAATGCATCCGTTGAAGAGATATATGCATTTTCAAACTCCACTTTTAGGTCATTGGCTTGTCTTGTCTTGCAGCATTGATGTGGATTGTACCTTGAATTTAATGCTCTGCAGCCTTTCCTTAAACTCTGCAGGATTTCAGGTACATCTCATTGGCTCCTTGCTTTTTGCACTCTTTCAGCAGAACAACTTTAAGGTAGGTAGTCTGACACATGCTTATTTCCAGCAAAACCTTGACTTTGCTTGACAAAGATCTCTTTCAGTTTTCTTTGATCTTGTCTGCTGCATATCCCCTTTGACAGTCAACTCCAACGATTTTGGAATGACTTTGCTGTCAGTCAGCTGACTAAAACAGCTTTTCTGTCACTTGACTGAAACTTGACTTCACTTTACTCAGTTGCCATACAATTGTGTCTTCTCTTCAATCTTCAGTTTAGTCCTGCTATCTTCAACTTGGCTACTTCTTCTCAGCTTTCATAGTCCTATCTATTGCAAGTTGCTTTACAGTTGAATTGGGGTGCCAACTTCCTAATCTAAGTTTTATATGGTATCATCAAAATCTATTACATAAATTTCCCAACACTCCAGAGAGTAACCTCATACACGTTTAGATCTTAGAACATTGGGGTTACCAAGAGGACCATCCACATTACGGATAGCCTCAAAATTGGGAGGGCTATTGACATCAATTTCATTCTCCCCAAGAAGAATGGGAGCAAAGGCTTCACCTTGGAGAGGGACTGGGATGATAGCAACAAACTGATAACTATGCGGAGGAAAAAGAACCAGAGGCGGAGATGGATTTTCAAGAGTGAAAGAACTCATACATGTATCTTGGGGTTGGAGAGGTTTAGATGCAGATCCAGATGCAGTCGTATCATGAACAGTAGCATGATTCTATGATGATGGAGGAGAATTGGAGCCCAAGTCAGTCTGAGGGGTTATTAGAGGTGCAGAACCAGACCCAAGTGTGGAATCGTGGTCCTTGATCAGAGAAATTTGCGGACTTGTCAGTAGGAGATGCAGATTCTGATACTGCTGCATCTCTGACAACATTCAAGTCTATGTTATTCGCCATAGGAGTGGATTTTTCAGATGTTGGACTTTCAAAATTTTGGGATGAGGAAAAGGATTTGCTAGGGATTCCAAGGTTCTTGAGAGTGGACACGAGCCTTGCCATAAAGAGAGATAGTTTGCAAATTTTAAACTCAAAAAAACTTGGAAGCACGTGAGATGTATCAGATCAATCAAAGGCTTTAAATATGGAGGAGATGTTAGTCATCATAATGCACGTAAATCAAGAAAATGTCCCAGTCAAATCAATAAGATATGTTAACCAAGATAGGACACCAACTCAAGTTATGATTAAGAAACCAAATAAGTAAGGATTCTCGGTCCTTATGTAGTCCATTAATGGCTCGTTTACTTTATTTGATGGGATGATGAATGATTGATTAAATATACGATGAGATTTTGGATAAAGATTAAATTATCTTATTAAATTAATATGTACTTCATATGATTATTTGAATGATATATGAGTTAAAATTAGTATCAAATGTGTACTTCGATTGATAACTATACAGATTATTATGTTTGTCTAATTTATCCATAAATAAATAAAAAATCATAAATTAGTTTTAATTTTAAATTATAGTATACAGTGTAAAATAATATGTCAGATGGTAAAAATATATTAAAACAATTTTATCAGAAGTGTGAGATTATTCATCCCACCTATGAGGTGGGATGAGTAATCCATCGATAATCCAAAATCTTGTCAGACTTGAGGTTTTATCATGTGCTTTTGTCATTAAAGGTAAATATGTGACGAAGTTGGATATTTTAATTTATCCAATCTTATCAAATGAAGTAAATGGGCCCTAATAGTAGGATTGTCATAAATAAGATAAGATTTCACTAGATCCTCCGAATTTTTCAAATCGTGTATAACCCACCAATATATATCCATAAAAAAAATTTGATTTAAGGAAAGAATAATTAAATCCTCAAATTGCATATAGAAACCAAATCTCAGAACTTTAGTCAAAATCACCAGGATATGCAATACCTAAAATATGTTAGAAAGAAGGGGGAAAAATCGCACACAAAAGTATTATGAACTGCTACAGTGGATGTTGTTTCAAATGTCATCACATCTTGACTCACACATGTACTTACAGAGTCAATGAATTTCAATCCGCAATCCCAGTTTTTCAAAATTTTCGAGTTTTTTACAATTTTTCCAAGACTCGTGGAAGATTTGGCCAGTAGGTAGCTTTCACACAAATCCAAAGGTAGCTCTTTTTCACAAGATCACATCTTTTTTAAACAGTCATAAGCTTGAAGAAATTAGTCACAAAGAACAACTGCACACAGTGGGTAGGTAGTTGTTTCCTTCAAAGGCCTCCAAACAAGATCAAAACTTTATTTATAACTCAACTTCTCGGAAAAATGTATCACTTTTGTAAATTGGATAGATCAACTCACACCAGGTTTCCAAGTAAAAATCTTTGTGACTAATTTGAAACAACATACCACTTGTTATAGACATGTATTATGAACCTATTATGAAAATATGAGTAAAAA
The DNA here is from genome assembly GCA_016081115.2 of Rehmannia glutinosa. Lineage (NCBI taxonomy): Eukaryota > Viridiplantae > Streptophyta > Magnoliopsida > Lamiales > Orobanchaceae > Rehmannia > Rehmannia glutinosa. The sequence continues at coordinate 56,769,986 of CM071934.1, read as the reverse complement.
ACCAAAAAACGATAAGAGAGAAGAGATACACGGTGTATAGATATTACAACATATGTGATTTGGAATGTTGTAACATTTCGTGCAACATTTCAGAGAGCACACAAACCAAGAGATTTTCTCAAGTTGGAAATTCTCTCAAAATCCAACGCTTTAGTGAAGATGTTTGCAAGCTAATTTTTAGTAGCAATATACTGAATGCGAAATATATTTTTCAGAACTAAATCTCAAATAAAATGATGTCTAATATCTATGTGTTTAGTACGAGAATGTTGGACAAAAATTTTCGAGATACCAATCGCACTTAAGTTATCACAATAAACAATTAATGTGTCACTTTGTAAGCCATAGTTCTCAATCATTTAGTTCATTCATAAAAGTCGGGTGCAACAACTTCCAACTACCACATATTCAGATTCAGCAGTCGAGACTGACACAATTTGATTTTTGTTATACCAAGATACCAAGTTATTTCCAAGATAAAAGCAATCTCCAGTTGTACTTTTTCTATCAATAATATCCCCTGCCCAGTCAGAATCACTAAATCCCACAAGATTAGTGTTAGAGTCTGTAGTGTACCAAACTCTCAAATCAGTGGTGCCTCCTACATATCGAATGATACGTTTCAAGACTTTTGAATGAGTAACCTTGGGATTGGATTGATATCTAGCACAGAGACATACACTAAACATAATATCAGGACGACTGGCAGTTAAGTACAACAAACTTCCTATCATGCTTCTATACAAGGTGTGATCGACACCTTGAACCACATCTTCCTTACTCATCTTCTGATTAGACCAGATGGGAGTCTTTAAATGAGATGCATTTTTCAAGTTGAATTTCTTAACAAGGTTCCGTGCATACTTGCTTTGTGAGATAAAAATTCCTTCATTCAATTGTTTAATTTACAAATCCAAGCAGAAACTTAATTCTCCAACTATGTTCATGTCAAAGGTGGATGACATGCAATCAGCAAATTGTTTTAACAACTTCTCAGAGGAGGAACCAAATACAATGTCATCGACATAAATTTGAGATATCATGATGTCATGATTTTATTTTGAATAAATAGGGTTTTATCAACATCACCTCTTTTAAAACCAATTTGAAGAAGATACTCAGTCAGTCTACCATACCAAGCTCTATGAGCTTGCTTAAGACCATAGAGAGACTTTTTATGCTTGTACACATGGTTGGGCTTAAAAGGGTCCTCAAAGCCTTTAGGTTGTTCTACAAATGTTTCCTCGTTTAAAAAAGCCATTAAAAATGCGCTTTTAACATCTGTTTGGTGAAGAGTTAAATCCAGATAACATGGAATAGCTAGCAAGGCCTACAAAAGCAAATGTATCATCGAAATCCACCCCATCAACCTCTGTATACCATTGAGCTACTAATAGTGCTTTGTTGCGAACAATTTTGCCAGATTCATCTATTTTATTTTTGAAATCCATTTTGTTCTTATGACATTAACATCCCCTAGACTAGGAATTAAAACCATACATCATTTTTGTTGGGACAATTATGTAATAGATTTTGATGATACCATGTAAAACTTAGATTAGGAAGCAGCCAAGTTGAAGATTGCAAAAATCGACTGGAGACCAAGATGAAGAATCAACTAAGTGACAGCTTGATGTGAACCGTAGCAACGACGTGCATACGACCCAAACAATAATATGTTGTTAACCCAATATCTTCACTAGTAATTCTGTTAAAGATGGTGGAAACCTCGACCTATTGCTTAGAAAAGCAAGAACCTCGGTATGTGTAGACGCCACAAACAAAAATGGAAGTTTATTTGATAAGTCGGAATTCACAACAAGATGAATAATCTTGAAGCTCTTGGAAAAACCCAAAGGTTTTAAGAGAAAAATCTCAATTCAATATTCAATATCAATGTTGTTGTGAAACATAAACAAGTATTTGCATTATATAGGCGACTCAAAACAAACCCTAAACCAACTAGGAAATAGCTTAAAAATAGAAAAGGAAATAAAACAAAACTGAACAGACCCAAAATGGCTGAACCCGCACAGACGCACGAGCCGTGCATATACGCACAGGCTGCCTATGCGTCAAGTCGAACGCCCTATGTTTCATTCACATAGGCACACGGGCCGTGCGATGGCGCACGGGCTGCCCGTGCATAAGTCGAGCACCCCCCTGACTTTCCCTTTGAATTCGACCCCTGCTCGTCCCAAACTCGAAATATCAACTTAAAACGCGGCCTTAAAGGTTTATTTGGCCTCCAAAACATCAAAATGACTCAAAACAACGAAAATAAACACCTAATATATGATAAACAAATACAAGAACTCAATTACATAGTCTTCAAGAACTCGAGATAGCTTGCATTTGGTGTTGCGCGGATCTTTCGTGACTGGATTCTCATCATTCCTCTTCTCTTCAAAGGGATTCGTCCTCGAATCCAAACGTTGGACCCCAAAGGTTGAACAATTATATCAATCCACCCAGATCAAATGTTAGACAAGACGCACACTCATCCAGTTTGCCCAAAACCCTGCACATGAGAAACAATAGAACTAGACAAAATATTATTAGATATGTTAGCATTCAAACACTCATGCCTAATGTCTTACATTTTAATCATAAGCACAAATCCTCTTTCTTGTTTTACCTCGTTGGCCTTTTCCCCCATACTTTTGGCCCACTCGAAATTTGTACTCTCCTTTTTTTGGCCATCTCTCGAATCTCACAACTACCCTTGGCCAAACTCTCAATGTCTCTATTTTTATTTTCTCTCAAGCTCTCATTTTCTCGGCTTTTATTTCATTATTTTGCTCACTTGTCGAACACACTTTTTCTTTTGACTCAAAACTCTCATCCTCACATGATCATTATAGATTTATGCAGGTGTAAGAGATGAAACTATGAACTTTCTCCGCTCATGCTCAACAATATAGCAATTAGTGTATCCATCATGCACAACTCGCCGGTCAAACTGCCATGGCCTACCCAACAAAATACAATAATCCCGCATTGGCACCACATCATATAATATATCATCCTTATAACCCCCAATCTGAAAAGACACTAACACTCTTTTATTAACTCGTAGCTCGCCACAATCATTGAACCATTGTAAGATATAAAGCTCTGGATGTTCAAGTGTAGGAATCTCCAACTCCTCTACCAATTTTGCACTAGCCACGTTTCTACAACGACCTCCATCAATGATCATACTACACACTTTATCCTTAATTAAGCATCTAGTGTGAAAAATATTTTCTCGCTGCTCATGATCAACTAACTTTGGCTCAATATTCAAAATTCTACGGGACACTAGTGATAACACATTGCCCTTCACCAGCTTAACTACCTCCAACACCTCTTCCAACTCCAGCATATCACTATAATCCAACTCATCCTCACTTTCGGACTCTACATCACCATTAGCTCGGCTCACCATCACTCTTCTATTTGGATATTCACTAGCTCTATGACCCCTCCCATGACATTTAAAACACTCAATGTCTCTAGTGCATGAAGTATAATGATCAAATTTACCTGATGATTTTGCCTTGTCGGAGTCTGTCTTGTTCTCCACAACTTTGGGCTGTTGTGAAAAACATGCATCATCCATCGTAGGAGTATTCGAACCCCAAGTACTGGTGCTAGTGTTTGGATTTTGTGGTGTAAAACCCCTCCTCTTGAGCTGCTGCTCAACCTTGACCGCCGTGTGCACCATTTCCTCAAGATCGATACAATGATGTAAGTCGACCGTATTTGCTATAGAAGTATTCAATGCCGCGATAAATCTCGCCATCGTCATCTGTTGATCCTCCTCTATATAAGCCCTCGCCATCAACATCTCCATCTCTTTATGATAATCCTCTACGCTCGTAGACCCTTGTATCAACCTCTGCAACCTTTCATAGACGCCTCGATAATAATGATTTGGTACAAAATGACATCGCATCAAACTTCTCATCTCCTCCCATGTAGAAATGGGTCCCTCGCCGCTTCTCCTCCTCGAGACCATTAATTGATCCCATCAAACACTTGCGTAGTCCAAGAATTCAATTGATGCCAATTTTACCTTTTTCAATTTGGAGTAATTCTGGCATTCAAACACATTATCGATTTTCCTCTCCCAATCCAGATAGGTGTCCCGATCACTCTTTCCCTGGAATGTTGGAATTTGTATTTTGATGTTACTCAAATTGCTATCCTCATGAACCCTATCTCCACTATTTCCACGCCGACCTCTGCTCGGATTGTAATTTTGCTCCCTTTTGGAATCAAAACCATCCATCTCATCTGCCCATTCCTCCAGTTTGAACCTCCTAGGCCTCCGTGCCTTAGTAATAGGCTCTTCTATTTTCGGCGCCTCACTGGGATCCCCGTATATCTTGATCATCACTTTATTCATGAGGCTTGCAAGTGCCTCCATATGCAACTTATTACCTAAATCCAACGATTGTCTGTTTTCCTCGGACATGGTTGATTCACTACCTCACGTGTATACGCTAGTGTATCACTCAACTCACAATTTCCAAGTACCCACACTTGTTACGATTATAAACCAATCAGACAATTGCAAGTACGCCTCAACAAACCAAGACAATTGTCAAGCAAACAACGAATCTTGATAAGATGAAATTTGAAGACTAGGGTTTGTAAATCCCGATTTTCTAGAATTTTTGAAGTTCTTTTTTTTTGTGCACGCGGATTATGATTCTTTACCCGCTGATTTTTCTGTGCAAATTTCGAATTTCACTTGTTTTTTTTTTACCCTTGAAGAACTATGATTTATAAGAAAATCTGGAAAATAACAAGGATTAAAGAAAATAAGGATAGATTTAACCTTGCTAGATGGCTCTGATTACCAAACTGATGTGAACCGTAGCAACGACGTGTATATGACCCAAACAATAATATGTTGTTAACCCAAGATCTTCACTAGTTTGGTTAAAGATGGTGGAAACCTCGACCGTTGCTTAGAAAAGCAAGAACCTCGGTATGCGTAGATGCCACAAACAAATGTGGAAGTTTGTTTGATAAGTCGGAATTCGCAACAATATGAACAATCTTGAAGCTCTTGGAAAAACCCAAAGGTCTGAAGAGAAAAATCTCTATTCAATATTCAATATCAATGTTGTTCTGAAACATAAACAAGTGTTTGCCTTATATAAGTTACTCAAAACAAACCTTAAACCAATTAGGAAATAACTTAAAAATCGAAAAAGAAATAAAACAAAACTGAATAGACCCAAAACGGCTGAACCCGCACTGACGCAAGGGCCGTGCATATATGCACGGGCTGCCCGTGCATCAAGTCAAATGCCCTGTTTTTCATTCACATAGGCGCACGAGCCGTGCGCGTCAAGTCGAACACCCCCTTCGACTTTGCCTTTGAATTCGACCCCTACTCGTCCCAAACTTGAAATATCAACTTAAGACGCGACCTTAAATGTTTATTTGGCCTCCAAAACATCAAAATGACTCAAAACAATGAAAATAAACCCCTTATTTATGATAAACAAATACAAGAACTCAATTACATAGTCTTCACGAACTCGAGATAGCTTGCATTTGGTGTTGCCCAGATCCTTTGTGACTGGATTCTCATCACAGCTACGTGAAGTGAAGGCAAGTCTCAGTCAAGTGGCAAAAAAGTTATCTCAGTAAGCAGACTGACAGTTGAGTCACTCACAAATAAGTGGAGTTGACTGTTTAAGGGTTTATGCAGCAAAAAGGACTCAAGAAAACTGAAGAGATCTATTGTCAAACAAAGTCAAATGTTTGCTGAAAGTAGACATGTGTCAGACTGCAGGAAATAAAATTGTTTTGCTTAAAGAGTGCAAAAAGCAAGGAACCAATGGGATGCTCCTGGAAATCTACAGAGATTCAGGAAAGGCTGTAGAGCATTAAGTTTGAGGACCAGTCTACATCAATTCTGCAGGACAAGACAAGCCAACGACCTCAAAATATAGTTTAAAAAACACATCTTATCTCTTCAACGTATATATTTTTCAAACAAACACTATAAAAGGCTGAGGAATTCATTTAGAGAAGGTTACGAATGCAAGCAAAGCAATAGACACTAACCTACAAACAAGAGCAATATATTATCAAACATTCATACTATCCTCAAGCCTAAAACTCGAAGGAAATCAATCTAACACACTCAGTGATGGAAAGACAACTTCAAAACTATTGAAGAGGAAATCTTTGTTTAAAGACAAGGGGTCTGCACATCCAAGGTTGAAAGAAGTGTAGTAAGGTTCCAGTTCGAACCAGAAGCTTTTGACTTGTTGGAGGGCTGTGTGAACAAATCCAAGAGTCTAAAGGAGCTGAAGCAGCAAGACAACCGTCTTGTGAAGAAGCTGAGTCCCAGGAGAAGCCAGTTGTGTGATCAAGGTTGTCTCGGACTGCCATCCTTTTGTAACAAAGTCAGTGTTACTTAGTGGATTACCTCCAGGGGTTGGAGAAGAGTGGATTAGAGGAATTACCCAATCCTCGAACCACTAATAAAATTGCTCTGTGTCTTTTACATTTAGCACTTTACTTTCTTGCATATCTAGTCTGCTGATTGTTATATTTGTTAAGTCAACTGATAATAACTAAGCGTAAAAACAAGTGTTGAAAACATATTTTAATTAAATGGTGAAAGTCTTCTGTTGTAAAACCAAGTCTACTGGATTTCTAAAGAGTTAACTGAAGCAGCTGAATTATCTTATCAATAGCTCTCGAGTCTGTCAAGTGGCTAACTCTACTGTGAACATAAACTAAGTTGTCCAGCAAGGACCCAGCTCACTTGTGACTAAACTCTGATTTAACAAGACTAAAATCGAAAATTTGGTAAAGTTTATTCAACCCCCCTCCCTTCTAAACTTTACATTATCACCCCTTGGGACCTAAAAGTGGTATCAGAGAGGTTGGTTCATTGAGCCTTCCGCACTAGTTACTAAACTACATCTCAATCTTTTTCAAAAGACACAACACTTACTATTTTAAAATATTCTTTCAAAAGTAAGTTATTATCATGGAAGCAAATCTAACTCGCATTCCTATGTTTACTGTCGAGGAATTTGATGATTGTAAGATATGCATGCAGACACATCTTTTAGCCTTACACGATGAAATGTGGTTCGTCATTGAGGATGGGCCACTGCAAATAATGAAAGTGAACACAGTTGTTAGAGCTCCTCCTTCTGAGGTTGCTGCACCTGCAGCTGAGGGAGAAGTTGTTGTAGCTCCTACTGCACGTGGCGCACGTGTTGCTGCTGCTGCCGTCCCAGTTGTACCTGCTACACCAAGACCAGCCATGGTCAAAAAGCCTCTATGCGAGTGGAAAAACGTGGATCGAAAGAGATATAACTTGGATACTGTTGCCAAGGACATTTTGTATAAAACCCTCGATAAAGCCATGTTCAACAAAGTGAAATCTTGCAGAACGGCTAAAGAAATTTGGGAAAAACTGACTTTAATTTGTGAAGGATCTTGTAGGTCCCAAGGGGTGAGTTGTCAGGTTTATAGGGGGTTGAATAAACCTTACCAAATTTTTGCACTTAGTCCTTTTAGAATATATTCAGAGTTAACTCAGGTCAGCTAACTCCTTGAGGGACAACTAGGTTGGCTTATTTCAACAAAGTTACCCAATTATCAGACTCGACTGAGCTGTTGATAGTATAACTCAGCTGGGATCAGCTAACACTTAAATTCACATTGATTTGGTTTTTGTTCAGCGGAAGACTTTTCACTCTTAATGTTTTAAACTGTTTTTCAACACTTTTTTTAGCAAATGTTATTATTAGTTGAGTTTAAAAATTATAACTTAACAGCAGATATAAATAATATGCAAGAAAATAAGGTGTTGTAAGTAAAGATGACAAGCAATTTTATAGTGGTTCGAAGATGGGGTAATTCCTCTAATCCACTATTCTCCAACTCCTGGAGGAATCCACTAAGTAACAGATCTGGTTACAAAGCAGTTAACAGTCCGAGTCAGCCTTGATCACACAACTGGCTGCTCTTGGGACTCAGTTTCTTCACAAAATGGTTGTCTTGCTACTTTAGCTCCCTCGAATTCTTGGAATTGATTACACAGCCTTCCAACGAGCCCAAAGCTTCTGGTTTGAACTTGAACCTTACTACTTCTCCTCAACCTCGGAGAGTAGACCCCTTTTGTTTTTCAAACAATTTCCTCTTCAACTTGATGAAGTAATTGTCCATTCACTGAGTGTGTTGGATTGAGTTCCTTTCGATATTAGGCTTGAGGAATATCTTTGAAAGCTTGAGAGTATTTGCAGGTTTGCTTGAATAATTATATGCTTGTAATGAACTCGGTTACCTTCTCTCACTTGCTTCCTCAATCTTTATAGTGAAGATTCAAAAATATGTTCGTTGAAGAGATAAACATATATTTCAAATCCCACTCGTAGATTGTTGGCATGTTTTGTCCTTGCAACATTAATGAGGATCATACCATAATTTAATGTTCTGCAGACTTTCCTTGGTCCCTGCAGGTTTTCAGGTACATCCTATTGGTTCCTTGATTTTTGCACTCTTTCAGTAAAATAGCTTTATTGCTGGCAGCCTGGCACATGCCTATTTCCAGCAAAACCTTGACTTGTGTTGACAATGGATCTCTATCAGCTTTCTTCAAGTTTTGTTTACTGCAAACCCTTTGACATTCGATTCCAATCATTTTGGAATGACTTAGCTGTCAGTCAATTGACTGAGACAACTTTTCTGTCACTTGACTGATTCTTCACTTGGCTTCACACAACTGAGTCTTCTCTTCAATCTTCAGTCGACTCTTGTAATATTCAACTTAGCTGACTCCAACTCAGCTCATGCATTCCTATCTATTACAGGTTGAATTACAAAGAAATGCGGTGCCAACTTCCAATTCTAAGTTGTTGGGAAATTATTTTGTAGATTTTGATGAATGCCATGTAAAACTTAGATTAGAATGTTGGCACCCCATTTTCCTTATAATTCTCATTGTAATAGATAGGGCTGAATGAGCTGAGTCAAGTCAGCTATGCCTGGAAATACAAGAAGTCTCTGAAGAAGTAAAGTGAAGACTCCGCTGAGGAACAACTGAGTATGGCCAAGACAGAAGATCAAAGACTCGACTGAAGACGTAACAGCTGAGGGACAACTGTGTGAAGAGTCAGTTAAGTCAACTCAAGAAGCCAAGTCACAAGTGAAGTGACAGATGAGTCTTTCAATAATTGGAGCACACTTAAGTCACCTGGGAAAAAGGCAGCTGCAAAGAGGAGTTAACTGAAAAGAATCCGTTGCACAGAAGTCAAGAACATTACTTAAATAAGTAATACACCCATGCTGCCAGGTCTTAAAGTGCTCAGTCCCAGAAGCGTGCAAAAGAAATAAACTAATGGGAAGCATGCACCTCGTGTCGAACACGAAAAAGCTGGACATTCATTTAATACGAGGAAAGGTCTACATCTCAAGACTGAAGACCAAGAAAAGACAAGCCAACGAATACAAGTGACTTTTGAAAACCAGCCTATCTCTTCAATGGGCGGATTTTTGAAAGTTCACTATAAAAGGCTGAGAAATCTCTTTAAGAAAAGGTTACCTGAACCACGAACGAGCAAGCATTATTCAAACTCTAACATGCGAAATATTCTCAAAGATTTTCAAGCAAAATCCTCAAGCCTGAATCTCGAAGGACATCAATCCAACACAAAGCTGTGAAGGAAAGATAACTTCAAACTGTTGAAGAGGAAACTTTTGAAGAATCAAAAGGGGTCTACTTTCCAAGGAGGATTGTAGGAAGGTTCAAGGTCAAACCAGTCTCAAGTTATTGAAGGGCTTCGTGATCAAATCCAAGAAGCTTGAGAAAGTGAGCTGAAGTAGCAAAGCGCACCGCCTATGAAGAAAGCGAGTCGGAAGAGAAGCCAGCTGTGTGACCAAGGCATCTCTAGACTGAGTCCAAGGAGCAAGTCAGCTGTGTGATCAAGACTTGTCTCTAGACTGATAACCACTTTGTGAACTGATCATTACTTAGTGGATTCCTCCAGGAGTTGGAGAAGAGAGGATTAGAAGAATTACCCCATCTTCGAACCTCTATAAAAATTACTTGTGTCATTTACATTTCAACATATTTACATTTCGCACATTCATCTTAAATCTGCTGATAATTTGCCATCCAACTGATAAATAACTAAGTGTTAAAACAAAGTTAAATCAAATTCAAGGGTGTTAAGTGTTCCGCTGAAAAACTCATCACAACCAAGTTAAGGTTTAGTCTAAACAACTGAGTTATTCTATCAACAGCTCTATCGAGTCTGTTGAGTGGCTAACTCCGCTAATTAACTAACTTAGCTGTCCCTCAAGGACCTAGCTGTGTATTAACTATGTAATATTTTAAAAGGACTAAAATCGAAAAGTTGGTAAGGTTTATTCAACCCCCCCTTCTAAACCTTACTTACACCCCTTGGGAACTACAAGTGGTATCAGAGCGGTTAGTTCATTGAGCCTTCCGCACTGGTTACTGAACTAGATCTCTATCTTTTCTAAAAGTTTTTTTAACACTTGTATTTTAAAATTCCTTCATTCTTAGCAAAAGTTATTATCATGGAAGCAAACCTGACACGCATTCCTATGTTCACTATTGAGGAGTTTGATGACTGGAAAATTTGTATGCAGGCTCATCTATCTGCTTTACATGATGAAATGTGGCTAGTGATAGAGGATGGGCCACTACAAATACTGAAAGTAAACACAACCACAAGGAGAGAAGGAGAAGAAGTTGTGGCTTAGGCAAGACCAGCCTTAGTTGAAAAACTAAGGATTGAATGGACGAATGATGACATAAAGAGATACAACTTGGACAATGTGGCCAAGGATATTCTCTACAAGACTTTGGACAAAGCAATGTTCAATAAAGTCAAATCTGGGATAAAACAACAAAAGAAATCTGGGATAAACTGACTTTAATTTGTGAAGGATCAGAGCAAATTAAAGAAAACAAATTATATGTTGTTATTCAAAAGTTTGAAAACTTTAAAATGCTTGCAGGTGAAACAATGGATCAGCTGGATGCCAGATTCATTGAAATCACAAATGAGCTCTCAGCACTTGGAAAAGAATACACACAAAAAGAGATGTGTATGAAGATTTTGAGGAGCCTCCCAGCTGAATGGGAAATGAAGACCATGGCTCTAAGGCATTCGATGGACTTATCAAAAACATCCAATCATGAGCTATTCTCAGACCTCAAAGTTTATGAGTTTGAACTGAGAAGAAAGGATCAAGAGGAGACAGTTGTACCCAAAATAGCTGCACTTATAGTCAAGGATGGAGAGAGAGCTGAAGTCAAGGAAGTCATAGACCAGGAGGAGATTGCCCTGATGGTTAAAAGATTCAACAAGTTCTTCAATAAGAACTACAAAAGAAACAAGGATGAATCCTCCAGGAGACATTCAGCTCCCTCCAAGTCAAGGGAAGACAGGCCACCCAAGAGAACTGAGCATCAGAGGGTTGAATATCAGAGAGCTGATAACCCAAGGACAGAAAGAGCTGAGAACCTGTGTTGGAATTGCAGACAACTAGGACATTTTGCAATTGACTGTTCCTATCCACCAGTCAATAAATATAGGGATGAAGAAGAAAGAAAAGTCTTCAGAGAAAGAAGACAGGAAAATAAGAAAGCCATGTTGGCCGCTGAGACTGCTGAGACAACTAAGTCTAAAGAAGCACCAGACTCAGAGATTAGTGAAGCTGACTACTCAAGTGATTCGGAAGAAGAAGCAATGATTTGTCTAATGGCTAAACAACAAGATCAACCAGACCAAGAAGATGAGGTACACTCTAACTCATCTCATTCAGATTCTTGTGATAGTAACTGTGATACACACACTTCATCACCCACTGATATTTATGATTCATTAGGCAAAATGATGAAAGACTTTGAGCACATTAAATCCTCACACACACACTATTAAATGAGGAAAACAACCAGCTCAAAAGCTAAAACTCACAGCTGACTAAGGAGCTGAGTACTCTAAGTCACATAGCTGATGAGAACAAAGAGTTGAGGGCTGAGAATGCTAAACTAATAGCAGAGATAGCTGCTATAGAAAAGAGGGAAAAAGATCTCAAAAATGTGATTGCCTCATTTACAAAGGCATCTAAATCATTGGATGACCTTATCATGAGCCAAAAAGAGTGTGGAGATAAGACAGGCATATGATTCAATTCCTTTGTGCACAGTCAAACACCCAGAGTGATTTTTGGAAAAAGGATCTTCAAGTAATGAAGCATCTCAAAAATCCAAAACACCAAATGTTGCACCCACATTCATTCCAAAACACAACCACAAACAAACTGGCCTTGGATATAAAGGAAAAGCAAAACAACCAGTTGAGTATGCTGAGAGGACAACCGAGAATAAATCCAGCAGAGTTCCTCAACAAACTCCAAATAAGAAGTACTCTGTGAAGAATAAACAGAGCTACCAAAAACCCCAGAAGTTTTATCAAAGAAACATATATGATGGGAATGGTAGAAATTACCCGAGCCAAGCTGATTGGAACAATGTGAAAAATCAGCAAAGACCAATGGAATACAAGCCCAGATGGCAAAGACCTAGACCTCAACAAAGGTCATTCCAAAGGGAAAAGAGCTATTATCAGCACACATATGCACCCAGGCACTACACTCAAAAATATCACAACTACCCAAAGAAGGCAATTGCTAAAACACACACACAGGTATACAGACAAAAGAGACAGTTGTATGAACCTAAAGCCCCCAAGCAATTTGCCAAAGTGAATTATGATTATGGCACAGATAGATGGCAACCTCTTAGAGTCAAATCATTTGGCTATAGGTTGGTTGGATCATCTTACAGACTAACCTCTCAGGACCCAGGCAAGCGTGGGTACCTAAAAACTAATTTCCTTAATTGCAGGTTCAAGGAACAGTTGAGTGCCAAGGAACCTGGTACATGGATAGTGGCTGTTCCAGACATATGACAGACAACAAGAAAAATCTGTCAAGATTCAAGGAAATTAGAGGCGCAAAAGTCATATTTGGAGGAAATGAAGCTCCAGGGCAAATAAAAGGTACTGGATCCATCAAGAAGAATGGATTAGAGATCACAGATGTTGCTTATGTTGAAGGCCTCAACTTCAACCTATTAAGCATTAGCCAACTCTGTGACAAGGGCTACAATGTTGGATTCAATATGGGAGTATGCCAGATTAAAGATGCTGAATCAAATGAAATAGTGCTGCAAGGATCAAGACGGAAGAATATGTATGTTGTAGATTGGTCTACTGCAACACCAAGAACTTGTCTGTTAGCAAAGAGCACAACCGAATCAAGTTGGCTGTGGCACAAGAAGCTGAGTCATCTGAACTTCAAGACAATCAACAAGCTTGCAAGGAGTCATCTTGTGGGAGGATTGCCAGACTCAGTGTACAAGAAGGCAAGTGTATGTGATGTATGCCAGATGGGAAAACAAATTAAATCTTCATTCAAGGAGAAGCTTAGTCCTTCTTCAACAAGGATACTACATCTGTTGCATATGGATTTATTTGGTCCAGTTGAACCAGCCAGCATAAGTGGAAAGAAATACACCTTAGTGGTGGTAGATGATTATTCAAGATATACATGGACAATCTTCATGTGCAAAAAGAAGGAACAGAACTCTCAAGGAAGCTGCAAGGACCATGTTAGCTAAAGTTGGACTGCCTAAGAGATTTTGGGCTGAAGCCATCAACACTGCATGCTATAGTCAAAATAGATGCATGATAAATAGACAACTGACAAAGACTGCCTATGAAATATGGACAGGGAAAAAGCCAAATGTTGGGTACTTCAGAATATTTGGATGTAAATGTTTCATCCACAACAATGGCAAGGATAATCTAAAGGCTTTTGATGCTAAAGTTGATGAAGGTATCTTTTTGGGATACTCAGCTGAAAGCAAAGCCTATAGAGTGCTGAACAAAAGGACTATGGTCACAGAAGAGTCTATTCATGTGGTTTTTGATGAACCTAATGTGAATGGAGAAGACTTTGAAGAGTTAGCTGATAAGTTGAATCAACCAACTATGCAGAAAAGTCCTTATGTTGAAGCTGAAGCAAGAGTAATCAATCAAGATGAAGATGAGATAGCTGAATCTCAAAGATGTTGGAAAATCTGCAGCTGAATGATGATGAAAGAGCTGCTCAAGATAACACAGCTGCAAGACAGCTGAACCCAGCTGATTTGCTTCAACCTGATGTGAGATGGCTGAGAGACCATCCACCAGAGCTAGTCATTGGAGATGTTAGAGACGGTGTAAGAACCAGATCCAGAGCTCAACAAGAAGCAATGTTCACTTGTTTTATCTCCCAAATAGAGCCAAAAGATGTGTCCCAAGCATTGGATGACACACATTGGATTCAAGCCATGCAAGAAGAGCTGAATCAGTTTGAAAGAAACAAGGTATGGGAATTGGTGCAGAGACCAACCCATTAGAATGTTATTGGCACAAAATGGGTTTTCAGAAACAAGATGAATGAGGAAGGATCTGTGGTAAGAAACAAAGCAAGATTGGTAGCCAAAGGGTATTGCCAAGAAAATGGAATAGATTTTGATGAAACCTTTGCACCTGTTGCAAGATTAGAAGCAATAAGGATGTTTCTTGCCTATGCTGCTCACAAGAACTTCATTGTATATCAAATGGATGTGAAAAGTGCATTTTTAAATGGACTGTTAGAATAAAAAGTCTATGTTGAACAACCTCCAGGTTTTGAGCAGAAGACTATTGGAGACAAGGTGTACAAGCTCAAGAAAGCATTATATGGACTGAAACAGGCACCAAGAGCATGGTATGATACATTGTCTCAATTTCTAACTGACAATGGATTCACCAAAGGCAAAGTGAGAACACTCTTTAATTCAAGATGGAGAGAGTATACTGCTTGTTCAAATATATGTGGATGATATCATTTTTGGATCCACAAATAAAGAGTTGTGTGATAAGTTCTCAAACCTCATGCAAGGCAAATTTAAAATGAGCATGATGGGAGAGCTGACTTTCTTCCTAGGACTTCAAGTTAAGCAATTGAAGGATGGAACTTTTATAAGTCAAACAAAGTACACTAAAGATTTAATGAAGAAATTTGGTATGGAAGAGAAGTCCTCTGTGAAAATACCAATGAACCCATCAGTCAAGATGGACATGGATGCATATGGTAAACATGTAGATCAAACAAGATATAGATCACTCATTGGATCATTGCTTTACTTAACAGTAAGCAGGCCAGACATCATCTTTGCAGTAGGTGTATGTGCAAGATTTCAATCTGCACCAAAAGAGAGCCACATGACTGCAGCTAAGAGAATCCTAAGATATTTGAAAGGATGCCAGGAAGTTGGCTTATGGTATCCAAAGGAAAGTGGATTCAAGCTTATTGGTTACTCAGACTCGACGACTATCTTTGGATGTAGAGTTGACAGGAAGAGTACTTCAGGTACATGTCAAATGCTTGGAAACAGATTAGTTTCCTGGTTCAGCAAGAAACAAAACTCAATAGCCACATCCACAGCTGAAGCAGAGTACATAGCTGTGGGCAGCTGTTGTGCCCAAGTCTTATGGATGAGACAGTAGCTGAGAGATTATGAAATTGAAGAAAAAGAGATTCCAATTATGTGTGATAACACAAGTGCTATTTCAATCACTCAGAATCCTGTGTTGCATTCTAGAACAAAGCACATTGATGTCAGATATCATTTTATAAGAGATCATGTTGAAAAGAAAGACATCATTTTGGAGTATATCTTAACTGATAAACAGTTAGCTGACATATTCACCAAACCTCTATGTGAATCTAGGTTTGAAGAGCTTAAGAATGAGCTAGGGTTAATTGAGCTGAGTTGATACTCAGAAGACTCAATCAGAAGAAATGGAAGATGAAAAAGTGAGAATCAAACAAGTTTTTCACATCGGCCCAAGTGAAAAAATGACTACCTCGGGAAATCGTTTATCGAGTTAATGACAAAATTTGAGTCACCTAATGAAAGGAGAGAAGCTGAGTTGAGTCACTTTTGACATGAGCTGAGTCATTTAATAGCTAAGTGACAAAAACGCAGTCATTTTTAATGAGCGGGAATGTTTTTAAGGATGACGTCATCAAAATAATGATGGGTACAGTCAAAAGCTACACAGTAAGCATATGATTGGATATAAATGTTGCCGCATTAAATGCGAGGAATTAAATGCGGTTTGACGTGCTAAATCTGAGCCGTTGATCTTGGTTAAATTTCAAAAATCAAAAACACGTCCTTTCATAACCCTTATATACTCATTTTTTTAGTTTTCTCTCTCTCACATTCAAAATTGTTCATCTTCAAAGCAAAAGAAAGCAAGTTCTTTTCTCTCGCAAACCCTACGAGTTCACAAGCAAGTTTATCAAGTTTTATTCGGTAAAACTCTCTACAAATGGCACCAAAGTTTGATTTTGTTAAGCTATCAAAGCAAATTGGATGATTTTGAAGGGATGATAAGCAGGGTTCAGATGAAACCCTAGTAAAGAAGATAGTTGATATGCTAGAAAAGTCCGGTCTCAGGCCTTTTCTTACCATGGAGTACTTGCTCACCTACCTGGAAGAGGTGGCGCAGTTCTATGTAAACGCTGAAGTACAAGACGAAGGAATCAAGTCCTCCGTCCACCACAAGGACATCATGATTACTACTAAGGACCTTGCGGAGCATTGTTTGCTGCCATCAGAGGGCATGACGGAAATAAACGAAGTTGATGTTAACTTGGTTGCTGCATGGAAAGAAGTAGCCAAACCAGAGTGTGCTGCGAAGGTAATCTACACAGCTGAGAAGAAGTTGCTGAAGGACGACTATCACAAGCTGATGGATGTCGTCGCCAAGTGTGTAGATATGAAGTTTGGCAGCTTCAATCAATTGTCAAAGACCAAGCTGATCATCATGGCTACGATCATGCAGGGAAAGAAAGTCAATTGGGCTAAGTTCGTGTACAGAAGACTCTGCCAGAATGTTGGGAATAAATCATACAAGGAAGATGGATCCTTTGGAGGATCACTCGGATATGGCCTGGTAGTTGGCCATTTGATGGAAGTGAAGGGCATTCTCCTTCAACATGGATAGCCTTTCCATGTAAATAAGAAGATGTTCAGGGCGAATCTTTCAGGAGCCCAGAAGAGAACCCATGCCAAGAGGGTGGATACAAGTGAGGGGGAATCAGCTGAACCCGAGGACACAGCTGTTACCTCCCCTCCTAAGAAGAAAGCTGCAATGAAGAAGGTTGCCGCTGCAGCAAAGAAACAGGATGCACCTGCCCCTGCAGCCGAGTCACCTGCCCAAGCAGCCGTGTCTCATGCCCCTGCAGCCGAGGCTGAGAAGGAAGCCCAAATACCTTCTCCATCCATAAGAAAGAAGAGGACTGCTAAGCCCATGAAGACAACTCCATCCAAGAAAGATACCCCGGCCCCCGCCGCCACAGAATAAGACAAGGACAAAGAACCAGAAATCCCTCTGGTTAAAACCAAACAAAGAAGGCTAGTCAAGTGTTCAGAGCGTGAACAGACAATTGAGTCTGCCACTCAGCTGGAAAAAGCCTCTGAGACTGCTGACACTCAGGAAGTGCAGTCACCTGAAATAATCGATGAAACTGCCAAGTTTGATGAGGGTGATCAGCAGAGGCTTGCCGAAGACCCAACTGTGGAGAGGACAACTGAGGAAAAAGATGCAGCTGAGACAACTGAATCCTCACATGAAAAAGTTGTCTCTCCACCTGCTACAGACGCTACTGAAGGTGAAGAGCAGCAGAGCATGCTACCTTCCATTCCAGAAAAGGAAAGACAAGAAGATGAGAATGAGGATGATGATGTCATCATGTACTCTCCAGTATATCCAGACATCCAGCGCCGTCTACGTGAATGGAGGGCGTGAAAGCTAAGTCACTCAAGGGTGTAGTTTGAACGCCCTAAGTTCATAGAAGAAGAGGAGGAGTTGTTCGAATTTCTCGGCATCACCAAAGTGATTCAGGCCCTTGATGAAGATAATTGCCTAAATATTCTACAGATCTTCAAGGAGAAAGAACAAGCCAGAGCAGCTGAGGAAGCTGAAGCTCTCGAGAAAGCCAGTATATGTCCTCTTACTAGAACTCTGGAACACACTCACCCTCATCTGGACGTATTGTCAGAGAGTGATGAAGACATGGACCCCATTGCTTCAAAGGAGAAGTCAGACATGCAGCAAGCTTTGAGGGAATCTAGAATGATGCATGAACAACGTATGTTTGAAGGACCAGGAGAGTCCTCACAACCTCTCCTGCAAATAGACCCACTGGGAGTAGTGTAGCAAATTGCCACAATTATAGCTGCAACTAAATCCCCAGTACACTCTGAAAATGGGTCCAAGGGACTTGGCGATGAAACTAGGAATTTGGGCACCCAAGTTGAGCCAACCCTTACTGAAGGTGTGTTACCACCTGCCCCCACGGCTGAGCACTCAACGGAAGCAGCCGAGAGTCTGGAGAAGAGTGACCCCATCATCAGTCACTCAGCTGGTGTGCCAGCTGAAGGGGAAACTCACTCCACTGCAGCAGGGTCGGAGGATGCTGTAGATGACTCTGCAATGAAAAATGAGGCGAAATGGAAACTGAAAAAGAACCACAACAGGTTGACATTGACGAAGCTCGGACAATTGAGTCCCCAGCTGAAGTGTCAGCTGCTTTGAAGGCTAAGGACACTGTTGTTGCAGTTGAGGCACAGGATGGAAATGCCCCGGGAGTTAACACTCTGGGCAATGAAAGTGCAATCCAAGGGGTTGAGACTCCTTTGGATGCCACGGTCGAAGACCCTAAGACAGCTGCGTCTGTCGAAGGGAATGTAGAAAGCCTCTCTGCAGTTGAGACTGCTAAAGGTGTTGAAGGCCCAAGGGAGGTTGAGACTTCCCTGGATAAAACTCAAGAAGTTCAGAACATCCCTCCTGTCAACATTGTTGAATCTGAAAAGGAGATTAGTGCTCTTCATGACTCCCAGGATAATCCTGACATATCCTTTCTGGGATCTGAAGACGAAGCTGAGTCCACACCTGTTGCACAACAAAAGGACCCAGCTAAGGATGTTCTCCCGCAGACGAGTTAGTCAAGTTTCAAAGTTGCTCGTCAAACATTTAACTTTGATGATGAGCCAATCCCCCAAGTTTCATCATCTTCCGAGGACACTGACGATGCAGCCGAGGACCAGGTAATTCAATTAGAAAAATCTATTGAGGCCGACGAAGCTGTTAAGACAGCTGAGGCTCAGTCAGCTAGCCAACCCACTCAACAAGGCCCAGCTGGAACCGAGTCTTCTGCGCAGGCTCCCACAGTTACAGCAGTACCGACTCCACCAAGATCGTCAAAGACACAAACTGCAATTTCAATCCCTTATGTGCGAGATGATACTTTTGAGCAATTATTTCCCTTTTCACTTGAGCTGCCAGAGCTAGAGGAGGAGACAGCTAAAGAACAACGAAGATACGCAGTTCAAGAAGATCCAGTCATCCCTACCGACTCCATTGTACTAGCAGACTTTAATTTCGATGCTGAATGGCCACCAGCTGAATCCGGTGTGACAACTGAGATCCGTGAAGTCTTCAAGAAAATCTGTGGAGAGATTGAGAAGATTGAACGGCACCAGGCCTCATTAGATCTGCGTCTGGACAATAGAGATGCCAACCTCACAGCAGACTTACGAGGGATTGTGGTACGGATCAGGGAGTGGTGTCAGCAGTAGAGTGCAATGCGATACGAACAAGTTAGATATTTCAAAGCATTGTACAACAAGATGCTGGTTTGTAGTGCTGACAATGCTGATATGAAGTAGAGGATGCAGGCCTATATGGAGAGATTGCATGCCTCCCATACAACTGAAATGGAGTTACTGCGTGAATTTCATCGAAAAGAAATTCTGCGTGTTGAGGAGAACATGAATACTAAATTCAGCCTTCTCATGGCTGAAATGAAGCTGGTGCAGCTGAATGGAAAGCCACTCGCTCAGAATTTCGAACAGCACATGCCGTGGCAGACTCCAAGTAGAACTCAGCTCTCGGCTGACTGGATTTCATGCTCGCACGAATGTTCCCTGGGGTGCCTCTCTCCTTCGATGATGCCAAAAAGGGGGAAGAGGAGTACCTAAGGAAATTGAAAGAAGAAACAGCTGGTGAGAAAACAGCTGTTGAAAAGAAGAAGGGAAAAGAAGTTGAGGGGGAAAAATCAAAGGATTTGACACTAATGATTGCTAAAACCCCTCAGCAAGGTCATGTCACAACCTCAATAATCAGCAAACTTCCAGTAACTCTACCGATCGAACACTCTACTGTGCCTATGTCAGAGAAAAGAAAGATTGTGATAGCAGATCAGTTAGAGTTCGATAAAAAGACGGATGCCCACGTTGAAGCAGTGATGAAACAATTCGGCGGCATTCCGGCAGGGAAGGATCAAGATGCTATTCCAGATGATGGATCCGAGCCAAGATCTGTTGAAGAATTTAAGACGCTCGAATCCGAAAGCTATTTCAAGAATATGTCGGTAGCCCAAGCTTGGGATCTGTACTGGGAGAAGGGTCTGAAGTTATGCGAAGAAGGCGATCGAAAGCGGAGACTACCGGCTGACCATTCGGTAGTAAGGAGAAGACTCCGTCACGGTACACACCCAGAGGAGGAGAAAGAAGTGGTGGAGGAAGAGGTTTTCGACCTAGACCTCTACCCAAAAATATCGAATATGTAGATCCAGGTAAGAAGGGAAGGATCTACTGGGGTGGGTACGATGAAGTTGCGAATCTGGAAGTGGCTAGAAAGAATGTTGATTGTGTGAAAAGAATAGAAGAGGAAAACAGAAGGCAAGATCAGTTATGGCAAGAGAGGCAAGAAAGGAAGCGAAAAGACGATGCTGCGAAGAGAGCTTATGAAAAGAAGAAAGCAACTGAAGATGAAAGAAAAAAAAAGAGAGCTGATGATGACAGAGCTGAAGAGGAAAGAAGGAGGCAGTGAAGGCGATGAAGTGTTGCGACTAACCCTTCATTTATTTTACTCTTGTAAATACATTTATGTGTAAGTTATCTGTACATTCAATAAAGTGTTTTTGTATTTTCTCTCTTTGTATCTTAGCAAAGATGCTTGTAAATTGCTTGGATATGATTATGCTATGATACACTTTATAAACAGCTCTGTAAAGGACAAGAATGCTATGATCAATAAAATGATTGATTCTACGCATACATTCTTTGTTACTGAATTGTTTGTATGTATCTGTGTTGTTTACATTTTGTTTAAGGTTTTTAAGTTTTGACATCATCAAAAAGGAGGAAATTGTTGGGAAATTATTTTGTAGATTTTGATGAATGCCATGTAAAACTTAGATTGGAATGTTGGCACCCCATTTTCCTTGTAATTCTCATTGTAATAGATAGGGTTGAATGAGCTGAGTCAAGTCATCTATGCTTGGAAATACAAGAAGTCAACTGAAGACGTGAAGTGGAGATTCCGCTGAGGAACAACTGAGTATGGTCAAGATTGAAGATCAAGGACTCGACCGAAGACGTAACAGCTGAGGGACATCTGTGTGAAGAGTCAGTTAAGTCAACTCAAGAAGCCAAGTCACAAGTTGAAGTGACAGATGAGTCTTTCAATGATTGGAGCAGACTCAAGTCACCTGGGAAAAAGGTGCAAAGAGGAGTTAACTGAAAAGAATCCGTTGCACAAAAGTCAAGAACATTACTTAAATAAGTAATACACCCATGCTGCCAGGTCTTAAAGTGCTCAGTCCCAGAAGCGTGCAAAAGGAATAAACCAATGGGAAACACTGCACTTTGTGTCAAAACCTAAAAAGCTGGACATTCATTTAATACGAGGAAATGTCTACATCTCAAGACTGATGACCAAGAAAAGACAAGCCAACGAATACAAGTGACTTTTGAAAATTAGCATATCTCTTCAACGGGCAGATTTTTGAAAGTTCACTATAAAAGACTGAGGAATCTCATTGAGAAAAGGTTACCTGAACCACGAACGAGCAAGCATTATTCAAACTCTAACCTACGAAATATTCTCAAAGATTTTCAAGCAAAATTGAATCTCGAAGGACATCAATCCAACACAAAGCTGTGAAGGAAAGATAACTCAAACTGTTGAAGAGGAAACTTTTGAAGAATCAAAAGGGGTCTACTTTTCAAGGAGGATTGTAGGAAGGTTCAAGGTCGAACCAGTCTCAAGTGAGTTGAAGTAGCAAGGCGGCTGCCCTGTGAAGAAGCTTAGTCGGAAGAGAAGCCAGCTGTGTGACCAAGGCATCTCTAGAATGAGTCCAAGGAGCAAGTGTTTGTGTGATCAAGACTTGTCAAAGGATAACCACTTTGTGAAATGATCATTACTTAGTGGATTCCTCCAAGAGTTGGAGAAGAGAGGATTAGAAGAATTACCCCATCTTCGAACCTCTATAAAAATTACTTGTGTCATTTACATTTTAGCATATTTACATTTCTGCACATTCATCTTATATCTGCTGATAATTTGCAATCCAACTGATAAATAACTAAGTGTTAAAACAAAGTTAAATCAAATTCAAGGGTGTTAAGTGTTCCGCTGAAAAGCTCATCACAGCCAAGTTAAAGTTTTTTAAGTTATTCTATCACACTCTATCGAAAGTGTTGAGTGGCTAACTCTGCTGATTAACTAACTTAGATGTCCCTCAAGGACCTAGCTATGTATTAACTCTGTAATATTTTAAAAGGACTAAAATCAAAAAGTTGGTAAGGTTTATTCAACCACCCCTTCTAAACCTTACTTACACCTCTTGGGACCTACATAAGTTTTACATGGTATCTTCAAAATCTAAACATAATTTTTCCTAACAATTTCTCCCTTTTTGATGATGCCAAAACCTAAATAATTACAACAAAATAAGAAGTGCAGTAACAAGAATATTTGTGTAGAATATGTCAATTTTATTGATCATATCATTCTTGTACTTTACAAACGCACTTTACAAAGTCAATTACAAAGTATACCCTATACATGATCGAGCTATACTATCTATTACAATCGTATCGAGCTTATTATAGAGCTAAAATACAAAGAGCAAGTTACGAGTTTGAACATTATGATATTACAAGAATACTTACAAATCTTGTATTTACGATTAAGTAAAATACACTTTGAAGGGGTTTGATTGTCTTCAATCCCTCAAGCCTACTTCCTTCTTCTCTCATCTCATCTTCTTGACTCTCTCCCTTTTCTTCCTTTCATAAGCTCTTTTATAGCAGGTCTTTCCTTTCTTTGCTTTTCTTCCCACTCTTGATTAGCTCTCCCGTTCTCAGCCTCTTGTCTTCTTCTAGCCTCCTCATTCTTGCGCTCCACTTCCAGATTTGCAAGAGTATTGAATCCAGCCCAGTAGTTGATTCCCTTCTTCTCGTGGATCAACGTACCTTATATCTTTAGGTCTTGGCTGTGGTGAAGTACCTCCGCCTCTTCTACCACTTCCAAACCTTCCCCATCCTCGATAAAACTCGGCTCTCCTCTAGGAGGAGTCTTTACGTACAAGAGTTTTCCTAGTCGATTGATCGCTCGAACTCTTTGCATCTTAGTTGATTTGCATAAGTCGAGTCCTTTATCCCAAGACAAATATGGTAGAGTCATCTTCTTGAACTATCCTTCAACGAAACTAGACTTTGAAACTCCTCTAGAAAGGTTCGAGATCCTACATCCGAATCGTGATTTCTCGAAAGGGACGAACAAAGGGAATCTTTTAACAAACCATTTGGAGATATCATACCTTGCTTTTATGTCTTTTATCCTTTGAGTGCTTCTCAACTACTTTTGAACTCGGCTTCAATGACTTTGTTATTTGTTTAGCTTAATCGCCATTTGACTTTCTCTTCTAACTAGTAGTTTCTTGAGAATTGAAAGTGTTACTTCACTACGATGTGGGGGTCTTAGCAAACATGATTTTCAAGGGTGGCTTCTTCATTGAACTGTCTTCCCCTAGATTGCTTCCTCTTTCACTCATTCCTTATCTCATTGCCTTTCCTTCATTTCTTCTTCCCCTTTTTGGCGGTCACCAAGAGGTAGAGCCAAATTAGGGAACATCCCACGAGGAGTAGATTAATCTTATTATTCGTTGAGTCATGATTGTCATGAGTCTTGGAGTATCTTTGTTCTAAATTTCGATCTTAAGGCCATGGTCTCAATTTGCCATCAACTTCATTTCAGTCTGGAGCACTTTTATCTGCTGTTCAATGTTGGCCTACATTCTCTGAATTTCTGATTTGTGCTGAGCCTTTAGCAACTCCATGTCATACTTATGTGATTGATCCATTCGAAATACGTGGTCCCTTTGCCGTTGTTGGAACTTGGCATTATCTGAGCTCAAAATCACCATGTTTTGCGAATAGAGATTTAAAGTAGGTGACCTGCTCAGGCCTTAATGCTTACTTGTCCACTTTAGTCCCTGATTCGCAATACTATTCCTCGAATATATCCAGTGATAGTAGCATCTCTATTGTCTAGCCGTTGGTCCAATGCTGCAAAACCATGATCTATATTTTCTATCTCAGCACAGATGGCTTTGAAGGCTTTACGGAAGTCGGCTACATCAGCGGACCATTCCTCTGGCTATACATCATCGAAATCAAATCCAATCGACACCATAGTAGTCTCAGTTGGAGTTTCGATTTCTTCTGGAGAGACTTGGACATTGTATCTGGCACGTTCTGTGGCTGACTTAGCTTCAAAGGGTATGTGAGCTTCAAACGGAAAATATTCCACAAATAAATCCTCAGGGAAAATGGGTATCTCCACATCCTCAACCTGTGGAGCCTTTCTCTTTTCTTTCAAAATTTCTTCAGCTCTATGTGTGTTCGCCTTATTTTTAGCTTCACCGCAAGTGTACGGTGTAGTTTATAGAATAGGGTAAGCAAGGTCGTATCCACGGAGACTAATAAATTTATGCGCTAAGTATTGAACTAAGATAGTCTTATTTTTATTTAGACGATCGAAATTTGATAATTGTTGTAGAAGTAAAGACAAGATTAACCACAAAAACACAAGATACTAAGAATAGTGGAATTATCAAGGGAATGAAATGGATTCCCGGGTTATGGTTTCAATTAATATTCCTCTTGTTGTCCAATTTAATCAAAGCCAAAGTTATCATCAATACACCTATAAGACGATCACAACGGTATTTTATCCTCCCTCTTGAGATGTATATAAAGTGTAGATTGAAATATCTATGCTAGCATCTCTACTCAACATAAGATACACAACTCCCAAATGCACAAAAGATCATATATCCTCACAAATATTCACAAACCTCTCGATTATGCAAATATTCATGTCAAGTACTCAAGATCTAATATTGAAACTCATCTCTCGAATTATGAATCAATATATCAAACATGCTAAATCATTGGTCAAATGATAAAACAAGAATAAGAACAAAGTACTCAAATAGGCTTCGAGACAATAACTTCAATTAAGATTAAAACATTCAACAAGAGTTCAATTAGTCTACTTCCAAAACCCGGAAATCACAAGAAGTTTAGCTACTCATTACAAATAAACAACCCATAGACAAATTGTTCATATTCATGACAAGCTAAAATGAAAGATTAAAGCACAAAGAATGAGAAAACTTAGGGAAATGGATAATCTCTTGATTGATCTTCAATCCTCAAGCTTCAATTCAACCCGATTCTTCCCTTGGTTCTTCCTTGATGAAGTTGATGTATTTCTTGTGTTCTTGGGTGTATTCCCAGCCTTTTCTTCCTACCCTAGATCAAGCCTCCCATTTATCTATTTATAGCCCCTCAAAAGTTCAAGAAAAAGGTGGAGGAACATAGGAAATTCCGCCCAGGGGCGCTGCGGCGCCCAACCATGTCATACGCACAAAAAACCGCCCAGACGCTGCAGTGCCGGGTGTTGGGCGCTGCAGCGCCCGCCTAGCCAAAAAAATACCGTCGCCCTGTATCGGGCGCTGCAGCGCTCGTCCGGTTTGTTCACCCACCAAATGTCCGAATTGGCTTTTGTGCCCTTCATAAAAGTTGTAGCCCTATCTCTTATCTTTCCATAGCCACTTGAATCATCTCAATATCAATTTTGTAGAGAGAGTTATGGCATAAATAAGAGACGCTGCCAGTAATGGAAATTTCAGACGCGTTTGGACGTTTCTTCAAATCAATCTCTCGTTGTTTGCTTGTTTGTACTTCTTTTGATATACGATTCATTACTATGACTATAAACTCAATATAATTGGCTCTCAACATGGCTTGGCTACTCAAATGACTCAAAATAATCCAAAACAACACAAAACTCAAGTCTAGGAAGCCCAAATCAATGGTATAAAACCAAGTGAACAATGTGCCTCAGTTGTTTCAGCGTCATCGCGATTTGAGCAGATTGTGTTAACTCATCGAGTGATTGATCCTCGGCTATCTTAACGGCTTTCTCAAAGATCCGTTGTTTTCTTCTGTTGAGTTTCTGCATTTCTCCGACTTATCAGCTTCATTGGAGGGTGATGGCGCCATTGGGGGGTGGGCGATCAACCATTGTGAATTGCATTGGAGTAGCCTTATCACTGGCTTGACTCCGTTTTGGCTGTGCCTCCTCATCAGCTTTGTCCTCATTAGATTTATCAACGGGGCTGGACTTAGCTTCATTTTCGGATTCCAGGAACTCAGTATCAACATTCTCTTGGGAATCGTGAAGGGCACTGATTTCTTCTTCTTCCTCAGCAACCTATTCATGAGAGGCGGGCACATCCTCAACTGCTTTCTTACCCAGGGAAGTCTCAACCTCCTCCAGGCCTTCACTACCCTCAACAATCTCAACCGTTGATGGGCCTTGTACATTTCCTTTTGCAGTCTCAACTGTAGTAGGGTCTTCAGCAATTATCCCTTCAGCAGACGGAGTTGCTTTAGGGTCTTCAATGGCATCATTTGAAGTCTCAACTCCTTGGATTGCACTTTCAGGGCCAGGAATCTCAACTCCCATGGCCTCACTTCCATGCTTTGCCTTAGCTGCATCAGCAGCTTCATTGGCCTGCATGGCAGCTGAAGTTTCAGCTGAGACAGTCTGAACCATCCGAGCTTCGTCAACCTCAGTCTGCTGAGTTGTAGTATGCTCACCATCGCCCCAAACTCCATTTGTGGTTAGTTTCCCACAACATCCTCCGACCTAGCTGTGGTGGCTTGATTTTCCCCCTTAGCTGGCGTACCAATTGAGTCTTAAGTAGCGGGGTTACTCAAAACCTAGGACCCGACTATTTGTCCAATTGAGTGTTCAACGTTGGGGCGGTGTCTCAACACCTTTTGCAGGAGAGTCTTAGCCGAGGTGCCCGCATCATCACCATCCTTAGCTTCATTGCCATCCTTCCCGGAATTTTCTTTCGAGTACACGGAGATGTGATTTCTTGAATATTTTCACCATCTCCATTATGTCGGGGCAAGGGTAGTCATGATAGATGAATATTCCCCAGGGCCCCTATTCAGTTGTTGCGCGTGCATCTCCTTAGATTCCATTATAGCTTGGCGGAACTTAGCTTTCTCGGCGGCAACAACAGGGTCGATCTCTTCAATATCACTATCGCTGCTGTCAGCTGATTCCAGGGAATGTTCAGGTGCATCTGTGAAGGCACATGAGTGAGGCTTATTCAATTCCGCGATAGCCTTGGCCTTCTCAACAGCTTTCTATTATGAAAAATTATTATTAGATTTTGATGATACCATGTAAAACTTAGAATATGAAGTTGGCACCCCGTATTCCTTGTATTTCTATTTGTAATAGATAGGACTGCATAAGCTGAGTTGGAGTCAGCTATGTTGAAGAATACAAGAGTCAACTGAAGATTGAAGTGAAGACCCAGCTGTGTGTCAACTGTGTGAAGTCTAGATGAAAGTCTCAGACTCGACTGAAGAAGAGACCCAGTTGTGGGACAGCTGAGTAAAGAATGAAGAAGTATGATCAAGTCGATTAATAGCCAAGTCCGCGATTAATGACGATTAATGACGGTTGAGTCATTCCTAAAGGTTGGAGTTGACTCAAGTTAAAGGGGTAAAGGCAGCTGTCAAGTCAAGTCGACTGATATTAATCCATTGCACAGAAGTCAAGGATATTACTTAATATAGTGATACGTCCATGATATCTTGTCTAAAAGTGCTCATCCCAGAATTGTGCAAATAGAATAAACCAATGGGAAGCACTGAGCTTGTGTCAGGACCTGAAAAGCTGCAGACATCATGTAATACGAGGATATGTCACCATCACAAGCTGCAGATCAAGAAAAGACAAGCCAATGACCAAGAAGTGTTATTTGAAAATTACATATCTCTTCAACGGGCAAATTTTCAAATAAGCACTATAAAAGGCTGAGGAAGCAAGTGAGAGAAGGTTACCAATTTCACAGATTTTACAAGCAATACAAACAAGCAAACCTGAAAAAATACTCTCAAGCTTTCATAGATGAATCTCAAGCCTAAAATCGAAGGAACTCGATCCAACACATTTAGTGAAGGAAAGAATACTTCATCAAGTTGAAGAGGAAACAGTTTAAAGAACTAAAGGGGTCTACTCTCCAAGATTGAAGGAGTTGTGGTAAGGTTCAAGGTCGAACCAGAAGATTTGAGGTCGTTGGAAGGCTGTGTGATCAATTCCAAGAGTTTGAAGGGATCTGAAGTAGCAAGGCAGCTAGTTGTCTTGTGAAGAAGCTGAGTCCCAGGAGCAGCCAACTGTGTGATCAAGGCTGACTCAGACTGATAACTACTTTGTAACCAGATCTGTTACTTAGTGGATTCCTCCAGGAGTTGGAGAAGAGTAGATTAGAGGAATTACCCCATCCTCGAACCACTATAAAATTTGCTTGTGTCATTTTACTTACAACACTTTATTTTCCTGCATATTTTTGATATATGTTGTTAAGTTAATATTGTTGAACCTAGCTAATAATAACATTGCTAAAAACAAGTGTTAAAACAAGTTTAAAACATCAAGGGTGATAAGTCTTCCGCTGAACAAAACCAAATCAACTGAAAAGTTAAGTGTTAGTTGACCCAGCTGAGTTATACTATCAACAAATTTCGAGTCAGTGTTGAGTGGGTTACTTTTTCAAGTAAGCCAACCTAGCTGTCCCTCAAGGACTTAGCTGATTTGAGTTAACTCTGTAAAATTATTTAAAAGGACTAAATTCAAAAATTTGGTAAGGTTTATTCAATCCCCCCCTCTAAACCTTACAACTCACCCCTTGGGACCTACAAGTTGTATCAAAGCGGTTGGTTCATTGAGCTTTCCGTCACTGGTTACTGAACTAGATCTCAATCTTTCCAAAAGATACAACACTTATGTTTTTAAAGCTTTTATTTCAAAAGTAAAGTTATTATCATGGAAGCAAATCTAACTCGTATTCCCATGTTTATTGTGGAAGAGTTTGATGATTGGAAAATTCGTATGCAGGATCACTTATCAGCTTTACACGATGAAATATGGCTAGTGATAGAAGATGGGCCACTGCAAATCCTAAAGGTCAACACTGCTGTAAGAAGAGCACCTCCAGCTGAAGGAGAAGATGTTGCAGCAGAGCCCAGACCTGCTATGGTTGAAAAACCACGTTGTAAATGGATCAATGAAGATAGAAAAAGATACAACCTTGATAATGTTTCCAAGGACATCCTCTACAAAACCTTGGACAAGGTTATGTTCAACAAAGTCAAATCATGCAAATCAGCAAAAGAAATCTGGGGTAAGTGAACCCAGATTTGTGAAGGTTCTGAATAGATTAAAGAGAATAATTATAATTGTTGTTGTTCAAAAATTTGAAAATTTTAAAATGGTTGCAGGTGAGATTCTGGATCAACTGGATGCCAGATTCACAGAAATCACAAATGAGCTTTCGGCTCTTGGGAAGGAGTACACTCAGGGCTCACCTGCATCAAATGCTACAGAGCAGGCCACGTTATTGTTCACACTCTGATCATGATCAATATGCTGCCATGACGCAGAAGAAATATTGAAGACGCCAATCTTCAAGCAGAAATCGATTAGCTTCTCCAAATGTCGGCTTAACTTCTCGCTAGGAGACCACCATCTCCTACTAAAAGTATGGAAAAAATTCTCAAGTACATATATAATAATGAATTATCCAATGAAGTTGATGGTTCTTCATTAAGACTCCATTTGGATGGAAAGATTTGAGCTGTGGATTTCAAATACATAGTAACAAATCCATTGAGGTTGTTTGGATAGAGTCATTATATAATGGATTTCAAATCCTTGGAAGCTATTTTTAGAGTCATTTTGAAGGATTTCAAATCATTCCTATTTTGAGTTATTTGAAATTCTTCCCTAAATCCTCTCCTCAAATCAAAATCCTCTCATCCAAATGCAACCTAAATTCAATTAGGCTCCATTTGGATGGAAGGATTTGAACTATGGATTTCAAATCCATATTAACAAATCTATTGAGGTTGTTTGGATGGAGTCATTTTATAATGGAATTCAAATCTTTTGAAGCTATTTTTGGAGTCATTTTGGAAGATTTCAAATCCTTCCTATTTGGAGTAATTTGAAATACTTCCCCAAATCCTCTCCCTAAATCCAAATCCTCCCATCCAAATGCAACCCTAATGAGTTCGAGAATCCTTGTGCTGATCAAAATGAGTAGACAATAGAACATCAATATCTATACTATTACTATTTTTTTATTTATTTATTATTTTATTTTATTTAGTTTATTTTATTTTTTTATCTATAAAAGTGTGAATAGCTTTCAAGGTTTTTTGAAAAATTTGATTTGCCAAAAATATCCTCATGGTAAAGATACTTTAAGGGCAATTAAGTAGTTTTCTATTTAGGTGTGTTTTTATTTATTTAATATTATGATAAGTGTCTCTGTATTCCAAACTCTTCGTATTTACATTATTTCAATTGTAATTCTTTGAATATTTTAAATTTAAAAAAAAAATGTTCGCTTCATGTTAACTACATATCGAAAGTTTTCCAATTATATGTCATAAGCATATATAAAGAATTCATATATTGAGAATTTTAATCGCTTAAAGTTGAGTATAATGCAAAAAATGTACATTTATAATATTTTTCATTTAATTTTCAATAACTAAATATATGGTTAAAAATAAGAGTGTAAATTTATAGTGGAATGAAGAGAAAAAAAATTAATTCATTTAGTTTGATTCTAAATGAATAGCAGAACAAATATATTTAAAAAAACTTTACTTTTGGGTGCAAATAATAAATCATAAATTTATCATCTATCACTCTCATTAAATTGTGGTATTATATTTTATTCACAGTGGAGTATATGACACATTGTTTTGTAGGGGGGGATAGGAGTTTGCAACCATTGAGAATTTCATGGAAGTTTATGCATTTTCTCATAGAAAAATATTTAGTTTTAAGATTAGTGAAATATAAATTATTATTAAAATTTTGAATTTTTTTTGTTTTTCAAGCTTTGATAATTAATCATTATCTATGTTTTTCGGTAATAGTGGATATACGATTTAACAAGATTTGGATTTAATTATCAATTTATTTAATTCATATATTCTTTTGGTTAGATAAATTCAATCAAATTGTGATAATATAAAGCTAAATTTGAAAACAAACATATCATAAGAATATCCTAAAACAAAAAGAAAAAAATTGGCAGAGAATTATATGTTTGAAATTGATGAAGTGAGATTTCAAATTCAAGGCGTAGTGAATTAAATAATAGTAATATTTATTATATTTTGTGATTTAAAAAAAAAGATTAAAATCATACACATTTTTATTGTCAAAAAATTACCTCACTATGTTGAACAATGCAAAACAAGTATATGATTATTTTTAACTTAAGGTTTGAATTTTTGTCAACCACATCCCCGTATGTAGAAAAAAATATATGACAATTTTGTTCAGAGATCAATATCTATATTGTCATACTTTTGGTATCTATATTGTCATACTTTTGGGGAGAAATGCATGACATTTTAAATTAAAGTTAGTAGTTATCTATAATATATTTATGAAAATAAAATGATTATCTCAACAATAATAATATATAATTAAGAGTAAATTTATGAAAATAAAATGATTGAGATCAATTTCAATTATTGCAATCTCTTGATCAACAACATGAGGTGCTAGATAATTTTAATATATAATTAAGAGTAAATATAATTTTTATTATTATAGCTTATTTGCTATGTGAGCTTGTTGCTATTATATCTGATTCCAGTTAAGTTGCATTTGAAAGGATGAATTTGAAATAAGGATATATATACTTATAGTAAAATAAAAAATAAAAAATTAAAAAAGTTAATTGTATAAGTTTGATGTTACATAAATTGTTATTAGTTTTAAGATAAGCAAATGTAAGATGCTATAAACATTATATTAAAAATATATATTGGTATATAAGTTAAAAGTCGCACGATTAAATATTTAATTATTTATTGTTTATAATGATAAAATTTGAATTGTTATACCTATGTCAAAAAGTATTCATAATTTACTAAATTTTACAAAAATATCATTTAACAAGTGGGGTTCGACACTTTTTAGCAATTTATTTGACAATATATAATAGCAAGTCAATTAGAAAATGATCAACCAATACATAATTATACTCGTTTTAATTTAATCTAAAAAAAATACTTATATCTAATTACATACCTATTAAAAGGGAAAATATATTAACACTACAAAATTAAAACAAACACAAATAGTTACTTCAACAAGTTCACCCTAAAAAGAAATAATTAAAGGAGAGAAAATGGACAATTATTATTTCACTATATTTTAACACATAGAATGATGATTATATAATTAAGTGGAGAAAATTAATAAAAGGAGGCAAAATTTGTAATGCACGATGCACTTCTTTCATGATGCAAACTAAATAAAACAATATATTGATATAATAAATAAGAGACTAAATAACAATAAAGAAATGAAACACACAAGATAACATAATATTAATAGGAACTAAAACTATAGGGAAACAAATATCAAAAAATGGTGAGGGGAGATAGAAGAATTAATGTATGTAATCTTATATAAAATAATAAAACGTCTAGGCTCGATTATAG
Source organism: Rehmannia glutinosa (assembly GCA_016081115.2). Lineage (NCBI taxonomy): Eukaryota > Viridiplantae > Streptophyta > Magnoliopsida > Lamiales > Orobanchaceae > Rehmannia > Rehmannia glutinosa. Next base: position 56,736,895 of record CM071934.1, on the reverse strand, counting down.
TAAAACTTAAATAGAAATCAATTCAATATATAAAAATAAATAAATAATAAGTAAAATGGAAGAAGGTCGTAGGACATGATTAAGAAAACAAATACATAAATAATGACTTTCAATTGAAATTTGGGTGGATTTTGTAAGGGGAAAAAAAGAGTTGATGTGGATTTAGGGTGGGGGGAGGCAGAAACCCTTATACGTGGCTCATCCACTGGTTGAAAGTTTAACAATTATATCAATAATGTTATACATGTACTCGCAATACGTGGTTATCTTATGCAGTATATTAACTAATTTCATTTAAGGATATGTATTATTGTTTCAAAGACATTGTTGATAAAGTGGAAAACAAATCGTACCAATTCAAAAATAAAGAAAATATGACTTGCAATAAATGTAATGAGGAAGATGTTGAAACAATACTAGTGTATTAATCATATATCATGTACTTAAATATTTTATTCATCCATCACATACTAATCATTATTCCATGAATTTTAAATATAAAATATTATTGAATTTCGTATAATGCTTTTGTTATTATATTTGAGGAGGCAGCGACTATATATATTGGATGCCAAATAAGTGAATATTTAACCTTGATATCATAACCATATTTCACCTACTAAGTACTAAGAAATTTAATTTTAATCTATCAAATATAATTTTAGGATTAAAACGCGTAAGCAAAATTTACTATGAATAAAATAATTTTTTAAAAAATAATTCCAACTTTAAGGTTTGTTTTTAATTAAATTAATAAAATTATTTGGATCACGTGCAACACACGTACACATTACTAGTACCAACAAATTACTCTATGTTAATTTAATAAATAGAATCAGAGTGACATTTATTTATCAATAATAATATCATTCTATTCAAATCTTCTTTGAAAACCAATTTTGTAAATAAATGAATGAACAACAATTTAAAAATTAAATATACCATAAATAATAGTAGAAATAAATAACATGTCTTTTTATATAATAAGTATTAAAATGATTTTAGATGTCATTCGATTTTTTTTATATCTAATGATTTGTTTACTATAGTAACTTTTATGTTAATACTTTTCAGATTTTATCTGATAATTTAAGACTTTTCAGAAAAATTTCAGATTTATTTTATAATATTAAGTATTTATTATATAATTTTTATTTATTCATATAATTTTGTGAATAATTGGATAATTTTAGATTTATGAAATATTTTATAGATTTTATATGCTTGTTTTGAATTTATTTTGTATTTTGATTTTTTTAATTTTTATTTGATCAATCTTATCAACTAATATTTAAATCTATTTCCATTATTTGATTTATTCAAATAACTTTTAAATTTTATTCTTAAGTATTTATTTTTAATAATAATATTTTCATTTACATATACTATGTACATTTGTATATATATAATATAATAACATTTAATGATACTTTATACAATTAAAAATTTAGCCAATTTCTAAATAATTATTTAAGTTTTATTTATTAATTTTTAGATTTTATTTTATAATTATTCTATATTTAGATTTTTTTAAATTTTATTATAAATAAAATGTTTTTATCCCAAGTTTTGTAAGTATTAATATTCGATTTTAAAAAAAAATAAGATTATTATTTTTTAAATAATGAAAATATAAATTGGCAACCAAACAAAATTTACCCTATTATAGATAAAAAAAAACAAAAAATCAACATGACATACAAATTGCAAATTATATAGACAAAAATCAACCAAGATTGTCACTATTATTTATTACATCTAAATTTAATCTATATATAATATAATTAAACGTACCTAAATTAAAAAAAAGCATATTATGATCCTTCAGGTAAATTTGAAGGGGGTGTGATGAGTGGTCAATGTTCGCAATAAAAAAAGTACCTAAATTAAAAACAAACGTACCTAAATGTTTACCAAAGAATTATACTGCTATATAAAGTATGCATTTTAGGTGGGAAAAATTGGATTACTATTTATAAATGACTCAGTTATTTTATATATATATATATATATATTATATAAGAAAAATATTTTTTTAAATAATATTTTATAATATTTTACTACTGTAGCAACTTTCAAGAAGAATTCGAATAAATTTATATCTCAATCTACTATATTTTAACAATTATTTTCTATCATTTCTTTAAGAAATTATAATATGGATTTCATTGAGAAAGTTAAAAATACAGTAACAGTGATTAGGCTTATATACAATCTGCTATAGCTATACATTATGGAAAGGAATAAAATAATATCCCATGATATCAGGAATATATCTAACTAAATCTGGAAAATATAAATTCAAATATAATCTTTCCTATATTAGTGATGTCACTGATCCCTATGATCCTTGGAGATATTTTCTGTGATCCTTGGAGATATTCCAACACTCCCCCTCAAGCTGGTGAATACATGTTTTTCATTCCCAGCTTGCTGATGATCTTCTGAATTGGCAAGTTGACCTTCTATTGGAACATATGGAGTGCAAATTAATCCGTTGTCAAATTTTTCCTTTATAAAGTGTCGATCAACTTCCACATGTTTTGTTCGATCATGTTGCATTGGATTATGAGTGATGCTGATGGCGGACTTGTTATCACAATACAATCTCATTGGTCCATCCCAAGGAATTTTAAGATCATCTAGAATTATCTTAAGCCACAGTAGTTCACAAATTCCTTGTGTCATTGCTCTAAACTCAGCCTCTGCACTTGATCTAGCCACACTGGTTGTTTTTTACTTTTCAAGTAACTAGATTCCCTCCTAAAAACGTGCAATAACTGATGTCGACCTCTACATCCACCACCGAACTGCATAGTCCGAATCGTGTATGCTTCCAAGCTCATGTTTGCTCCTTTCTTGAATAAAATCCCTCTGCTGGACTACCTTTCAAAAATTATAAAATACAATATACGGCATGAAGATGCACAAAAATGTGCATGAATTGACTAACCACACTCACTGAATATGCTATATCAGGCCTAGTATGAGAGAGGTAAATCAGACTCCCAACTAAGCGTTGATACATCCCTTTATCTCTCGACTCATCTTCAAGGGCCTCATGTAAATTGTGGTTAGCTTCTATTGGTGTCTCACGATTTGCAACCTTTGTTTTTCCGGTTTCTCTAAGAAAATCAAGAACATATTTTTGTTGTGAAACAAATATTCCTTCCTTTGAACGAGCAACTTCTATACCCAAAAAATACTTCAACTTGCCTAGATCTTTTATTTCAAACTCCTTTGCAAGATGTTTCTTGAGTGTTTCTTATTCTTTTACATCATTTCCAGTAACAACAATATCATCCACATACACTAATAATGCAGTTATTCCCCCTGCGGTCAGTGTTTCACAAATAAAGTGTGATCGCCTTGACTTTGTTTGTAGCCCATTCCCAACATTGCTTTTGTGAATCTCCCAAACCATGCTCTTGGAGATTGTTTCAACCCATACAATGCCTTCTTTAACTTACAAACCTTCTTTACCCCAACATCGACATCAAACCCTGGAGGTCTAACCACGTAGATATGTTCCTCAAGGTCTCCATGTAGGAAGACATTTTTCACGTCCAATTTATGTAAACTCCAACCAAAGTTGGCTGCCAATGACAACAATATCCTAACTGTATTCATCTTGGCCACTAGTGCAAATGTTTCTTCATAGTTCACTCCATATGTTTGTGTATAGCCCTTTGCCACTAATCTCACCTTATAACGTTCAAGCGAGCCATCAGCTTTATACTTCAAAGAGAACACCCACTTGCATCCAATAGCTTATTTTCCTTTCGGTAATTCCACCAGCTCCCAAGTTTTGTTCTTTTCGAGTGCATCCATTTCCACTTTCATGGCCTGTCTCCATTCTTCTTTACTTAATGCCTCACATAATGTTTGTAGTATGGTGATAGAGTTTAGATGAGTGAGGAAGCTTTGTGTGATGGAGAAATTTTTTCAAATGAAACAAAGTGAGATAACGGATATTTTGTACAAGTTCGAGTGCCTTTTCTAATCGCGATAGGTAAATCTATATTACCTTTTTCAGAAAACAAGTTAGGAATAGCAGTATTAGATGTATCAATAATATGAACCTCTGTATTTACCTCATTTCCGAGAGTTGGTTTGGACATTTGAGTTAGCTTTGGTTTAGCAGTGGAACCCATTTTCCTTGAGTAAACTTGCAATGGTTTCGGTGCAACAGGTTCATTGAGTGTTTCTAGTTGAATTGGTATCATAGGTTCAGGATGTGTCTCGTCTTCAAGTTCGGGCTGTTTTTGAGGTTCAAGTGTTCCAGGCTATTTTTGAGGCTCAAGTGTTCCTAGTTCGGGCTGTTTTTGTGGCTTGGGTATAGGTAAGGGAATGGTTTGAGTTGGTAAGTCCATTAAAAAACCAAGATCATGACCCTTATCGTCACTAGTAAGTATCTCCCCCTGAAGATAAGGCTGAAAAAATTTTCATTTTCCACAAAAGTAACATCAGCGGAGATAAAAGATTTTCGAGATTGTGGATGATAACATTTGTAGCCTTTTTAAGTCGGGGAATACCCTATAAAAACACAACGAAGTGCACGAGGATCAAGTTTACTACGGCCATGAGAATGAATATGAACAAATGAAACACACCCAAACACTTGAGGTGATAATTGATTATGAAATACAAAATCTGGAAAAAAAAATTGAAAAAACTTCCCAGGGACTTTTATAATCAAGAACTCGAGATGGAGTACGGTTTATCAAATGAGCAGATGTAAGAACGGCTTCACCCCATAAGTAGTTACGAACATTTCTTTGAAATAACAATGCACGAGTTGTTGACAAAAGATGGCCATTTTGTTTTCTTTCCGCCACTCCATTTTGTTGGGGTGTATTAATGCAAGAGGACTCATGTATTATCCCTTCTTTTGGAATATAAGGAGATAAGACTTGATTAAAATAATCTCTAGCATTGTCTGGCCTTATCCTTTTGATTTTAACCCTAAATTGGTTTTTTATCATGTCATGTAAGATAAGGACAACTGTACTAACATCAGATTTTTGCTTTAACAAGAAAACCCATGTCACACGAGTGCAATCATCAATAAATTTGACAAACCATTGAGCCCCTAAAATATTCGAAATTTTTTATGGCCCCCAAATATCGGTATGCAATAGTTGAAATGGAAATGAAGATATTTTATTGCTTAAAGGAAAAGACACACGTTTGTGTTTAGCAAACTCACAAACATCACAATGAAATTGACTGACATCAATATCCTTAAATAATGACAGAAACATAACACTCAAAATCCTAAACGATGGATGCCCGAACTGAAAATGAAGAAGCCAAATTTGGTTTTTTATTGGACACTTTGTATCATACAATAGAGAGACTGGTGTGTCAACCCTATAGTTCTCTTTTTTATTTAGCAAATCAAGGTAATATAGACCATTGCTTTCCTTAGCATGCCCAATCGTCCTCCCCATAGCTCGATCCTGAAAAATACAAGAGTTGGGTAAAAACGTCATACTACAGTTCAATTCTTTTGTGAGATGTTGGACAGAGATCAGGTTTGTTGTGATTTTTGGAATGTGTAAAACATTTTTCAGAATTAGGGATGGAGTTATATGTACATCCCCTAGACCTGCTATAGTCGCAAAAGACCCATCTGCCATTGTAATCTTTCTATTACTAGAGCATGGGCTATATGTAGAGAATATAAGAGAACGGTGAGTCATGTGGTCAGTTGCTCTGGAATCAATGATCCAGGAGCCAATGTGGTTATTGTTTGAGGCATTAAAGGCATGAGAAGAGGAAGGCATACCTGAATGTGCAAATGAACACATACCAGATGGCTTTTCAAGGGAGTTGAGTAGAGATTTTAGCCATTCTATGTCGCCTTTGTTCGTATCCTTGGTGAAAGTTTCCTGATTATTGTAGCTATCTCCACTGACTTGTGTCAGATTAACATGTCCCTTTTGTTTCCAATTCTTGGATCCTCCTCCATTTCGGCTAACAAAGTTCTGTGGTTTTCCATGAAGTTTCCAGCACTCCTCCTTTAAGTGGCCGGGTTTATAGCAGTAGCTGCAAATACGACCTGTCTTGCTCCCATTCCATGTATATGGACGTTTATTTCCTGCTTTTTCATTAATTGCAGGATGAACTTTCTCAGGAGTTTGTTAGAATTAATAGAATTAATTCATACCCCAGAATCATCACATGAATTATCAAGAAATAAATAGAATTAAACTCAATCTAAATCGGAAGCGTACCTTAAATCTGTCCCGTATATATGACAATCAATACCTCAGATCCGTGTTGACGTCTGTGAATCTTTAATTCGGGTTAGCATCTTCCACAGTCAAATCCTTTAGGTACTCAGTGGTTTCTCTCTCTAAGATGGGGAAGAGGAGATGAGTGAACGACTGATTTGACTTGGGGACCATAACCCTAATGAGAGTTCTTTATATACTAGGTCAATTAAGAGCCCATTAATCCTAATTGATTAGTATTGGGTCTCTACACATTGCAAAGCCCATATCCATTAGATATCCCTAGAGCCTTATTAGATTAGACCACTTAATTGGCTATATTAAATTAGATAGCCCACAATATAATTGTAATTACATATGTAAGTCCACACGGGAAATCAATAAAAATCCTAACAATCTCCCACTTGGACTACATATGTCACGAGAGACAATTATATTGTAAAATCCTGAGTGCGCGCTGAAAATGCTATCTATCCTTGAGATATCCCCTTAGATACAATCTGGTCCATCTCCTATATCAGTATGAGATCAAAGCGGCTTTCGTTACACTTAAATGGTAACTAGACCCATCAGTGGTCACCACACTAATATATTCAATGACATAGATCGAGTATGCATGTGTAGCGTGGAAAAATTACATGTAACGTGATCTCCAACATGCCTATTTCCAACTGGTCCTACTTTATTCCTTATGAGATCATGCGAAAATGCAAATGATTCAGAGTCCAAAACCAAAACTTTATTCTTTATTCTGCAGAAGACAATTTCAAAATGTATCTAAACCTGAAGAACACCAAGTTACAAACTCCCACTGAACATGCACATCTTTAAACTGTACACAACACTCATATGAGCAGTATACTCGTAAAACACTTCAGGTGGTAAAACCTTGGTGAGTGGCCACAATTTGGAGTTTGTCTGAATGTGTTCTATAGACAATTAATGACTCTGAATTCTTTCTTTATAACAACAAGAAACTTGAAGTCTATGTGCACCTCAACTTCAAGAGTTTCTGTTGTTGGAATATGGTAAAACCGAGTTATTATCACATTATCCTTATGGTATGTCAATACCAGTCTTAACATGCAGCCTAGTGACAATATCTACCATATCCCTTGATAAGATGCCCCTTAACAAGCTAAAAATTAGTTGTCATTATGGAATGAGCTATAAGTGTCTGCTTGGCACTTTTCCAAAATAGCTCATCCAACTAACAATTAAGTATAGCTCAAACTGGATCTCTTTACTTTATTGGCATCAAATAAAATCGGAATCAGAAATACCAAATGATCTCCCAAAGATTTGATTTCCGATAAGTGAGCATATAAACATTTGTTCTATGTAAATACTTTATAACCCCTTTATTGGCTGCTTTCCAAATGATCCATCTTGGGGTTAATATCTGTCTAATAATCCTACTATGCACACTATATCCGAATGTGTACATACTTGAAAATACAAAAGACCTCTCATAGTTGATGCATAAATTGTCTTTTGTATATCTATAACTTTAGACTCATTCTTGGGGCACTGAATGAATCAAACTTAAGTTCCTCAGTAATGGGATTCTCTCCCACTAAACCTACGCTATGTACAATCATCAACTTTATATATCTCAAAACTAAACGAGATAAACTTAACGATGATTATTTACCATAAACGAGAAACATGCCAAAAATTTAAAATGAGCCATGAGTACCACAATGATTTTAAAGAATCTTTCGATAAATCTAAAATAAAAGTTTCTTTATAATCAATATCTACCTTTTGATGAAATTCATTACAACATGGCAAATTGTATATCTCTCAACACTACCTTTGAAACCTCTTTGGTCTTGATGTTCATCAATGATCAAAGAGCTTTCACACTTTTAGGCAATTTGATATGATCCAAAATGTCACTATCATTCATGAATTTCATCTAATTTTTCATGGCATCCATTCTTGAAGTTGTTGAGTTTGCCCTTTAAAATATTATCTTGTTCCGGACAGGGAGTTCCTTAATATTATCTTGATAATCCGAAATTGTATCTTCAACAATGTTAGGAATGAAAGCCTAATCATTGTCAATTGCAACTGTAAGAGGAAAATAAATTCTTTTTTCATGATAATGTTTATAACCTTATTCTCCCCTCAAACTCAACTTCCTTAAGAACATTCAAGTTTCCCATCTCAAGTGACCTTATAGAGTATCTAACAAGCAATAACTAATAGTTCTTGAGTCCAATTTCTCTTATTAGGCCGAAGACCTTATATTAATCGGACAACCCCAAATTTGCAAATATCCAATATCGAATGTTCACATATCAAAATTCCATAAGGGCTTTAGCTAGCTACTGCTTAGATTAGAACCCTATTAATAATCCATGTCGTAATCCTTGTTACTTCTCTCAGAGAGTTTTCAGTAACGAAGAATGATTAATCATACTTCTTACCACATTCATAATTCTTTTATCGTTTCATATGTTTTGTACTATGTGAACTAACATGCAAAGTTTCATTAAATGAGATAACCACATCATCAATGATAATGAACCAACATGAATATTGAAAGAGAGCAAAATTACTATATCCAAATTGAACAATTATAACCAAAATTTGCTCAAATGGAAATAGAAACAAAATCCCGAGTCCTTTCAATGTTCAATAACCTTATCATCAATGATTAAACCTAAATATGTATAGTCTCAATTACAATTGTTTAACCATTACCCTCACAGATGCATCTTTCAGCATCAATTTGTAATTGGCTCCACAAATAACTTTGCATTAAAACATATGTGAGTAGTAGAACCAGCATCTATCCACAAAATATGTCTAGGTACAAAACAAGACTGAACGAAACATAGCTGAAGTGAGAAGCAAACTTTAACACGACATACTTACTTGAGACATTTTTTTCATGTATCCGCCCTTCTTGCAGAAGCAACAGGTAAGTTCCTCATCCCGTTTCTTGTGCATTCTGCTTGTGGTGTCCCAGTTTCAACCTTTATATCTATATCCTGAGGAAGAAGATGCTAAGTGAGTACTTTTAGTGTTATCTCGCTCAAACTTTATTTTCTTGTACAATGAGAAATAATCTCCGAAGAGTCATCTCAATCTTTAGGGTGTTGTTACTAACTATAAATCCTTATTGTACAAGAATCTGAATAAAACCATAGAGAATTATAACTTTATGAACTTACTTTGAAGCGAGAACGACACCTCCTAATGTACTCCCATATGTTCCATTTTTTCTTAATAACCTTATCGAAACAAGATTAGTCAAGATAATTCTTGTTTCAGTTAATATCTTTAAGGAACTCTTTAGCACTAACATCCTCAAACATAATGCCCCAAAATTTTAAAACAGTGATATAACATAAATAAAATCCATATAGACAGATACTTTAAAAATACAAGCAAAAATTTAATTCAGGGAATATAATTAAAAATGCTCACACTTAATCATGTCATAACATAATAACAAGAAAATTCATACTTATGCATGACATTAGAAAATGATAGTGGGCCCATCTTGAGATACCTAGCACAACATTGATGTTCAGTCTTTGGACAAGAGCATCAATTGTAAGTGGTACTATCAAATGTAGTAATCAAATACTGACAATAAGTCCTGTCAAACAATAACCTTCCTTTGGGCCGATTATTGTTTATATGGATAACTCAATAATCATCACATATTTATTACCACATGTATGTCTATTATTCGGCCAAGTAATGACCTTCCTTTGGGCCGGTCATTATTTGCATAAATAATAGACATACACATCTTAATATTTCAAAATAAATAAATCTACACAATAGAGGTTACTTTGGCAACATATTGTTTCAATTAAATCATAATGAAATATCAGACATCAAATATAATCTTGATTTTGCCTCATATGTCTATCATCCGCCGCATAATAACCTTCCTTTGGGCGATTATTATCCGCATAGATATAGACAAATTACAAATCTTTTACCTGAATCTAATATTTCAAAATAAATTTAGTAACAGAGGTCACTTTGGCGACATGCTATTTCAATTTATTTCGAAATATAAAGATAAGATTCGCTAACTAATAAAAATTAATATATCAGGATTATAACTAAATTGGAGCCGTATTTAAATTTAAATCCAACCCAGATTTAAATCTAATTTAATCCTTATGGGTATGAATAAATTCATCCCAACTTTATGACCCAATGACTCGAGCTCTAACCACAAGCCCAAAAATCTATCTTTATTTGGACTTAAAACCCAAAACACTAGATTAGGCTTAAACTCAACTTTATATGAACTTGATTTCAAAATCAACCTTATTTAAATTTAAAGTCGAAAGAGAACCAAACAAGACTTTAAATTCAACTTTATTTGAATTTAATAACTCATATAACCGACTAAGTCATAAATCTAACCCATTGTAAGTTGAATCCAAATCAAGTTCAATACCTAAAAGTTTAGGCCAAAAATTAAACCAAATAAATTTGAGTTCAATATAAATTAAACTCAAATCTTAATTCATTATTTTGATTTAAAGCCTGAAAAATCAAATAGGCTTAAAATCAAATTATTTAATTTCCTTTATTGGGTTTTAACTGTATTCGGGTCAAAGTCCTTATGGATTATATTTGAAAATCAAAATTAATCCCGCCTTTATGAGTTGAATTAACTCATTCTTAATGACCCAATACCTTAAGCCCAAATTTCATAAATCCAAAATTTTTCTTTAATTGAATCTTGGGTTCAAATTAAATTAAACCCATAATTCAAACTTTATTTAGATTTAGAGGCCCAAAATAAAAATTTAGGCTCAAATCTAACTCTAAATTGGATTAACAGAACTTTAAATTAAGTCTGAAGAACCAGGCCCAAAATTGATTTAAATACCTTATATCAATTTAGCCCACATAAAACTTGATTAATAACAACCAAGCCCAATAAAATTTTGACCCAAAACCAGTCTTCCTCTCACGGTCACCGAAAAGAGGACCCAAAAGATAAACTTCTTCACACCAGCCACCCATTCCCGTCGGTTGAACCATACAGTCACTGAACCAGCCGGCAGCCGACCGCCGCCCAGCTGCCACCGACCGACCACCATCTCTACGCCAATAACCCGATTCCGACCAGTCACTGCAGTGGTAGCCGCTCCATGGAACCCGTAGCTCCGACGCCAACCTGCTCGTCACTTCATCAGAATCGAGGTGTCAACGAATAACCCATGCGGTGTGAAGACAAATTTGCCACCTTTCTCCATCTTCGTGGCTTCAATTTGACTGAATTGAAAGGTTAAAGAGACAGGCGAGTGGCCGAAAAACTAAAACGATCATCGTTGTTTGTTTGCGTCACAATAATTTGGCTTTCTCAAAATATATACAGCAAGACAATTACTGTAAAATACTCAGTAACATAATCAGAGAATTAAAAGAATTTCTCCTTTCAATTGAACCACCAAATCTGAATAAAACCAGCGGAAGAACAATAGATAAATTGTTCTTGAGAATTCAACGTGATTTGCTCTGATATCACTTGTTAGAATTAATAGAATTAATTCATATCCCAGAATCATCACATGAATTATCAAGAAACAAATAGAATTAAACTCAATCTAAATCGGAAGCGTACCTTAAATCAGATATCCGTATATATGACAATCAATACCTCGTTCGTGTTGGCCTTTGTGAATCTTTAATTCGGGTTAGCATCTTCCACAGTCAAATCCTTTAGGTACTCAGTGATTTCTCTCTCTAAGATGGGGAAGAGGAGATGAGTGAACGACTGATTTGACTTGGGGACCATAACCCTAATGAGAGTTCTTTATATACTAGGTCAATTAAGAGCCCATCAATCCTAATCGATTAGTATTGGGTCTCTACACATTGCAAAGCCCATACCCATTAGATATCCCTAGAGCCTTATTAGATTAGACCACTTAATTGGCTCTATTAAATTAGGTAGCCAATAATATAATTGTAATTACATATGTAAGTCCACACGGGAAATCAATAAAAATCCTAACAGTTGGATCTTTAGTGATTTTTGTGGCTAGCGCAGAGCTTTCCAGTGATAGTTCAGGAACCAGCATGACTCCCCTTCGACTTTCCTCGGCACGAACAATTTCAATTGTCTCATTTAGAGGTGGCAATTCATCTTTTCTAAAAATCTGCACTCTAACTTGATCAAACTCAAGACTGAGACCCGCCAAAAAATCATATGTTCGATCAATTTCTATATACTTCTTAAGAAGATCAGCATCGTCACTATCCTTCATCACAATACACATGTAGTGATCCATCTCTTGCCACATATTCTTCAACAGGTTAGAATATTTTGTGACCGATCGACTACCTTGTCTTGTAGCGATGAGTTTGGTTTTGATATCATAGATTTGTGTAGAGTCATTTGGAATATGTCTGTTGAATTGTTTCCCATATGTCCCTAGTTGTGGTGAGAAACATACAAGTATCACTGATTTCTGGAATCATTGCATTCCAAATCCAGGCCATGACCATGGAGTCTGCTTCATCCCGAGCAGCGAATTTCGGATCATCCTTGTCAGGTCCAGTACCAAGGAGATGACTGAGTTTTCCTTTGCCTTTGAGAAAAGTTCGGACAAGTTGTGACCATTTCAAATAATTTTTCCCATTCAGTCTATAAGTCGAGTGGATATTCTGCAACTCCCCTCCATTTTGGTTGACAGTCACCATCTCGGTTTGAGTAGTGGTACCAGATTCTTCTGACATCATGGATCCAACACCACAGAAAAAAAAAAAAATAGGGACAAACAAAGAGGCAAACAAACATATGGATTTCCAATATATAACCATGGTACCATGTAAGAATTTATAATATGAATTTCATTGAGGAAGTTAAAAATACAGTAACAGTGATTAGGCTTATATACAATCTGCTATAGCTATACATTATGGAAAGGAATAAAATAATATCCCATGATATCAAGAATATATCTAACTAAATCTGGAAAATATAAATTCAAATATAATCTTTCCTATATTAGTGATGTCATTGATCTCCTATTCTCCTATGATCCTTGGAGATATGTTTTGTGATCCTTGGAATATTCCAACAATTTCAAATCACTATTCAATTCTTTGATAAAAATCAACACAAAAACTTGTTGAAGACGGTCTCATGAATATAATTAAGAGGAAATTACACAAAATACCCTGATTTTTGAAAAAGGACAAAAATACCACCCCTATCCCAAATATGCCCTACCCGGTCATAAACATGACAAATATACCCATTCTTACCTCTTCAGTTTTTCACTCGTTAGGTCTCAAATTTCAATTCCACCCACTCATTATTCTCCCAAACGAAGATCCTATTTCCATCACGTCTTCGATTCTTCTTCTCCCGGACGAAACCCTAGCGGTCAACTGCGGCGGAGGGAGAAAACAGGCAGGAAAGGCATGAAAGATTTAGGTCATGGGAGGTGATGTTGAGAAGCTCGGATTTCAGTAATGTTCAATTGAGCCCTTTCGCACTTTCGCAAGCTAAGCTTCTGTTGAGACTCCATTATCCATATGAGGGTTATCAACTTCATATTCTCAATGGCTCTTTCTTCTTGGGATGGCAAAATCAGCCCCTTTTTTCTGTCTCTGCTTGGCACTAAAAATAAATTACGAATTGAATTATTATTATTACCCTAATCTTTGAAACCATAACCCTAATTTCCTAATTAAGCCTTCTGCATGATCTAAACTTCTTCATCACTCAGGTTCTTCTTCGAGGTGTGAAAATGGACCGATACTTTTATTCTCATAGCTACTACAACTGCTTTTTGGGGGTTCATTTTAATTTTTAATTAATCGGATTTATCTATGTAATCTTATATACTAGTACTACGACGAGAGCTGGTGGGATATTTTTGCCCATTATTAAGTCTTTGGCTTTGGGTGCTGAAAGTAAGTCTAGGGACCCCTCATCAAGGAAACTATGAGCTTTTCTAATTCAATCCCAGAATCAAGTTAATTGGATTCCTGGCTTTCTATTTTTTTTATTTTTTTTTGTGTTGAATGCAAATTTGAATGATTTGTTGATTTTGTGTTGCTGATGCATGATTTTTCTGTGTTCTTTTATTATTTAGTGATTTGAAGTTTTTCGTTTGTTTCGATGTTTCGAAGTTGTTTCTATTATGTTTCTTTGTTGTTTCTAGATTTTCAAATATGTTATTGATCCTAAAGACTGGTATAGTGCTAGAATATATATTAGGCTCTCTTTTCATGTTATAAACAATTTGAAGAACTAATTAACTGAAAACCAACTTGAGGCTTTCAGGAAACCCTATTTTTGCTATTTATTTTCCATTTATTTGTTCTTTTTTACTGTTTTTGATTTGTTGTGTTATGTATCTGACTGTGTATCTTTTTTTATTTCTTTTGTAGAGAATGTGGGAGTTTTTGTTGCTTGTTATGCCGAGCACTTTATTGGTGGGAAGGTTATGGACGTCAAAGCGTTTGAGATAGAGAATGAACAAGCAACGCTCAGTCATCTGCTTCACAAGTATGCTAAGTTGAAGCTGCAAAATGGTGATGACGATGACAACGACATTGAGTTTCTACGTCCACTTCCTAATGATTTTAGAGGATTGTTGTTATGTAAATCTTAATGATGGTGTAATCAGTTGAAACATGTAAGAAACATAAATGAAACATGTAAGAAACAATTGTGAAACAGGGGATCATGTGATAAAAGTTTGTAGTAAATTGTTTTTAAATTTAGAAAAATAGTGTAGTTTTTTCCCATATACTCTTCAGCCTTTTTTTTCCCATGTGATAAAAGTTTGTAGTAAATTGCTTCATTTCGATGTCTGCATGTCTAATCTTGAACTAAAGATCTCACGTACTCTAGCAAAGTTGTTACTAGTAGGTCTTTCCCCGCTACAATTGATGCATTCAATAATTCTACGATGTTGGAAGTCAATACAAAGTATTTTTTGGTCTGACAGTGGAGTCGTGTCCATTTCTAGTAGCCGATGATGGACAAGTAAGCTCAAATTTTCTGAATTAAATTTGTTGTTCCAAGATTTCGTTTAGGGTGTTAAATGTGCAGTCCATTGGAATCAGTATTCTTGTTATTTCAAAGTTGGTATACTCTCTATTTTCTTTCCATTGTCCATTGTGGCATACCACAGCTGAGATTTTCTCTATACAACTGTGGAATTCAATGAAAAGTTAGCTAAGTGAAACATATAAAAAACCTAAATGAAACAGTTATGAAACAACAAAGAAACAAGAAACATGTTTGAAAAAACAAAGAAACAACAAAGAAACCAACGCAAAAAACTCAGCGGAAAATGGGTATTTTTGTCAAAAATCAGCGGAAAATGGGTATTTTTGTCAAAATTCAGCGGAAAATGGTATTTTTGTCCAAAATCAGCAGAAAATGGATATTGTGCAGGGATTGGGTATGGAAAATGGGGTATTCATGTCTTTTTCCCTATAATTCATGAGACGGATCCTATATTTAAATAGAATTTCAACCCAAACGCATACCTGTGAAAAGAACCCATATTTTTGTACGTGTTTAGGATCTGTCTTATGAACTTAGATTTATGAAACGGTCTCACATCGCAAAATTCCTTTAAAAATAAATTTCGGGAGTGGAATAATCAAACTTACAAGCAAATGGCTATATACATAGCAAATTCATTGAAAGATAATTCCATTGATTTAAACACAAAAATAAACAAAATGTCCACCAAAAACTCTAAACCTCACAGTACTTACAAATATTTATACTTGTATATATGGTTACAAATTACAAAACAAGATTCTACATAAGTAACGAAAATCGACCAAGAAAAGGCAAAACATATTTACAGCAAACCTGAGACTAATTGTGTCCCGTCCTGGCTGTGTTTGTATATTACCAGAAAAGTTCCCATAATTATGCACTAGAATTTGTAGGCGGATCGTCTTTCCAACCTTTCGTAAGCAAATCGTAATTAATTGATGCAAGCTGGGAAAGATTCTGTAGGAACCAGAAAAGAAACCATATTAGAGACCAAGTGTAGCAGGTGATGTTTGAACATAAAAACAGGTAGAAACTAATTTAAAACAGATAGAAAATGCAAAACTATGTCAAAATACGACGCAATGACAAGAAATTTAGGGATAATTAAAAAAATTACCCCCGAGTTTTGAGCTAACAAAAAAAAAGCCTAGAGGTTTTTGAAATTACAAAATCCCCTTGAGGTTTAACTTTGTATTACTTTATTCCTACATAAGCAAAAACATTTCAAACACCCCAATTACATTTGTAAAAATATTACAGTTACCCTCTTACATTTACATGTAAGACAGAACCAAACGTTAGTTTTTTTCCGTAATTACCTATCCCAAGAATTTATAGATGATGAACACATGTGAACTATAAGAAAACGACTTATGGTTGTGCCTGTGGATGGATAGACCAATGTAATATTGCTGGAGGGAGACGCTATACATTGATATGCCCTGCTAGGCTTTCAAGCGAGCAGAAAATATTTTTAGTGTTTTTTATGGCTAGACAGACCAAACAATGTAGCGACTGAGCATACAACTGTGCAATTGATTACCTTAAATGAGAAATTGCTGAAGGAATAATCGATATTGCAGCTTGAGTCAAACTCTGCAAGACCTCCGCATTCATCTCCCTGCTGATCATCTCAACCATATTTTAATCAACTACAAAAATATTTCTACATTATACTTTCGGTAAAGTACAAGAACTACACCTGATGTTTAGTCAAATTATAAAAAAGTCCAGTTATCTTTCAGAATTACAAATACACCCTTATGATTTGTTTTTGTTTTACAAGTAGCACCTCAAATAGGTGCAACTGTAAAGTAGAAACAAATGTCAAGGGGTTATTTGTAATTTTAAACGATAACAGGGTTTTTTTCGTAATTAGACTGAACCTCAAGGGTAGTTTTTGTAATTAACAGTTTGATAAATGTAACTAACGCACCACTTCATCATGCCTATTGCTTAGGCAACTACTGCTACCAGTTATGCTACCATTGTCACTGAAATCATCCAATTCACTAGGTGTATATACATGGTCATCCGAAGGATTCCACGAGTAACGACTGGTAAAGTAACTCGTATCCATTGCACCTTCTGAAGCAGGGATGAATGCAGCCTGGGTGACATGGACAAATTATTAATTATCCTCGGACTTCTCAACAAGAAACAACATTGTGATTTAGGTTTAGAGTCGAACCTTCTGTCTGGCAAGGTTGTCCCAGTTGATATCCCTGAAAAATGGGTGCTGCTTAACCTGTATTTTAAATAGTTTCCTTATCATTGAAAGAGAGATAAATGAAGAAACAGGATCAGCATCACAACAAATAGGGATAACTACAAATTTTACCTTTGAGGTTTAGCCCGATTACAAAAAAAATCCAGTTATTTTTCAAAATTAATACCCCCTTGACATATTTCAATCTTGGGGGTTGTAATTTATAAAACAAATACAAACCTCAAGGGTTATTTGTAATGTTAAAAGATAACTGGGTTTTTTTGTAATTAAGCTAGACCTAAGGGATAGTTTTTGTAATTATCCCCAACAAATATAAAGAACTTAAACCACCTCTGAAGCTCCTTCTGCTCCAAGTCTCTGGTTAGGATCTTCAGTAAGCAACCTGACAATATAATAAAATGATGAAAAAGGAACTATCTGAGCATCCATTAGTTAAGAAATAGCAAAATATTTAAATATTATATTCATGAATCCCACTCAGAATGAAGCTGTACGACAAGTACGAGCATGTTTTGTAAGTTCAAGATGAAGTCTATATCCAGCATGTGGTTAAGTGTCAAGCAATTGACAGAATGGTGAGAGATCAGAAATGCATAACAATTGAAGAAAGCTATTAGATAATATGTGTATCAAAATAATCATTGATGTCTCAACATCTTATTATTAACCAGAAAACTGTAACAACTAGATTAGAGAACAAATTCTCATTCAAGAAAACTCAAAACAAGGAACGCTCATATGCTTAACAAATGAGTTATAAGTTACAAAGAAAATATTCCAGATAAGAGCAACTTCAAGTAAAATAGTAATCGTAAGAGTCGGGATACAAATAAATTATCCTTGGCCCAGAAAGAAAAGAATGACGAGGCTTTTTCTTACCGATCAATCAAATCATGAGCTTCAAGGCTCATTTCATCCGGCACCGAGGCCAAGGAATGTTGCGATTGAGAATGTTATCAAATATTTTCTACAAAGAAAAATGTATATTAAGAACACAACTAAATAATGAACTTGATGATTACATACAGCCACTAGGTATGATATGCATGTATCTACTATAAACATTCTAAAGCATGGTTTCTTAAAACACTCACCAAGTCCTAAGGTAATTCAATAACCCTCTGTCTACTCGTCCTGACTATAAAATGTAGTGAAAAAATACAACCAAAAAAAAAAAAGTTTCCAGTTGCTATACACATCTGGAAAATTAAAATATGAGATTTTTATATTGTGAATGGAAATTTTGTCATGACTGGCACTTACTTGCAGATTCAAAATGCTTCAGGCAGATCAGCAAAAGATTCAATAACATGGTTCATGACATTAAACCACGGGTATCACCATGGTTACTAATAACTGAAATGGGACACACTTTTTGGGAAGAACAGAGCCGTCCTAGGGGTGGCCAAGGCGGCGCCGCCACACAGGGCACCCCTCCGGCGAGGGCCCCCGAGCCCGATTTTTTTTTTAATTAAGTTAATGGATTACTATTTATATATGTAAATTAAAGAAAACATGTTTGCACAAGAAAGCTCCTGGGTTCAGCGGCTTGTGTTCTCTCTTGAATACTTGAGGTCGCGTGTTCTAGTCACACTGATGCGAAATTTGTTTACTTATTTTTCACCTAAGCAGGACGGATAGAACACTAAAGTAAAATAAATAATACTAGAGTTCACAAAAAGAGCTCCTGGACGGAGTGGTTTGTTCTATGTCTTTCGTGCCAGAGGTCACGCGTTCGATACTCAATTAATACTAAGTCTGCTTCTTTTTTTTCTACCTTCCAGCAAAAAAACAGGAAAAAGAGACGTGATTTAATGAAAAAGCAAGTAGAAAAAATTCTTAGAATTCAGTATTATAAAAAAGCAAAAAACTAAGAATTGAGAATTATTTATGTTTAGTTCTTATCTTTTCTCCATTAATATTAATTATATCAAGGCTTATTCTATTTCGTTTATGATTTGAATTTTCATTATCTTCTCAATGTCTTCTATTTTATTAAAGTATCTATGATGTAATGATATTAAAGTATCTCTTTTTGTAGTAGAAATGTCTAAATGGAAATATAATGCTCATTATTTTATTAGTTTTTGTTTTTTACTTTTTTATATGAATATAAAGGGCCCCCTTTTCGTTTCGCACCAGACCCTTAAATTATAGGAACGGCCGTGGGGAAGAACTACCAAGTATGACAAAGCAGCGAACAGCAGGGAGGATGGTCAAAGAGAAAAAAACTACCAGATATAACAACTTCCCAGTGCGTAATTATGCCATGTTCTTGAGTGCATACTTAAGTCATTTCTCATGTAATTTCAAATTGCAAGATAGATAGACAGAATAAACACCTTATCTGAACTTCTAAGTTCTGTGACTGTCAATTTGGCATGACATTGAGTTGATTGTGAGAAATTTAAAAGCTTGTATTTCCTTTATATTCCCTTATTTTTAGTCCAAAACCATCGCCACTTGTCTTGATCGTGCATTTCAAAACAAGAAATTGCAACTTAGACACGAAGCACAATTACTTCCAATCAAAATTTTCACTTGACTTAAACTTTTATCTACTTCCATTCAAAGTAACGGTGATAAGAGATAAAACAAAAAAGTTTGAATAATTTAATTACCTGAGGATGTTCTGCGTTGAAAGGAGGGATTCCAACAATCAACTCAAATAGAATAACACCCACAGACCACCAATCAGCAGTAAATGCTGCAGAAAATGCGGATAACAAAACCATGAACATTAAAATTATAACGAAGTCATCAATCAAGTGTAAATTGAATACTCTCATCCCGCAAAAATCAAACCTAATTCCAGAACTGTAGAAGTCACTAATGTCGTAATGTAAGCAGTCAACGAAAGTGTCTAAAATGACCACTTAGTACACACTATGGATATCATGACCTGAAGCAACACTTCATTTGCTGAATCTTACCCGTTCTTTGATATATATCTAAAATAACCTAAGCCTGACAAGTAATTTTTTGGTGAGTTTCATTCCAACATATAGTAACCACAAATGCCATACCCTCATCGCTATCTCACCATTTCTTCTATTGTATGAGATTTTAAAGAAATATATTACTCCACCCAAATTGATATGGTGCCTTTCACAATTCATTTAAGCCCAGAAAATAAATGGGTAAGGGATTCACTAACCATGCCCAGTTCCTAGAAGAATCTCAGGTGCCAAGTAATCTGGTGTACCCACCGCAGACCGCTTCTTACGCCTTTCTTGCTGATGATCAGATGCAGATAACGGTGGTTCATCTTCTTCCATAAGAGATGTCCCGCTGACAGCTGGACCCGACAAATCATCAGTGCTGTTAATAAGCCCCACTTTTGATAGCCCAAAGTCTGTCAACTGTTAAAAGTAACGCCAACAATTAAATTATGATACTCAAAATGCAAGCATCATGAGGTTCAAATACACTAAAAGACACAGCATAAAGTAAAGACCTGCGGGCATCAACTTCCATACTCTTTAAGTAAATGTAATAAAACTAATATATTATGCAAACATGTCACCTGACATTTCGTCCCATCAAAACGTCAATATCAATATATTTCAAGCAGCAAATGAATTGAAATTGGGATTTTATAGTAGCAAAGTAACAAAAAAACATGAATATGGGTTTGATGCTCGAAAATCATGTATAACAGCATATTTTTGTGATGATGTAAATTGTGTCCCAAACATAACATGATATGAAAATGAAAAACAAACATAGAAGGAGCATATATAGGAAAGAATTCATAAGTAGAAACAACTTATTTCACTCAGTGTTACCCAATACAAATTGCAGATAAACCAGTACTAGCAACCTGACATGGTATTCCTATCAACAATGAATAAAGAATAGGAGACGGAAATTCAGAAAAGCTTGGTAATGAACTAATGATGTACATTTAGGTTGATATGTATCATTTGGGAAATGGCTACGGTGTATTGAATATGCAAAAGAAATAACACAGAATAGGCACCTAGAGAATAAATTATAGGTAATCCAACAATTTTTAGTACGACCAAAGTTGTGTTATCCTCTATAGGATTTGATTGTAGGAGATTTCCTTTCGAGTGTGGGCATGAAAGAATGCAGTCAATACAAGGAAACATCATTAGGAAGCTCAGAAGTTTTTAAGCTTCTTTAAGGGGTCGTTCCTCAAAGGAAACAAAGTTTAGCCCATTTTCCGAATTTCTCATTGATGTCAGTTTTATGAATAGGCAGGGGAAAACCTTCTCCTAATTGACACCAGAACAAAGCATGGGAAGAGTCTTTGCTGTGATCATGCTATGGAAGAACTTCTCTTCTTCTGGTTTTATTTAGCATCTTCAGATAATATGGACAATACATTTCAGTTATAAATTTAAAAACTGGGCCTTCGCGTAATTCTATCATCAAAAGTTTACTTCAATCAGAATCGGGATTTTCAGACATTACAAATCACAGAAGAGATCATGATATTCTCCAAAATTGCCTTTATAGCCGAAGGACAAAGGCCGGACAAGATTCTAAAAGAGAGGCACACAATAAAATACTATCAGAAATTGCATATTGAAGAGTTAATTAAATGGCAATAGTAATTGTCAAATATCAGACCTAAAAGTTTGTTCCAGAATCTATCTACCCCAAAAACAAAAACATCCAAGGGGTTGAACTCCAAACAGAAACCCTCTCCCCTCTCTCTAAATTTTCTCTCTCTTAAAACTTTCTTTTGCAAAACCCTACCCCTCCCTCTCCTCTTCTTGCCTCTGGCGCCTCCTCTCCAACCGCCTTGGCGCTGGCGCCGGTCACCTACCCTCCACATGGTTTATTTTGCAGATCCAGATCTTGTCTATTTCCCCAATTTAAAAGCTCCAAGAAGGTGATTGTCGGGTGTTCTCGCTTTCCTTTCGTTTGGGCTAGTTTTCAGAGGTGGGGGTGGACTTGTGGGCTTGATTTCTTCAAAGGAGTGGGTGGTGCGGCGAAAGTGGAGGTTGACGCAGATCCGGTGGTGTAAGAATGTTTTGGAGAGGGAGAGGCTTGTAGCTTGTAGCTTTTAGCTTTTAGGTTCTTTTCTTGATTTTTCTGTTTTTTGCTATTTTTATTTTTTCTTGCCTTTCTGTTTCCTTGTAGCTTGTGTTTAGGTAGTTTCTTTGTATTTTTTTTTTTTTATTTTATTTTTGTTGTCTTTTTTATTGCCGGATGAGGGGCGAAATCCGTAGGCGGTCAGTTTGTCTGGCTTGTAGTGCGTGATAGTTGTTCGTGCCCGGTGTTGTGTGTTGTTTGGTTTGGCTAGTCTCCTAGGAGTGGCTTAGTCTCCCTGTGTGGGAGTGTTTGAGTTGTTTGAGTTTGTTTGTATTACTCCTCGACACGTTGTTGTTGTGAGGAGGTTCATTTGCCCGTTGGCATCGGTTGTAGTTTTAAGTTTGAGTTATCAATAAAATTTCTATCGTTCAAGAAAAAAAAAAAAAAGAATCTATCTACCCAAGCAATACCAATATTTTGAAAGCCTTAGTTTTTCCTTTTTTTTCCCTTTTTTTTTTGGAGGTATCCCTATATAAAATAGAAAATCTAAGGAAATTGAACTAACAAAACCCAAGGGCCTGTTTGTTTATGTTTCCATGGTCCATTTCCAGTTTCTGGAGTTGGAAATAGAATTTTGAGAATTTATTGGTTTTCGTGTGGAAATTGGGATTGTGTTTGGATGAATGAATTGAAATGTGTTTTATGTAGGGTTGGAAATGAGATTGTGTTTGGTTTGAGTACTTTTGAAATATTATTTTATGTATATAATAATTGAAAAGTTGGTAGTGGTGGGGTCCACTTCAATATTTTAATTTGAATATATAATATTATATTTGTAAGATTAAGTTGGTGGGTCCTATTAGATAGTTATAATTTAAAAATAGTAATATTTTAAGTAGATAAAGTTGATAATGGTGGGTCCCACATATATAATTGGGTTAAAATATGAGAATAATGATTGATAAGTAATGATGAGTGATGTAGGTTAGTGTATAGGTTTGAGAATAGAAATTATAGGTTTGAGATGTTGTTTTATGTGAAAAATAGAAAATGAAAATGATGATTTCCATTGGAAATTTTATGAACAAACATGATTCCACTTTTATGTATAGTTGAAACGGAAAGAGACCATTGGAAACATAAACAAACAAGGCCCAAAGGTCCCAAACAGTTATGATATTTAGAAGCAAATCCTCAATAGAAAGGCTTAACCAGTAAACTGTCACAAGAAAATGAAAGAAACAACCTTAATATGGCCATCATGTGCGATCAACAAATTATCGGGCTTTAGATCACGATGAACCACGAAGAGAATGCAAATACTCCAAAGCAAGAACCTGCCATCAATTGCATTTGATACATGTTTTTCAGTCACCATTTAATACAAAGGACAGTTAAAAAATGATAACCAGAGAAGCCAATCAACAAATTAACTTACAACTTCAGCGATATATACACGAGTGACATCTTCATCTAGGCACCCTAGATTCCGCAATAATGAATAAAGGTCTCCACCATTCAAATACTCCATTACAAGATACAAATTTTCACGACAAGTGAATGAATAGAAGAAACGGACCTAAGACACGAGATTTTAAGTTAAATAAAGATAACTAAAGAAGATAGAGTAAAAGCATTGCCAGCTACACAGGCTCACCACAAAAGGATTGCGAACAGATATCAGTATATCACGCTCTGCCAAAATACTCTCAACTGCATTTTTCCGTATCATATCCGCTTTCTTAAGAACCTGCAGAATCCATAAATTGAAATATAACTCCATCCTTGTGAGTTTAAGTTAGCTTACTTTGCAAGGGATTTTTCCATTTCTTGGTCATAGTTGTTTATGGTGAAATAATATGGACAATATAAAATATTGGTGTTAATCATTTCCACTTCTATTGGCTCCCAATAATTCTCAAATGCCTCAGAAAAATTCATCTCAAGCAAACATTGAATTAATGGCAAGTCTTCATGTACCTTTATTGCAAATAGATCCCCAGTGGTTCTCTTTTTTGCCAAGAAAACCCGCCCAAATGCCCCACGGCTAATTGGCTTTATAATCTCGAAGTCATCTATCGAAGTCCGATCTCTGGAAGAATGTACCGGGCTACTACGCAAGCTACGTACAACATCATCTTCCAAAGGTGCATCTTCATCAATTACAGTGCTTGTTATATCAACCTTGTCATCATCAACTAGTTCACATAGTTGTAAATACTTCTCCCTGATGATGGAATAAAATGTCAACATAATTACATAAATGATCCAAGAACCAATAGACTCTAATTGTCAAGCAAAGAGGTCAATAATTCACCTGATCAATTTCTCTATACGTGCTCCAAATGTATCTACTGTCAAAGAGTCGAATTTTCTACGGTCCACAACAACTTTCAAGTCTTCAAGACAAGAAAGTAGATAATGCAAAGAGCGATCATCATCCAGGGGTGTATTTGCTACACATCGAGCTATATCAGCAAGTTCGTTCATCTGCATAGTGGATATGATTTCGAAAGAACAAAAAATTCAAAGTGAATGTGATATTGTCAACAAATATGGATTCCAGCAACTGGCCATCATTGACTGACTTAAATGCTTAACTTGCTTTACATAACTAATTCAGCATAAAGAATTTCTAATATTGGTGTTTGATTTCGTAAATACCACTGGATCCATTGTCCCTGACCCAGCCATAGTCTCATCACCACCAACCCCCTCCCCACAACAATCATAGAGTTGGAGAAATCACCAAACGTGTATGCAAAGGTGATTATTAATTTTATTAGATGATTTACATTGTATTTCTATATTTGTAATAGAGAGTATATATAGAAGTCATGAACGGGATACACTTTCTTCAACCAGCTCACCTAACCTATTCTCGTAGTTTCATTATGTTATTGTTATGTGGACTCTACTCTACCATCAAAAGCTTCAAGGTCAGTACTTTTGATAAACCAAGCAGGGTTGCCAGGTCTTGAATATACCAGTAGCTTGTCAATTCCGATTAGGGGAAAAAAATATTGCGGGCTAGACGTCCGTTTCACTTGATTTCAGTCCAAATGTATGTGAACTCTGGTTTATATGGCTATTATGCAAATAGAACTGAAGTGAAAATTAGACGAATACATTGTCAATTTTCTGCAATATGTCCTATCAGACTTAGACACATTCTAAATGAATTGCAGAAGCATGCCAGTCAATCTCAACACAACCCCTGGCCTAGGGCAATCTCCTATTATATGCAATAATGCACGATTCACAAGATCATACAGATGCTTTAAAATGTGATTACCACAAAACGCAAGATGTTTTACCCCGAAACAAATTCATACATGACAAGTTTGTCCTCCTTGAAAGTAGATCTGGGAAAGTTACAACTATAATGAGAAAACCAATCCAAAAGGACAAAAATTAAGAAAGTTGGAGGATACTTTAGAATGGAAAGAACAAAAAGTAACTTTGAGAGTTGAATTTTGAAATGCATGATACATTCTAAGGTTAGGGACACTATTGCAGGATAGAACACGATAAAAATGATAACAAAAATTAATACAGCCAGATTAGGATCTACCTGAGGAAGATCGCCATGTTCAGAGAAAGCACTTTTCCCAAATAAAAGCAGGTCAATTGGGCTCATCTTTGGTGTCATCAATGGGGACCTAGGAGTCATGCTGCCTGCTGATGATGTTGTCATTCCTTGATCAGACTTCTGAGCAAAGCGAGTTCTACAAGACATGGATGGTAAAACTTTAGTATCATCCATCAAAACAGTATTATCTGCTTCAGCAAAACAGTCTAGCATGTCTTCAGAGCCTCTGCGAGACCAGTCACTGAATTTTGGAGAGAGAAGCTCTGACTCTTCAGTCACGCTCGAGTTTGATACTTTGGCACCATCTGGGCTCCCAACAACAGCTTGTTGTAAGTCCTTTGCCGAAAATGATTCCATCAGCTTCTCGAGAGTTTCAGCAATTCTCATGAGACGCTCATTGACCTTTAGACCCTTTTGATCACACCGATCAGCAATTGCACATACTCTAGAGTGGTCTTCCACATGCAAAGTGGGAACCTCCTCCTCACAGATGCGACAAATTATTGAACTATCATCAGATACACTCGGCTGATCTCCCCAATAGCCCCAGGAGAGCTTATGTTGGTGCTGAGAGGGCGTCGAGGAGTGCCCATGAGAATCTCTAGCAGGAAGAAGCTCAGGCACCTTGGCAGTTGCAAGCTCTGCATCACTGATTCCTCGTCTATGATCTATTACCCTCAAATTTTCCGTAATATTTTCATTTTGCTCCTCCTTAACTACGCCACCTTCTTTGGGGCTTCTTCCGGAAGGAGATGGAAGTTTCTTCCAAGATGCCATCCGATTTCTACTCGAATCCTCATTTTTGTAGTTTCAGTAGGTGAAGACTGAAGATTTTCACACACAGCATGCTCTTTTTCCACTCTGATTGCTCTTGACTGTAGAATTTTCTTGTGGACGGAAAGTTAAATGCTTTTGCATGACCGGGCATCTTTCCATCCCTTTCTGCGACTGGGGGACTTTTTTATCAGCAGGCTGAAGTGATTGACGAAGCGGAAAACATGTTCGTCCTCAGCCAACCCACTTTCCTTATGAAACTGCAACAATCTAGTGCACCTAGTAAGTATAAAAAGCATTCGAGTATGAAGCTGCTTCAACACGCCCATAGGAAGCTCCTGACGTCTATCGTCCAACTCTTGTACTATGCCTTCACACTGAAGCCAAAATTCTCCAGGTGAAGACATAGCACAGCTTCGAGAAAGAACCAGTAGGTCCTCTATTGTTTCTTGCCATTCTGGATGGTTTTCTGCATTCTTTTCTAGAACTCCAACCAGATCTGCTGCGAAAATACGCAGATCAGAATCAACTTCTTCCTTCGCTTTGTCAAATTTTGTCCGTATCATAGCTAAAACCTCCTGTTACAATATTTAAGATAATCATAAATATCCATGTAATAAGAGCAAAACTTGCCCTACTTGAGAGTACGTAGATCTGGTTACCTCCAAATTATTTGACTTTTTGGGCTTCCAAAATGGGTAAGGTCGTACACCTTTTGAATTTAACTCATGAGAGAAACTCTTTATATCACCAGGAAACCTCTTCCTAGGCGCACTTGTAAGACGAAGTATAGCTTGGAAGCGAGGAGACTCAGACTCTTTTGGATTGTCACAATCATATGTCTATAAAAAGTATGTAAGCTTCAGCTAAGAAATGTTTGCTAATGGAAGTTCACATATAAGAGAGATGAAATTTTAAACATGTATACTTCGTAGCATCAAAGAAAATAAACCTTTGTACCTTCATCTCTGGAGTACATGCATCTGAACTCCTGAGACCTCCAGAATCATCCCATGATGAATCGATTTTCCCTGAGTTTTCAAAGTGAGAAGCATGAATACTAAACTCCAAAACAAGATGCTTGCACCGAGAGGAAAACCTGTGCAGTGTTTGGTTTCATTCCTGGGGAATGGCTCAGGAATAAGATGTTTTCAGTTCGGGAAAACCTACCCAAAGTTTAATTTCATTACAGGGAATGATTTCATTTCCAGGGACCAAGAAAATTAAACTACGAAAACGCCTTCTGGGGTTTTATTTCCACAAAAGGCGTCCCCTTTTCACCCAAAATATTTGAAAAAGCCCTAATCATGACTATACAGACATATATGTGTGCGTGTCTGTGTGTGTTCATCCCAGTTATTATATATCTTTACACATCAATCATTCCATCAATAATATATATAGATATATATAAATATCATGAAAGTAACATAAACTATATATTTTCCAATATTAAGTTTATGTAATAACAAAGTTTAATAATATAAAAGCTTGATGTAAAACCAAATACCAAACAATCTTACATAACATGACAGCTAAAATGGAAAATGTACTCTCCGAAAATGAAATTGAATTCATTTTTTCCAAAACTAAAGAAAATAAGATAAAAAATAAAACATCACATCAACCATCTCCAAAACAAAATCAAAAACGTTTTCATTCTCCCCATGTTACTCAGAAAAACCCCAAAATGCTTTTTCCGATCATTTCCCCTCAAAAAAAAACCAAAAATAATAATCAGAAAATGAAGCTCAAATGGCAAAACATTTGATAACCATCCTGCAATATTTCATGAACCGAACATCTGGTGATAATGTAGCTTACACAAATCATTTTCCCTTCACCTAGTGTATTTCTTTTTGCAAGTAACCCTTATCAGCATTTAGGTTATATATCTTTTAAATCCTCCTCTGCAAAGGGAATCCTTAATTCTCATGCACGCCTCCCGCCAAAAATTATAAATGACACTCTTTTCATAATTATTACTTCTGTCTTTATAATCAATTATTCTATCATTTATTTTATTTGAATGATAGAATTTTCTACAACTACATTATCCTAAAAGTTCTTTTTGCCTCCAAATCAGAGGTGCTATCATGAATTTTGCTGCTATAGATATTACAACTTTTCATTTTGAATTAAGGTCCAGTTTCCTGATTAAGTTTAACCAGAGGAACACAATCTTCATGTTTAAAAATCTCAGAACCAGACATCATCTCTCAAGACAACCTCTTCAGACCGTTTAGTCCTATCTTCAGACCCATAGGTTTGTCACAAGTTGATATTTTCCAAAAGCCATAAAAATGCAAAACTTCACCCCATTAGATTCCTTTCCTCCAGGTTCCCAAGCCCTTACAACATTGACAATGGTAAGTTCACAATGTGTGTATAACCTTTAATCTCTCCTTTTTCTATAAACATTTAACTCTGAATATGGGAATGAAAGAAACTCTCATAATTGCACGTATTCGTTAATATATTTGGGCCAATAGGGACTGACTCATAGCTCTTGAAGTCAACCTTCGGCATTAGTAAGAGAATGCTATGTATACTTAAATTCCCTTGGTTAATTATAAACATCTAAACAATTTTTTTTAAAAACTTATTGTGGCATGAATTACATTAGATTTTTGTATGGTTGTCCCCACCTAAGTTGACATCAAAGTTAATGTTTTCAATTTTCCTCCCAGAGTCATATGGATGTGCTTTTTAGATTGCTGCAGATAGATAATATTGACAGAATAATGGTTAAAATGTTTACATCACCAAAAAAAAAAGCTAAGCAGTGCCAGATGCCATAATGGCCTCAAAGTCAAAGCAAATTCAATGCATACATCTAAATGGGGTTAAGCTATGTTGCATCAGCAGTTAATGAGATCAAGGAACGATCTGCTTCAATTGTTCCAAAACCCATTGCGGACAATTTTCTCCCACAAAGTAAAACAAGAAATATAGCAACCTTTATATGTAGATACCAAAATATTGGAAAGTGTACATCCTGGTATGAAATATGTCCACCTCCTTTAGGATCAATTGCCCAAAGGCAGTGTAAAGCAGAAACACAAAAGCTAAGGAGCAACTAAAATTGTTCCTTAGACTGCAGTATATCACACTCTTATATGTGTTATTCCTTGACTCAAAAACCATCATCGCATCTCGACATTCATTATCCCCAACATAATTCTGCACCCCTTCATTGCCCCATGCTAATTCATTTCCCAGCATATTAGTAAGTCAATTGATACATATTTCCTGATCCTTACATTACAAAAGAGCAAATTATAACCACAAATTAGTTCTATTCCCATTTTCACTAGTTCTACCTCAATTACAAAAATATAACTAAACATAAACGTCTGTGCCAATTGAATTAACTGCACATGTAAATTAGCATAATTATAACGTGTATAAATTGGTTACAGAGATGTTTTGTAAGGTTATAGAGATGAGTACCAGTAGCAACAGAAGATAATTCCCCATTTTGGAGTAGAGACCGGGCTTCAGCCCGCACTACATTCGGGCTCTGGTTCCTCGATGCCCCACTCTCCGTCGACATACTATCCGAATTTCTCCCATTATCAACATTCTCCGCAAAAGATTTCTCATTCTTCTTCTTTCCGCTCAAACCGCCATCACCACCAGCAGCGCCGCCCATCGGCGGCCGTGACAAATTACTTGCACCCAATACAACCCCTTTATCTCTAAAACTAAAGAAACTCTCCTGCGGCAACGGCCCCGATCGAGTCTTTATCTTATTCAAACCCAAAGACGACGCCATTAAAGCAGAAACCGCGGCCGAGGAGGGCTCCGCCTTCTGCGTCGGCGCCGTAGCGTCCTCAGATTTCTTCAACCTGGAAATTCCTGAAATAGGTTTAGTTAAATTTACTGTTTCTTTGTTTTTAGCCGAGTCCTTTTTCTTGAGAATGCTTTTGGCGGTGCTTGTGGGGTTACTCGATACAGGGGAGGTGCTGCTGTCTTTGGAAATGGAGGGCGATGAAGATTTGGGGTTTTTCTTATTGGATCGGATCGGGGAATTGGAGTTAGAACCCGAAGATCGAGGGCTGCTGGAGGATCCATCTGGGCTTGAAGTGTCTGATTTCTTTGAAGAAAAAAATCTACCCTTAAACACCATTTCTTTTTCTTCTAATTCATCCTTTGAAGCATTGTCTGAGTCCTGCACAGGATTGAGAGTGAAGTAGTAGCAGCACTCCCAAAACGCATGTTAAATACACCCTTCATATAATTTAAAAATATCATTAGTTTAAAAGACTTTTCATGAAGGGTGATGATTGTTTTACTTAAATAAATAAAATTCATTAGTCTACACTTAAATAAATTTAATACACTCACACTCACCCACATTCTCTTATAAAAAGCTGAATTTTTTTTGTAAACCATAGATTTTTAAACACTCACATTGTTGCAAATATGGACAACAAAAATTAATTTTGTCGAATAATGCATGTATATCCTTAATTTGCAACTTAAAAGTGTGCTATTTTTCTATTTTTACAGCTGAATATTTTTTGTTGAATAACAAAAGTACGATAGTTAGCACGATCGTAGTGCAGTTAAAACTTTTCTCGTGTCATCGTGCCAAGTGGTACGATAGCACGATCGTAATTATTTTTCGATCATGCCACTTGGCACGATGGCACTATCGTAGTTACTTTTCAATCGTGCCATCCATCGACTTCTTCCCCAAACTCAGACAAAAACCAGAAAAAAAATAAAAAATTATGTAACTTTAGAATTCAAACAAATACAATTATCCAACACTTATACCCAACAATTACCCAAACTAATCCAACTATAAGTGCGAAATTAAAGTAAAGTATTAAACAAAATTAAAATAAATTTAAAAATGTGTAATCCAAAAGATATTACATCTTTTTTCGTTGCCGGAACAAAAAAGATTGGTGGAATTTCTTCTGTCGTCGCCGCGCCTTGGGTTTATCATTTGGGTGTATTTGGGAGGGAAAATAAGTGCAAGGGTAAAATTGGAAAAAATAGGGGGTGTATTTAACAATTGTGTCATATTTGAAAAAGTGGGGATAGTGTACTTAGAAAGTGGGTGTACTCGTCAAAAAAGGGGTTGCCAATAGCGCCACCCTTTCATAAAACCTCCTACAATTATATTCATGGATGAATGAAAAATGAATACACCAGTGACCAGTGTGAGATGACGTTCTCGATGTATATGTTATTTAATATTTTGAATGTAATGCATTTGATTAATTATAAAATATATAAGTAACTTTAATAGGAAAACAAAAGTTACAACCTGAATTTGGCGTTTTTACATATTGCA
Organism: Rehmannia glutinosa; assembly: GCA_016081115.2. NCBI lineage: Eukaryota > Viridiplantae > Streptophyta > Magnoliopsida > Lamiales > Orobanchaceae > Rehmannia > Rehmannia glutinosa. Next base: position 56,704,714 of record CM071934.1, on the reverse strand, counting down.
ACCTAAACAACTTTTTGTGCATCTAACAAACTAATTATGCAGGTTTTGTTGCTTACCATCTCGGCTAGTTAACGCGGAATGCTCGAGTATATTCTTTCATGTGCATTGCACACCCCCTTTTAAAAGGTTTAGAGCATCTCTAGTGGTTAATTGTATTTTTGTGAGTTTACACTATTTTAAAGAATGGCTTAGAGAAACTCAAGATTCAACTCCAACAGATTAACTTTATTACTATAAATTGGAATACGGTAAAACCGCACTAATTATACATCATTGTAATATTATGCACTGTGATAAAAAGCGCACTAATTATATAACATTCTAATACTATATACGCATAAAGAAAAAGCGCACTAATTATACAAACATTCACAAATTCTTGACAACACGATCGCCCTTCCCTTTTCTTAGGCCGAGCATTTGCTTCCCCCACTACTCGTACCACCAATATTAAGATGCCTTTTTTGTTGTCCTCTAGCCATCTTCACAAATTAGCAATCGCAATTAAGAAGATAAATAAAATATCATCAAAAACGGTAAAATTATTCTAACACTACACAAACATTTGATGACAAATACATTAAAATTGTATTATACAACTACAATTGAAGTTAAACTATATTGAAGACGTACACAAAAATGATTGCTGAGAAAAACATCAAAATTGTATTAAATAATCACTAAAAGTCAACTAAGAATACAGTAAAATATATCCAGAAAAGTCGAAGTCAAAAGTCGCAAAACACAAACCCAACCATAAAATTACTAGAAATCGAAATCTCTAGAAAAATCGAAGATAACTAAACCCTATAACAATAAATCCCCAACAATCAAAAGATAAAAACCCTAGAAACTACACAAACTACTTCTCAAAACATTTTCAAGATTTGGGTTAAAATTACATACCAAGAAATTAAACAAAATGTGCGAAACTTACAGTTATATATGTTAATCTCACGCCCCATCCCAACGTCTATCCCACCGCCAAAACCACCACCACCTCCTCCGCCAATGTCACGCCCCAAACGCGACGCGACGACGATCAATCACTTAAACAGAAAATAAATCAACAGTCTAAACCCATGATACAAAACTTCAAGTGAAAAGAGTCTAATGCAGCGGAATTAAAATAAACACAAATACAAATTACATCTTAAGGTCTGACGGTATCCGAATACAACCCAATAATTATCCGAATTTAACTTACAGTCCAAACAGAAATAAAATGAAGAAGTCCAACCAACAATAAAAGTAAAAGGAATGTCTCTCCACATCAATTGTAGGGATTCAATCGTGGTAGGTTCGGCGTCTTCAACGTACTCTTCATCTAAAGGTTAGAAAACGGGAGGGAGTGAGATAAAAATCTCGGTGGATGGGGTGATCGTGTGCAAGTGTGGCGATATATATAGTTAATGCGAGAAAGCGGTTGTATGAAAAACGCGTGAGGTATGATGCATGATTTCATACATAGCCCATTAAGCATCGTGATAAATATATATTAAGCAATATATTTATACGATTTAAGAAATAGTTCGTGGTCACACATGCACGATGATTCAAGCAAGACGGGAGGATTGCGTCGATGTGTAGCGCCAATCCCATGCAAGAAAATTAGTGGTTGCGTCGATATGTAGCGCCAACCAATGCATTACAAGTAGCGGTTGCGTCTTGGTGTGTAGCGCCAACCAAGCGTTACGATTAACTCCAGGAATCGTGTGGATCGGGCAAGCGATTCTTCGTTCTTCTTCCTTGTAACTCCCGTTCATGATGGTCAAGACACATCACCGTATCGCTCCATAGGCAAAGACAAAATCCACGTTGGAGCTAGCAAGGCTCGGATTCGTCATACTCATGATTATACCTCAAGTACTACGACCCGCTTCCCTTGGACAAACTCCGTCCCTCAGTTGCGGGATTAGAGCGATGGGGCGGAGAGTGGAATAGCGGTGAGCTGCCGGTTCCATCCCCGACGTATCCATTCCGACCGTGAGCTCGACACACCAAGTTGACTCAGGCAGAAATTAAATACACGTTCGGGTAGTCAACCAGGCGATCAAGTATATTGATTAAAGCGAGTTCATGAAAAGTTTTGAAAATCGCGAGTGGTAATTATGGCGTTGGTGGAGTTATTTGGATGAAGATGATTATCGGGAGGATAAGTAATCTTCGGTATCTTGAAAGATTAGGTGGAACATAAGTCCCGATATAGATTCGAAATCGCAAGACGGGAAGTCACCCCACGACGGGTATTAATCGGTCAAGACGATCCGATAAGACAAGGGATTTTTGAGAAAATAAACATTTGTAATTCATTATTAAAGTCGAGAGTCAGGGCTGTTTCTTTAAAAGAAAAACTAATTTGAGTTAGGTCCTTGTTAAAAGAAAATTTACAATTAGCCTCGTTTTGTAAAAATCACTACTTTTGGGGTTAAAAGTTAAATAAATAAATGTCCCGCCCTTGAAAAATTATGAGGTCAGTTCCTAAATTCTCTAAATTGTTCATAGATTCAGGTTTTTTAAAGTTTAGAGGTCGATTTTTTATAAAATTCTCACATTGGCCCCAAATTTGTTAAAATTGTCATTTCGGGCTCTAAGTTTAAAATAATTGGAACTCACAAACCGGAAGGGATTTTAATGTGATTATAGTTGTAAAATGTCACTAAGGTCAGTGGGATATTGGGACAAAATCAGTTTTTAAAAGAAGCAAGTATAGATCCCTTAACTTTTGAAAATCTTATTTTTGTCCCATTTTGAAATAATTGCCTTTAAGGCTTTTAGGGGTCCAATTGTTATGAAATTTGAACCTTGGATCCAAGATATAATTATGTTATAGTTAAATTAGTATTTCCAGGTGTATGGACTACATAAGTCCTGGAAATTGTATTTTGGTCCTCAAGTTTAATCTTTTACAATTTGGTCCCTCAATTTTTATAAAATTACTTTCCAAGCTCTAACCACTTGGATTTTTGGAATACACTTAAAATATGTTATTTCCAGTCCCTTAAGAATTAAAATTTTAAATTTTAAAATTAGGGTCTGGTCCAGTTTTGAAATTTGCAAAATAGCCCCTAAACTTCTAAAATTTTTACAATCTAGTCCTTGGGCTTTTAAGGGTTGATTTTATTTATCTAAAAACTCTTAAAACTTTATTAAAATGTCAAAACATAATTTTTGAACCTGAGTTTAGTCCCAAAAATTGAAAATTACAGAGGGGTCCCTTAAGTTTTATTTTCTTGCAATTAAATCCACCAACTTTCCATTTTTTCATTTTAAGTCCAAAAGTTGAAATTTAATCAATTATGCTCGACTTGTCCAGGTTATAAATCATTCAAAACATAGATTTCAAGAGTCATACACATACATATCCTTCTCATACAAAATTTCATCAAGTATAACAATAAAGTGTACATGTATGCCCTATTTTTCGATAAATCGCATTTTTGAGCAACACTTGAGAATTTTTCCAACTTGATACAAGAAAATAGCATGCAATACATAATATATATCTCAAGTGCTCAAAATCAAAATATCGCATGTATTTTTAAGTAAAACACCTAGAAGTTGAAAGGATTTTTCCATCCACCTTAAAGATTGATTTGTTGGTGAAAAATGGAATAAATCACTCTTGATGAAGAATAATATCAATCTCCAAAATAATTAGTGATTTCCTTGATCACTTATAAGTCTCATGATCACTTATTCTAAATCGAATTCTTAATTCTATAAGGTATATATCTCTAAAATAAATATTCTCTTAAAATTCTAAGGTGACTAATAGATACACAAATAATAATAATGATGATCGATCAAGTGATCATTAATGCGAAATAGAATTAATAAATAATTATGATCACAAGTAATAAATAAAAAAAATTAAATGCAAAATATATTTATCATTAATATTTACCCGTCAAAGCGACGCGGCAAAATAGTCAAATTAATACAAGGACGATACGTGAAACAAGTACATGTTCGAATAAAAATCGAGGGCTTCACATTCTCCCCTCCTTAAAAGAATTTGGTCCCCAAATTCTCTTCAGAATAGCTCTGGATATTGATTCCTCATGTCTTCTTCCATCTCCCATGTTGCGTCTTCGTCTCGGTTGTGGTTTTGCCATACAACTTTAACCATCGGAATCTCTCTATTACGCAAATCGACGATTCTATTTGGTCAATGATCCGGATTGGTTCCTCGGTGTAAGATAAATTTTCCATCAGAGGAGGAGCATCACGAGTGATAATATGTTCGGGATCTGGTTGATACTTTTTCAATCTCGATACGTGGAATACATCGTGCATTCCCGCATACTGTGCTGGTAACTCGAGTCGGTAGGCCAACTTCCCGATCCTCTGCAAAATCTTGTAAGGTCCAATATATCTCGGACTTAGCTTGCCTCCTTTCTTTGGATTGATCAATCCTTTCCGTGGCAAGAGTCTGAGAAATACTTCATCTCCGGCTTCAAATTCCAAGTCCTTTCTCCTCTTGTCTGCGTAACTCTTTTGGCGGCTACTGAGTCATGCGGATCCGTTCCTTGATCAACTTGACCTTCTCCATGGCCTCCTGAACTAAGTCGACCTTTGGAATCGATGGTGACTTTCGTTTCTCTTTTGGAGTCCATTGGTCATCAATCTCCCAGTGTAGTGGAGATCTACACTTTCGCCCGTACAAGGCTTCGTAGGGTGCCATCCCAATTGTGGTCTGATAGCTGTTATTATAGGCGAACTCGGCCAATGGTAAGTGCGAATCCCAACTTCCTTGGAAATCCAACGTGCAGGCTCATGACATATCTTCCGGGGTTTGAATCGTTCGCTCAGATCGCCATCGGTTTGTAGATGTCTTCTTTGTCTTTGAAACTTAGCGAGGTATCCAATTCCTCATGTAAGCATTTCTAGAATACGGAGACAAACCTCGGGTCTCTGTCTGACACTATGTCGACTGGCACTCCATATAGTCGAATGATCTCTCGGATATAAATCTGCGCAAGTTTCTGCAAGTTGTCGGTTTTCTTCATGGGTAGGAAGTCTGCAGATTTCGTGAGTCGGTCTCACGATTACCCATATGGCGTCATCATCGCAAATGCAGTCTTGGTAGATCCGTCACGAAGTCCATCGTTATGTGTTCCCATTTCCACTCTGGAATTCTCAAGCGGTTGTAATAAACCGGATGGTGGTTGGTGTTCGCTTTTATTCGTTGACAAGTCAAACATCTCGCAACGAACTCGCTACTGGTTCTTCATGTTTACCCACCGTAATGCCGTTTCAAGTCCTTATACATCTTGTTTCCTCCAGGGTGTATAGTGTATTTCAAACAAGTGTGCTTCCGAGAGAATTTTGCTCCTAATCGCTAGTCACTTGGTATACGACTCGATTTGAATTTGATGATTCCATCCTCATGTCGAGAATTCCGATCTCTCTCCTTTAAGTATCTTCTCTTTCGGTTTTGAAGTTGTACATCCTGTCCCCCCTGTCTTTGCTTTGATCTCGTTCGATAGATCGGGTTTAACCAATATGTTAGCACATGAAATTTGAGTATTGGTTCTCGTCGGATTCCAAGTGCTCAACTCTTCTAATGATTTCCACTCTCGAATCATTAGTCGGCTAAACTCGCCTTTCTCGCTCAGGCGACAACTACTACGTTAGCTTTTCCGAGATGGTATTGAATATCAAAGTGATAGTCTTCTATTAACTCCATCCATCTCCGTTGCCTCAAATTGAGATCCTTCGAGAGAATAGATACTTTAGGCTCTTATGATCGTGTAAACCGTGAATGTTGCTCGTAGAGATAGTGCCTCCATTTCTTTAACGCGAACACTATTCCGCCAATTCCAAGTCATGCGTTGGGTAATTGGCTTCATACGACTTGAGTTTCCGTGATGCATAAGCAATGACCTTTCCTACATGCATGAGTATTGCTCCTAGTCCTTCCTTTGATGCATCATTTGTAGACGACAAAGTTTTTGTTCCCTTTGGAAGGGCTAAGACTGGAGCTGTAGTAAGTCGTTTATTCAACTCTTGGAAACTAGTCTCACACTTGTCATTCCACTCAAACTTGACTTGCTTCTGGGTTAGTCGAGTGAGTGGTCCGGCTATCTTGGAGAAATCCTGGATAAATCTTCGATAATATCCGGCCTAGTCTAAGAAACTTCGATCTCGATTCTGAGACTTGGGTTGTTTCCATTCAACCACCTGCTGCCTGTACCTTGAAGGTCTACGACGATCCCGGTCTTAGGATACTATGTGTCCCAAGAATGCGACTTCACTAAGCCAAAATTCAGTAATTTAGATAACTTAAGGTCTTTCAAGTGAAAGTGTTTTTTCTCTCTCTAGAGATGGGTGTGGTCCTTTGTGTGAAGGCTAGGGTTTCCAGCCCCCATGTGCTCCTCATCTTCATCCATGTTCTTATTTTTGTTTTTTGTTATATACATTAGCTAACCTTGTCCGCTTCATTGTTGTTTTTACTGCTTATTCTTCCTCGTACATCACTCTGCTTTTTCTCTGTTAGTTCTTGACCTTTATTCCTCCTGTTCCCCCTCTTACCTACCCCCATTTATTCCTTCATTTTACTTTTCCCTTGTTTCCATCATCGGTTGTTAGCTTTTATTGCTTGTCTTTACTGCTTTATTTTCTCTCTCTAACTTGTTTTTTGTTTTCTTTTGTGCCTTCGCTGTAGGTCCACGTGCTCGGGTTTCTTTGCAGCTTGGCTTTTGTAGTGCGGGATACCATCATAAATGGATTCAGACATTTTCTCACAGCTTAAAAAATTCTCCTTATCTACTAATGAAGAAAAAGGAATCACCCTGAATGAGGTGGATATTGCCTCTAGCCTCGAAGAAAGCTCCCGTAGCTTATTCGGTAAAGGCTTTGGTCAAAAGAAAATAAACTTCTTTGGTCTCAGAAACACCATGTTATCCATTTGGCCTATCAAAGAACCCTTCACTTTCCGAGAACTGAACCACAACCTCTTCCAATTTGTTTTCAAAACTCTCGAGGATAAAGCTAAAGTTCTTAAAGTCAAGATTTGGAACTTTGACGGCCAATATCTGATCCTACGTGAATGGCAAGAAAACCTATTAAAAGATGATGCTTCTTTCTCTAAAGTGAACATCTGGACCCAGATCTGGAACCTCCCGAATGACTGGATTTGCACCGAAACAGGCTTAAAAATTGGGAAAATGTTTGAATTGGTCGAGGATGTCTTTATCCCCGAAACAGGGAGCCCCAACGGGAGAATGGTTAAAATTCTTGCTGGTGTTAATCTTGATAGCCCTCTTCCCAGAGGCACGTTTATCACTCTTGGCTCCTCCAAATGTTGGGTTGACTTCAAATATGAACACTTGTTGACCTTCTGCTTCTATTGTGGCCATGTAGGACACCTGGATCGTAACTGCCAGATTCGCAAAGACAACATTAAGTCGGATTCTCTTAAGGAAGGTCAGTACGGTGATTGGCTTAAAGCCGAAGCCCCTCAAGTTGGTAACTTCAGCCGAACTCCAAGTTCTCAAAATTACCCAGGCATTATAAAAGAACCCCCTGCTGCCCCTCCCATTATTACCACCCCCGCCCCAGCCATACCATTACCCATCAAACCTCAACCTTTGCCACCCACAGATAATTCCCATTCCTCCAATCAAGCCCAACCCCCTCTTCAGCATAATTTAATCCCCCCAAAGCCTAGCCCGACCTGCCTCAAACCTAAAGACCCTGCCCCTCCTTCAACCTCCTCCACCTTGATAAGTTCCTTCAATGAATCCACATGAATGGACTTTGATTTTATCATCAATGAACAGGCTGTTACCCCTCTAAACCCTCACTGTCTTACCCCAGCGCTCTCAAATTCCCTTCCCACATACTCTGACCCCCTCACTCTTGCTGACCAAGACTTTGTCAGTATCCCCGTTAAAGAATCTAAATCTAGGACCCCTCTTGGAGATATCTCTAATTCCTTTCAAGCCAGTTGCCCTCTGAAACCTGCCCAAAAAAAAAGAGGTCGTCCCAAAGCTTCAAACCCATCCCTGAAAGCCAATCCTATACCTGCCGTCCCCTCTGACCCAATGTCAATTGATAACAGAAAAAGAAAAGCTATCTTGCCCGATATCCCTGATACCCTCGTTCCTTTTGAAGTTTCACCTTTATCCAAAAAACTGAAACAGAGCGATGATGATAACTTGGTGGTGGTAGCCAACCAGAACTGGCCCCAAAGTGAACCATGAAGGTTGGGGTGTGGAAGCAGAGAAGTGCAGGCGGACCTGTCAGATTTCCCGATTCAAGGAATCCATCAGATTCCACCACCCGGATTTATTTTTTCTTTGTGAAACCAAAAAAAAAACAAATTTTATTAATACTGTATGCAAGAAGCTAAAGCTTGAGGAAAGGTGGAGATGTGTTGATCCTATTGGTCTCAGCGGAGGCCTTTTTTTATGTTGGTCTAATCGAATTAATGTTCTCCAATGGTCCTCTACCCCTTTTTGTTTGGAGATTGAGATGAGTTGAATAATAGCGATGTAATGAGGTTTGTTGGGGAATTTTCGTATATGCTAGCACTAATCCGAAGGAGCGTAGCAACCAATGGGAATAACTTGAAAATGTGAAAGGGAAATGGGGCAAATTTTGGTTCATGGTGGGAGATTTCAATGACATAACTTGTGCGGAGGAAAAAAAAAGGGGGGAAAATTTGAGCCCAGTCCAGTTTCACGGATTTTAAAAATTTCATTGCCAATATGGGCATGCGAGAGGTCTGTTCCCAGGGCACTTTTTTCACCTGGGCTAATAACAGAGAAAATGAGGGTTATGTTGAGGAAAGGTTGGACCGTTTCTTCGGATCAGCGGATTGGCTCCTTAAATTTTCCCTCGCTCTCGTTGTCCAAGAATCCAAACACTCATCTGATCATCATTTTCTGCTCCTTAATTCCTCACCCCCCACTGAGAAAGTTAACAAGAGGTTCTACTTCGACAAAAGATGGATTAATCAAGAGGGTGTAGAGGATACTGTCAAGCAGGCCTGGGAGTTTAAGCAAACTGGCACTCCTCTGTTCCAAGTTCAATCAAAAATCAAAAGTTGTCGTATTGCTCTTCTAAAGTGGAGCTCTAAAATCCGCACCAACCATGCCAAAAAAATCGATGAGTACAAGCATGAAATGGAGTGTCTTAGAAGTCTGGGTGGTAAAAGGGACTGGAAGCTTTGGAACTTGCTGGAAAAAAATCTGCCTATAGTTATAAGATGGAGGAGGGATATTAGCACCAAAAAGCTAGAGTGCTTTGGCTAAAAGAAGGTGATAAGAATTCCAAATACTTTCATGCTTCTGTCAAACAAAGGCACATTTCCAACAATATCCTCCACCTGGTCAATGACAGCGACCTCCATTGTACAAGTCCCCATGATATTGCAACTACTGTCACAAGTTTCTACTCTCACCTCTTCACCTCATCCCTCCATAATGTCAACAATCACATTTTGCATGGTATCCCGCACTCCATCTCCCCGACTCTGAACCAGATGCTTGTGGCCTCAGTTGAAGACCTTGAGATTAAAGAGGCATTGTTTGCAATGAACCCTAATAAAGCCCCTGGCCTTGATGGTATGTCTCCTTTTTTTCTTTCAGCATTTTTGGCACTTAATTAGCTCTGATATTTGTTTTGTTGTCAAGGATTTCTTCTTGTGTAGTAGAATGCTTAAAAGTATCAACCATACTCTTATTACCCTCATCCCTAAAATAAAAAACCCCTCCTCCATGACTCACTACCGGCCCATCAGTCTTTGCAATATCGTTTATAAAATCATCTCTAAGATTCTTGCTGAACGATTGAAAAAATGCCTCCATGCTTGCATTAGTGACTATCAGGCCGCCTTCATTCCAGGCAGGCAAATCCTTGACAATGTTGTTGTTGCCCACGAATGCATTCATTTCCTTAATAGTCTCAGATCCCATAAAACATGTTTCATGGCTGTCAAACTTGATCTTGCTAAGGCTTTTGATAGAGTTGAATGGAATTGCTTAGAAAGTGTTATGATTAAAATGGGCTTCTCCCCTATTTTTGTCAAATGGATTATGGCATGTGTCTCTACATCTGCCTTTTCTTTTAACATTAATGGTCAGCCCCATGGCTATGTCATTCCCTCTAGAGGAATAAGACAAGGAGACCCTATCTCTCCCTATCTTTTCCTCATAATGTCTGAAATCCTTTCATCTCTTATCAAGCATGCCACTCATAGAAAGCTCTTTCATGGTTTGAAACTGTGCAAAAAATGGTCCTATTATTTCCCATCTTTTATTTGCTGATGATTCAATCCTTTTCTGTGAAGCCTCCCAGGATCAAACTCTTTTTTTGAAGAATTTGTTGAATGAATTCTGCATTTTCTCGGGGCAATCTGTTAATCTTGCCAAATCTTCAGTCTTTTTTAGTAAGAACACCCCTCAGATTACCCAAGATTCTATTTGTCTCACTCTTGATGGTATTAAGGAGCATAAGAATGCTAAATATCTTGGCCTCCCTCTCCATATTTGAAAATCCAAAAAAGATGTTTTTAATTTTGTCTCTGAGTGTGTTCATAATCGATTGAATAACTGGAAAAACAAGTTTCTTTCTCAAGCTGGTAAAAGAGTCCTCATAAAAGCTGTCATTGAAGCCCTTCCCACTTATGTCATGTCATGCTTCCTTATTCCTATTGGTATCTGTAAGCTCATTTGTCAAAAGATTTCTAATTATTGGTGGGGCAACTCTGAAAATGGCACCTCCAAACTTCATTGGTGCTCATGGAAAAAGCTGACCCTTGATACTGATTCTGGTGGAATGGGATTTCATGACATTCAACTCTTTAATGAAGCCCTGATAACTAAACAACTCTGGAGAATTGTTACCAAGCCGAACCTCTTAATGAGTAAGCTCCTCAAATCCAAATACTTTCCCAGTAGTACCATTTGGGAAGCCTCCTCCGGGGGTAATTCCTCTTGGCTTTGGAAAAGTTGGATGAAAGTCAGGGGCATCCTTAAGAGAGGTATTCATTTCAATGTGGGAGATGGGAAATCCATTAAAATTTGGGAGTCCCCTTGGATCCCCGATGCCCTTTCTTTCAAGCCTAAAGCCCCCTCTCTCCACCCCCTCCTTTTTTGGGTTTCTGAGTTGCTTGATAAAGATAATGATTGCTGGAATGATAGTCTTATTAGAAACCTGTTTGTTGAAGAAGATGCTCTCAATATTCTTAAAATCCCAGTTAACAAAACTGAAAGAGATCTTCTTGTCGGCATCTTTCTAATAATGGATTATTTTCGTGAAGTCTACTTATAAATTGTTGCAATCCTCTAATCCCATTTTGACAGACTTTCTTTGAGAGTAGTAATACCAGGGTTCTCCGAGAAATCCATGTGGAACACCATCGGAAGCTTAAAATTAAAGAAAAGTTGAAGGTTTTCTTATGGAAATGTTGTCTGAATTTTCTCCCCACAAAAATGCAATTGTCCAAAAAAGGTTGCCAGCTCGATACCATCTGTCAAATGTGCGGAGAAACTGTTGAATCCTTGCCCCATCTTCTTTTCAATTTTGCCCCGAGCCATCGATTTCGAATCGGCCCTATCCATTGGACCAATCCTCCCAATGAGTCATATTCCTTTGGTCATTGGTGGGAGCATATCTGCTCTGGTCCAAAAGATGTTTTCTTCGAAGATAGAATTCAGCTTTCTACCTATCTCCTTTGGTGGCTCTGGAAACAAGAAACTCTTGGATTTTTAACCGCACCTGGATCCTTGACAGAATGGGGAGAATTCAAAAATGCCTCATCTGTCAATCATGCTTTCTCCCTGCCTTCTAACTCTGTTCTTTTTCCTTTTCTTTCGCTCATTCTATCCAAAAAGTAGGTTGTAAATGTGTTTACATCAATGCTTGTTTCTCGACTCTTGCGGTTTTAGGGTATTGTGGTGTCTATTTCGATGAAAAAGGTAACATTTGGAAGGCTTGGACAAGATCTAGGGATGCTCACAATGGTCCAGTTGATCTTTATCTGCATGTTGTCTCCTCAGTTCTTTCTGAAGCCATCAGCCTTCAATGGGGACTAATCACTATTGTTCTTGATGTGGAGGAAATCGTCAGAAATCTCAATCTCAAAGCTGCTCTCTATTTGAACAGGTTCCCGATTGCCAAACATATCAATCCGATGCTTTCCCAGCTGCGTGGCTCCTTTATGTTTGTACCACCTGTTTCTATGAAATTATGTTGTAACTTGGCCTTTAAGGCTATGCTTAGCCCATCTCCTATGGAATGGTGCTCTGATTTTCCAATTGGAATCCCCTTGTGTAACCAATTGGAAATCCCAGGCTAGTTAGCCTTTTCTTTGTACTGATTTTTGGTATCTAATATATTCTATCATTTCGGAAAAAAATCTAAGCCAAAATTTGCACTTGCTGAATTTGGCATACAACTTGTGCTCTCGTAGTGTCTCCAAAACAATTTTCGGATGACGTTCATGCTCTTCTCTAAACTTAGAGTATACGAGTATGTCATCAATGAATATCACTACGAATTGATCCAAATAAGGTTGAAAGACTCGATGCATCAGATCCATAAACGCTGCTGGTGCGTTTGTCAGACCGCAAGGCATCACTACAAACTCGTAGTGTCCATATCTGGTCTGAAATGCCATTTTGGAAATGTCTTCTTCATGGATCTTTAGCTGATAATATCCTTGTTGTAAATCAAACTTGAGTACACCGTCGCTCCTTAAAGTTGATCAAACAGGTTCGTCTATCCTCGGGAGGGGATATTTGTTCTTGATAGTCACACATATTTGTTAAGTCCGCGATAGTCTATACACGAGTCTTAATGTGCCATCTTTCTTCTTGACAAAATAGATCTTTGGTGCTCCCCAGGGAGGCGTGCTTGGTCGGATAAATCCCACATCCATCGAACCGTAATTGTGTATTCAACTCTTGTAACTCAACATGAGCCATTCTATACGGCGTTCAAGCGATCGGGAGGTTCTGGTAATACCTCGATGGTGAACTCGACTTCCCTATCACGGAGGGAATTTGTGGTGAGTTCTTGTGGAAATACATCTGTATATTCCGATACAATAGGTACTTGATTAATTTGTGTCTCAACCTTAGGTTTGTTAATTACAAACGCCAAGTACCCTTGTGCCCCTCTAGTGATCGCCTTCCTCGCTTTCATTCTTTGAAATGATTGGGGCAATCTTAACTCGTGCTCTTCCCGAAATTTCCACTTCGGGCTTACCGGGTTCACATAGCTTAATGGACTTGCGATGGCAGTCCATTTGTGCATGGTGTGTAGACAACCAGTGCATTCCCAATATAATGTCGTATTCGGATATAGGCATCAAGATCAAATCAGCAGGAAAGTTTATCTCATCAATCTTAACTTCGCATGCATTATAGATAATATCTGTTATCTGGCTTGCGCCCATAGGAGTGGACACTTCTAGACCTATAGGCATATGTTCCATGCATGCATGCAACTTGTGTAAAAAATGTGGTGCGACAAATGAATGCGTTGATCCAGGGGTTAAATAGTACTTTAGCGTAGTGGCTAGATACTAGAAGCGTACATTTCACCACGTCTGTTGCCTCCGGAGCCTCATGTCCGGCTAGTGCAAATGCTCGAGCGGGCATCCTTGCCCGATTTCCCTGGCCATTACCCGGCTTTGGCGGCTACACTTGTTTCGTGCGATCCTCGTACTTTGGGCAATCCTTCAGCTGGTGCTGGTTACTGCCACATAGCAAATATCTCCCCTGTTTGCGCCAACAATCATTGACAGTATATCCCGGTTTTTGGCAATGTGCACATACTTGACCCGGTTTTCCCTGTATTGGTCCTTTCCCTTTTTCCGCCTTAATAACTGGCCCCTTCTGAAATTTAACTGGCGGCTTAGATGGCTGTCCCACAACTGTCCTTTTGAGACTGTTTGATGGCCTACTCTGCTGAATCGACCAATACGGTTCAGTCCCCACTCGATGCGGAGAGCTGCCTTTTTACCGCGGTGAGTAGGTTGTCATTTCAATGACCAAAAGTTGTTTTGAAGTTCGGCTTGATCCCCATGTGAACTTATACAATTTGTCCTCTTCTGTACTGATTGTCCCCAGAGCATATTTGGACAACCGATGAAATTCAGACTCATACTGGGCCACACACATGTTCTCCTGTCTCAACTTATGGAATTCATCCCGGCGTGCCTCCTTCACGACTTGGGGAATGTACTGCTCATTGAATTCAGCCAGGAAATTTTCCACGTTCTAGCTACTCGGTCCTGTTCCCACTTTCTCTCAACTGTTCTCCACCAATCTCTCGCAGCCGATTCTAGTCGGAACACGGCGAGTGTAACCTTCTGTTCCTCTGAATATTGGAGAGCATTAAAGATATTCTCCAGTTTCTCAATCCATTCCTCTGCCTTTAGGTCATTTGGCTCTCCTAAGAAAGCTGGTGGGTCGAATCGCAAGAATCGCTCCAATGTGCGATCATTCGCCTCTCGAGCGGGCTCGGGAATACACTGTTGGGGCTCTGCTTGTTGCCTCATGAAAACCAGTATCTGTTGCAGGGCTATTGCAGTCAAGTTATCTCCTGCGATTGGCGGAGGAGGTGGTGGCAATTCGGGGGAGGGTACCCGTTCCCTCGGCGCGTCATTATACCTTTGGGGAACACGGCGGGGTCTCCCGCGTCCACGGTGTCCAACCATTTTGTTTCCTGAGGTTTAGCTACAATCCATAAATGAATGATTTCAATAAATACTCGCATATAACAAGTTATATCACAACAACAATACACAAGACATAGAATAAGTAGAAAAAGTATATTCATTGATGTGAAAATTTGAATACACCCGAATGAGTTCATACAACAGGAATACAGAATCGAAGGTAATCTAGAGTCAGGATACAACTTGATCAAAGTACAACGGGAAGCAAAATACAATGAGAATGGATATAAGCATCGGCTAAAATTTAACATAGAAGCTATCTACTCGGTGAGGTCGCCGTCATCATCATCACTAGCGGCCTCATCCATAACCGAACCTCGATCGGTGAGGTACCACCTCAAAGATTAGGCCGATCGGCTAAATGACGAGACCTTTGCTCGATCCGGAGCGTCATCAAGTGGGGCGACTTCAAGCGTCTCGGGCTCTCCATCCTCCATTGGATCTCCTCGGGATCTCTTCGGGGATCTCTTGAGGATCTTCTTGGGATCCTCTTCATTGTTGTTCGCCAGGGTCGGCCTCTGGTTCCACCTCGGGTGGTGGCGGTGCTAGTGCATTGCCGCCAGCGGTCTCAAAGTGGCATCCCGGCCGAGACAAGGCTGTGTGAGGTCTCGATCACCGTTATCGTTTGATGATAGTATCTTGAGGCGTCCGATGGTGGCCCCGACATGTACGCGTCCATATCCCACTTTTGCGGCCTTCCTTAGCTGCGTTCCATCTTCTTGCGAGTAATTTCCAAGTGTTCTGGATCGACTAAATTTGACCTTCGCGAGCACGGATGGTATCTTCGCGATCTTTAGCAAGAAGGGTAAGGCTATTCTTCTCCACTTGACTCTTTGTCGGGAGGTGCATTAGTTCTTGGTTACGGCGGCGTTCCTCGGCCTTTGCTAACTTAGTATAAACATCGATAATACGGTTCTATGCCATTTTTGAAATCGATTTCACACTTAATTGAGTGGTCAGGTCGCGGTACTACCCAACACGGTCAGGGTCTATCCTGGGTCATTTCGGTGTAAGTTTCCATCTTACTAGCCGAGCTCGATACCATAAGCATCACGCCCCAAATGCGACGCGACGACGATCAATCACTTAAACAGAAAATAAATCAGCGATCTAAACCCATGATACGAAACTTCACGTGAAAAGAGTCTAATGCAATGGAATTAAAATAAACACAAATACAAATTACATCTTAAGGTTTGGCGGTATCCGAATACAACCCAATAGATTATCCGAATTTAACTTACGGTCAAACAAATAAAATGAAGAAGTCCAATCAACAATAAAAGTAAAAGAAATGTCTCTCCACATCAATGGTAGGGATTCAATCGTGGTAGGTTCAACGTCTTCAACGTACTCTTCATCTAAAGGTTAGAAAACATGAGGGAGTGAGACGAGAAATCTCGGTGGATGGGGTGATCGTGTTCAAGTGTGGCGATATATATAGTTAATGCGAGAAAACAATTGTATGAAAATGCGTGAGGTATGATGCATGATTTCACACATAGCCCACAAGCATCGTGATAAATATATATTAAGTAATATATTTATACGAGTTTAAGAAATAGTTCGTGGTCACACAAGCACAATGATTCAAGCAAGACGGGAGGATTGCGTCTCGATGTGTGGCGCCAATCCCATGCAAGATAATTAGTAGTTGTGTAGGTCCCAAGGGGTGTAAGTGTAAGGTTTAGAAGGGGGGTTGAATAAACCTTACCAAATTTTCGATTTAGTCCTTTTAAATCTACGAGTTAATTCTACAATTTTGTGTCCTTGATGGACGATCGAATTAGTCACTCGGTAGAGTTAATCTTTCAATGACTTTGAGCCATTGATGGAGTAACTCATTTGTTGGCTACAATTTAACTCATTTGTGGTTTTATTTTTTTGGAAGAAGACTTAACACCCTTAAGTTTGATTAAACAAAATATTAGAGCTTGATTTAGTACTTGTAAATTATCAAATGGATAGCAAATTTATCGTGAGATATAAGCAATTAAAAGTGCGAGGAATTTAAATCTTTGAAATGTAAATGACACAGTAAAGTTTTTATAGAGGTTCGAAGATGGGGTAATTCTTCTACTCCTCTCTTCTCCAACTCTGGAGGAATCCACTAAGTAATGATCGGTTTACAAAGTGGTAACAGTCCGGATACAAGTCTTGATCACAACAGATCGACTTGATCCTTTGGGACTCGATCGGAGACGCCTTGATCACTCGGTGGCTTCTCGTTCGACTCGGCTTCTTCTTCAGGCATTTTGCCTTGCTACTCTGACTCACTTGCTCAAGCTCTTTGGATTTGATCACGAAGCCCTCCAAATGCTTAAGACTTAGTTCAACTTTGAACTTTTCTACAATCCTTCTGGAAAGTAGACCCCTTGTTTTCAAAGGTTTCCTCTTCAACTGGTTGAAGCTCTCTTTCCTTCACGGGTAAGTGTTGGATCGATGTACTTGAATGTAGGCTTGAGGATTGAGATTGTTTGATTTTTCTAATGTGCTTGTATATCTCACGTATGTGTCATTCATGCATTCTCTTTCTCAACCAAACTCCTCGGCCTTTTATAGTGAACTTTCAAAAGTTTGCTCGTTGAAGAGATAGGCTTGTTTTTGAAAGTCACTCTGCGATCGTTGGCTTGCGAGTTCTTGGAATTGCCGTTTCCTCGTATGAATTATTCTTTTCACCTTTTCGGAGTTCGACACGGTGTAGTGCTTCCCATTGGTTCATTCCTTTTGCACGCTTCTCGGGTGAGCACTCCAAGAAAGGTTGTATGGAGATATTACTTGTTTAAGTAAATCTCTTGATTTAATGCAGCGGTTCTTTTTCTGATTATCTCGACTTGATTGCATTTCCTTGCTTTCCCAGGTGACTTAGAGTCGACTTCCAATCATTGGATGACTCTTGTCACTTCAACTTGAGACTTGGCTTTTCTTGAGTTGACTTGTGATGCTCCACTGGTGCATCTCATTTGCTTCTTGATAGTGTTCCGTCTACTCTTCTTTGCCATACTCAATGTCTGTCTCAGTGAGTCTTCCTTCCGAGTCTTGATTGTCTTCTTGCATGTTAGGCGTAGGTGTCTTGACTCGGCAGCGGCTCTATTCATTACAATGCATTTTACAACAAGAATTGGGGTGCTAACTTTCTATTCTAAGTTTTACATGGCATTCATCAAAATCTAAACAATAAAATTCCTAACAATTTCCCCCTTTTTGATGATGCCAAAACTTAAATCATACAAATATGCAAATAACAAAGATACATACTGAGATAGTGTATTGACATAGAATGTATCTTGAGAATCAATATTTTTATTGATCATATCATTCTTGTACTTAACACCTGTTGTTTCTGGGGTGTATCGAGTATATAACTGTCTTCACAAAAAAAATTATAACTTTATTACGAGAAGACTTACATTGTATGTATTTACATAATAAAATACATGAAGGGTTGGACAAGCAACACTTCATCTCCTTCTTGTCTCCTTCTTTCATCTTGATCAAGCATCTTCTTCTCTTCTTCTCTTTTTCTCGTCGTCATTTGCCTTCTTTTTCTTCTCATATGCCTTCTGGCGGACTTCATCTTTCCTTAGTCTTTCTGTCTCTCTGCCATAGCATTTGAGTTTGTCTTTTGTTTTTTCTTCTATTCTCTTTGCATACTCGGCGTTAGTTTTAGCCACTCGCAAATTTGCCACTTGGTCAAGCCCGGTGAAGTAGATCCCTCCTTTCTTTCCGGGATCTACGTATTCGATATTCTTGGGGAGGCCTAGGTGCAAGCTTCTTCCTCCATCCGCTTCTTCCTACCTGCGGGCATATCTTTGTCTTTGGGGTCTTCTTCTTCCCGGTGATTGACTAGCGAGTGACCGGCAGAGAGTTCTTAGGAAGTCATTTGTCTGTCGACTTCTTCACACAATGTGAGACCCTTTTCCCGATACAAGTCCCAAGCTTGAGCCATGGACATATTTGCAAAATATCCTTGATTCGAGTGTTTTGAATTCGTCAGTGATCGTGGCTCTGTCGACATACGAAATGGCATACGTGTCTCTGTCAATGGAATGCCTCCATGTTCTTTCAAGATGTTCATCACCCTGGCATCCATTCTTCCTTCCACTTCCTTCATCCCTGCTTCAATTTCTTTTCTCTTCTCGGCCATAGATACGTGAGTCTTGGAGTGGCGAGTCACGGGGAGTTTCTTTGCTTATAATGTCATTGTGTGAGGACCTGTTGGGGGTTTGTGCAATCATCAAGGTCATATCTTTTGATCCTTCCCCCTCAGATTTTCCTTTCTTTAGTTTCAAAATTTCCTCGGTGATTTTCCCTTCTCTTTTGCTTCTTTCTCTTTGCTCCTTTCTTTTCGACCGGATTTTGTTGCTTTAAGGTATTCCTCTTCCCCCTTTTTGGCATCATCAAAGGATAGAGGAACCCCAGGAACATCTTTGGCAAGCATGAAGTCGAGTCTTCGATGGTTGAATTCGCTTCAAGTCTGCTGCGTTGTATGCGGCACGAATTCAAACCGAGTAGCGTTGGATTCTGAAATCGGCTTCATCTCGGCCATAAGAAAGGCTGAATTTTCTTGTCATGTGTTCTTCCAAACGCGTATATCATTTGCATTACGCTCACGCAGCGGCTTGATCTCGGCGGTGTGAGCTTCATGCATATGCTCAATGTGTTCCTCGGCTTCGTTTTTCGCATCAACATTCTCGGCTCTCACACGGCTGACTTGTTGAACAAGGTTAAGTAGTATCTCCTGTTCCACACGCATTGATTCTTCTTGTTGCCACCATTCCCTTATTCAATTGTTATGCCTCTTAAGTCATTTGTAAGGGTGGCATCTGTTGTCCAATCGCATGTCCAAAGAGGCTGATGCCTCTCCATCTTTTCAACTTCAAAGCAAAGAGTGCTTGAACACTTCGTACTTGGTGATTCTTCTTTGCGGTGATGGCCATCTGTCCCGAAATCGAAATCAAAATCGGTGGAACAATGGTGCCTGAGTGAAAAACAGGAGGCTGTGCGTGATAACGTGCTTGCTCATTTTTCGACTCTTCGTGGAGTTCGGTATCTCCGGTGAGAAAGGGAAAGATTCTACAAAAGATTCATCACCGCGGAGGATACATTCGATGATGAGCGGTGCGCGTGAAGTTCTTTTGGGAATCGATCCATTGTAGCTTGAGGAGCGGAGCGATGGTTTTGGTTCAAATTGGGTTTGGTTGTGAAATAGACCCGACTTCTTGAGCCTCGGTGTCTTAACAACCGTTGGTCTCGGTGATTTTTCCTTTTCGGTTGACTTATCCTCGGCCTTATCGGCGGCGTCATCGGACGATGATGAGATTTCTAGAGGTGGCTCATCATCAAGGTTAAAAGTTTGTGAGTAGTCTTGGGATCGGACTTACTCGTACTTGGAACACCCCATGGTGAGTCTTTTAGATTTGTCATGGGGATGACTCGGCTTCTTCTTCGTCTTGATCCCGAGGAAAAGTGACATCGGGGTTGTCCTGGGAATCATGAAGTGCATCGATCTCCTTCTCGGATGAGTCGATGATTGCGGGAGGGATGTTCTCTACTTGACCTCTTTACCCCGGGGCGTCTCAACCTCCCGTGGGCCTTCATTTCCTCCGGCGGTCTCTCTGCTGCGAGGCTGGTCCTCCCTTTCGAGTGTCGGTGTCTTAGGGTCTTCTACGATGGCATCCATTGGAGTCTCAACCCCATGGATTGCACTTTCATCGCCCAGTGTTAACTCCCGGCTGTCCTTCTACGTGCCTCGGCGCATCGGCGGCGTCATTAGCCCAGAGAGCGGTTGGCATCTCGGTGAGGCAAGTCTCAAGCTGTATGCGAGCGTTGATGGAAACTTCTTTGTTCTTCTTGTGATTGTAATTTCTCTTCTTCGCCTCCTTGCTTCTTTGTGGAGTCATCTGCGGCATCCTCCAGACCTGCTGCGGTGGAGGGAGTTCCCCCCCTCGGCGGCACACCGGTGAGTGACTTGGAGTGGGGTCACTCGTCTCCGGACTCATTTGTTGCAATTGATGGTTCGGCCGTTGGGAAGGTGGTAGCACACCTTCAATAGGGGTTGGCTCATTGGGGTCCCCACTAGCCCGGTTTCATCGCCATTTCCCTTATTGCCTTCTTTAGAGTGGTGGGGAAGTGGTAGCGGCAACATCGGTGGCTATTTCTTTGAACCACTCCCATTGGATCGATTTCGGTGTGTTACGGAGGACTCTCCTGGTCCTCCATCGAGTCTTTGCTCGTGAAGGATTCTTGATTCATGCAATGCTTTGCATTTGTAACTCTTCGTAGCGGCGGACATTCTGCAGTTCCTCGTCACTTTCGGAGAAGACATCAAGAAGAGGATGGAAGTGTTACGTAGTGCGGAGATAGGGCGGATGCTTGCCTTTTCACGTCTTGGCTTTCTTCTTGACTTGCTTTGCTCTCTCCCTGTCCTTGTAGATTTGCGGGATGTCTAAGCGAGTTGTCCTCATCAAGTCTTTAGGAGCACGATAGTTAGACCAAGGAAATTTAGCGAGTTCCTCTTCTTCTTCTATGAACTCGGGCCGTTGGGCTGTTCCCTTGACTTGCTCAACTTCCATTTTCTCCACTCACGCAGACGATTTTGGATGTCGGGTAAGGTGGAGATAGGATCATTACATCACTATCTCTGCTTGGGCTGGTTCTTCTTGTGCTTAATTTGTGTGAGCTACGTTGTGTCTTGAGGTTGCCTCTGCTGGTCGCCTCCAGCGAGACTTGGCTGTTTCAACAACTACATCGGAGACTTTACTTCTCCGATAGTCTCTGTGTTTGTGCTAGGCCGAGTAAGCCGGCTCATTTGGTTTCTCTTGTTCGATGCCTTGACGAGTCTTCTTCGTCTCTGGTTTGTACCGGGGAATTTACGGTTCGAGGCGGTGTCCTCGAGTCTTGGCGGCGGGGCAGTCTTGGTGTTTGTTTCGGAGGAGAGGCGCCGTGCAGGCTTGTCGGTTCTCCTCCTTTTGACGATCGGAGAAGGCATTTGTGAGTCCTTCTCGACCGGCTGCTGCGAGCGCGGGTGACACGGCTTGGGGCGGGTGACTTCTGCTGCGGGGCGGGTGACACGAGCTGGCAGGGCGGGTGACTGTTGCGGGGCGGGAGCATGTTTGGTTTTCTTTCTTTGCAGGGCGTGATCTTCTTAGCGTGAGGGCGACTTTCTTCTTCTTGGGTGGAGAGGAAGCGGTTTGTATCTTGGTCGGTGATTCCCCCTCAGCAGTGTCGCTCTCTTGGCATAAGCTCGCTTCGAGCACCGAGAGAGGTTAGCTCGAACATCCTCTTGTTGACATGGAAAGCCTTCCCATGTCAAGAGGTACTCCTTTCACCTCCGATGGCAGGCCAATCACTAGGCCATATCCTAGGGATCCTCCAAATGTGCCATCTTCTTTGAAGGACTTGTTCCCAGCGTTAGCGAGTCTGCTTTGTAGATAAACCCAGCCCGATTTATCTTCTTTTCTTCGATGATTGCGGCCATCACAACCAGACTTTGCCTTTGATAGTTGGTCAAAATTTGCCAAATTTGATGTCGATACATTTGGCAACTATGTCCAACAATTTGTGATAATCCTCCTTGTGATCTCTTGTTTTTTGTGTATATAATTTTATCGGCAAGGTCGGACTTGGCTATTTCTTTCCATGCGTCGGCCCAAGTTTACATCGGCTTCCTTAATTTGATTTGCTCCTTCGCTGCGGGTAGTGAGCAATATTCAGCCAAATCCTTGGCGGTGATAGTGTTGCTTCCGTGAGCAGGATGACTTGATTCCTTCGTCGTGAATCTCGGCATTCACGTAGGGTATGCGACCTCCTCCACATAGGTCATAGGATATTCAGCGTTAGAAAGCGGTTTTAGTCCGGACGTTTCCAACTTTTCGCGATTTTCTTCACCAGGGTGTCGTCGGACCCCTGCTTCACCATTCCGTCGAAATCCACCGTCGAACCGGTGTGGATTTGCTTTCCTAACTTAGTAAAGTCATAAGTTGGTGCCATTTCTCAGAATTATATCAAGAAAAATCTCAGAAATTGATTTGAATGTTGATAGGGTTTGAGAGTAGTTTGCCTTTGCTTTTGAGAGAAAAAGATGAACAGTTTTTAGAAGTGTGAGAGAGAAACGGACGAAAATGGTTTAAATATGGTTTATGAAAGGGCGTGCGGGCGGTTTTGAATTATGATCGAAATCAACGGCTTGGATTTTGCGCCTATTGAGCATTTCACGTCTCGTATTTAATGCGGCGACATTTATATCCAATCATAAGCTTAGTGTGCGGCTTTTATGTCCGTACACATCATCATTATGCCGCGTGTTCCTTAAAACATTCCCGCTAAGTCAAAAACATTGCGTTTTTGTCACTTTGCTCATAAGTTATTGACTTATCTCTTAGGCGATTTAACTCTACTCTCGCATGATTCTCTTGGTGACTCGGCTATCGGTGACTCGGTGTATTTGTCTTTTCCGTCTGGTGATTTTTGAGTTGATTTTTGTTTTCGGCTCTTTTTCACTTCTTTTGTTCTAATGCTCTTCTTTGATTTTATGCAGTGTCGGCTCAGCTCAATCAACCCCAACTCATGCTTGAGTTCTTCAAATCTTGACTCACATAATGGTTTTGTGAAGATGTCGGCTAGTTGTTTATCGGTTGAGATGTATTCCAAGATAATGTCCTTCTTTTCAACATGATCTCTTATGAAATGATATCGACATCTATATGTTTTGTTCTTGAGTGCAACACGAGGATTTTGAGTGATTGCAATGGCACTTGTGTTATCACACATGATTGGAATTTCTTTTTCTTCAACTTCATAGTCTCTCATTTGTTGTCTCATCCATAGGACTTGGGCTGCTTGTTTGCCCGTAACTATGTATTCTCGCCTTTGTAGAGGTGGTTATTGAGTTTTGCTTCTTGCTAAACCAGGAAATTAGTCTGTTTCTAGCATTTGTGAGTGCACGAAGTGCTTTTCTGTCCACTCTGCATCCGGCGTAGTCGAGTGCGAATAGCCAATTAGTGCGAATCCACCTTCCTTTGGATACCATAGGCCTACTTCTTGGCTTCCTTTCAAGTATCTCGGTATTCTTTTAAAATTTCTTTGTCATATGGCTCTCTTTTGGGCGATTGAAATCTTGCACATACACCTACAAACAAAGGTGATGTACGGCCCGCTTCTTTGTGAGATAGAAGCGATGATCCAATAAGTGCTCTGTATCTTGTTTGATCTCTGAGGCTTGCCATCTGCATCCATGTCCATTTTGGTGATGTGTTCATTGGTATTTTTCGAGAAGACTTCTCTTCCATACCAAACTTCTTCATTAAATCTCGGTATATTTTGTTTGACTTACGAAGGTTCCATCCTTCAATTTTTTCACTTGAAGTCAAGGAAAAAAGTCGACTCTCCCATCATGCTCATTTCAAATTTGCTTTGCATGAGGTTTGAGAATTTTCTGACTCTTTGTTAGTGGATCCAAAAATGATGTCATCCACATATATTTGAACAAAAAGTATACTCTTCTTGTCTTGAATTACGAAAAGTGTTCTATCTACTTTTCCTTTTGTGAATCCATTCTCGTTAGGAATTGTGACAGGGTATCATACCATGCTCTGGGTGCTGTTTCAATCCATACAGGGCTTTCTTGAGTTTGTATACCTTGTCTCCAAGAGTCTTACTGCTCAAATCCTGGAGGTTGTTCAACATATACTTCTTCTTCCAATAAACCGTTTAGGAATGCACTTTTTACATCCATCGATATACAATGAAATTCTTGTGAGTGCATAGGCAAGAAACATCCTTATAGCTTCCAATCTTGCTACGAGGGCAAATGTTTCATCAAAATCTATCCCTTCTTCTTGACAATATCCTTTGGCTACGAGTCTTGCTTTGTTTCTTACCACATAACCTTCCTCGTTCATCTTATTTACGAATACCCATTTGGTTCCAATAACATTTTGATGTATGGGTCTTTGCACTAGTTCCCATACTTTATTTCTCTCAAGCTGATTGACTCTTCTTGCATAGCTTGAATCAATGTGTGTCATCAATGCTTGTGACACATCTTTTGGCTCTATTTGCGAGATGAAGCATGTGAACATAGCTTCTTGTTGAGTTGGATCTTGTTTTGACACCTTCTCTTATATCTCCAATGACAAGTTCGGTGGATGGTCTCTCGGCCATCTTACATCGAGGTTGGAGTAAGTTAGTGGATTGATCGACTTGCGGTTGTGTTCTTTGTGGTCGACTCTCTCGTAATCACTTATTTGTAAATTTTCATTTGCTTTTGAGATTCACTATCTCATCTTCTTCGAATTGATAATCCCGGCTTGACTTGACATAGGGACTCTTACGTATGGTTGGATGATTGACTTATCGGTTGACTCTTCAATGTCTTCTCCATTTACTTTTGGCTCATCGAATACTACATGAATGGATTCTTACGTAACCATAGTTCTTTTATTGAGTATTACGTAGGCTTTACTTTCGGTGAGTATCTAAGAAGATACCTTCATCGGCCTTAGCATCAAAAGCCTTTAGGTTGTCTTTGCCATTGTTGTGGATGAAGCATTTACATCAAATATCTGAAATATGCAACATTTGGTTTTCTTCGATCCGGATCTCATAGGGAGTCTTTGTTATTTGTCTATTTATCATACATCTGTTTTGGGTGTAGCAAAATTTTGTGTTAATTGCTTGACCCAAAATCTTTTTAGTAACCTGCTTGACTAACATGGTCCTTCTTTTCTTCTTTGAGGGTTATTTCCTTCTTTTACGCAACTCCATTCTCTTTGTGGAAGTCCTTGCTGCGATAATTCATGACCAATGCCATTCTCAACACAATCTTGAGTTATTATTCCATTGACAAACTCGGTTCCTCTATCGATCTTATTTTGATAATGGTTTGACTCTTCTCATTTTGAATTCTCTTCATCATTTGTGGTAGTTTTGTAGAGTTTCTTTCTTCTTGCACATGAATATTGTCCATGTATATCTTGAGTAATCATCTACTACCACCAAGGTGTATTTCTTTCCACTTATGCTTCTTTGGTTCCTTTGGGCCAAATAGATCCATATGAAGTAGATGCAATATTCTTGTTGAGGATGGGCATGTCTTTTCTTTGAATGACGACTTGATTTGTTTTTCCCCCGACATGCATCACATATACTTTCCTTCTTGTATCTGAGTGCGGAAGTCCTTCTACAAGATGACTTCTTGCCAACTTGTTAATTGTTTTGAAATTCAGGTGACTCGGCTTTTTGTGCCACAACCAACTTGATTAATTTGTGCTCTTTGCTAGTAGGCAGTCTTGGGTGTTGCGAGTTGACCAATCCACTACATACATATTTTTCTATCTACTTCCTTGCAGCACAACTTCATTTGATTCAATATCTTTGATTTGGCATATTCCCATGTTGAATCAACATTGTAGCCCTTGTCACGGTGGCGATACTCGATAAATTGAAGTTGAGTCCTTCAACATATGCAACATCTGTGATTTCTAATCCATTCCTCTTGATGGATCAATGCCTCTTATTTCACCAGGAGCTTCATTTCCCCCAAATATGACTTTTGCTCCTTTGACTTCCTTGAATTTTTGATTTCTCTTATTTCTGTCATATGTGCGGGCGACCACTATCCATGTACCAGGTTCCTTGGCCTTGGCACTTTTGTTCCTTGAACTGCAATCAAGGAAATTAAGTTTTAGGTACCCATACTTTATGCGGGTCTGAGGGGTTAAATTGTAAGATGATCCAACCAACCTGTAGCCAAATGATTTGACTCTAAGGGGTTGCCATCTATCGGTGCCATAATCATAATTAATTCGGCAAATTGCTTGGGGGTTCTAGGTTCATACATTTGTCTCTTTTGTGCGTATGCTGCATATGTGTTTTAGCAATTGCCTTCCTAGGGTAATTGTGGTGCTTTTGAGTGTAGTGCCTGGGTGCATGTGTGTCTTTGATGAAAGCTCTCAAACTTTTGGAATGGCCTTTGTTGAGTTCTAGGCCTTTGCCACTTGGGCTTATATTCCATAAGTCTATCTTTGATGGTTCACATTATTCCAATCAGCTTGGCTTGGATATTTTCTACCATTCCCATCATATGTGTTTCTTTTATGGATTTTACGGGATTTTTGGTAGCTCTGTTTCTTCTTTCTGAGTATTTTGTTTTGGAGTTCTTTGAGGACTTGGTGAATTTCTTCTCAAGTTTGTCCTTCGCACACTCAATATTTGTTTTCCTTTTCCTTTGTAACCGGGGCGAGTTTGCTTAGTATTGTGCTTTGGAGTGAAAGTGTGTGCAATATTTAGAGTTTTGGATTTCTCGGACTCTTCATGACTTGAAGATCCTTTTTCCAAAATTACTCTTGAGGTTTGACATGGCACAAAGGAATTAAATCTAAGCTTTGTCTTGTCTCCACATTCTCTTTGACTCATAATAAGATCATCCAATGATTTAGATGCCTTAGTGAATGAGGCGATAACATTTTTGAGGTCATTCTCCCTCTTTTCTATAGCGGCGATTTACGCTACTAATTTAGCATTTTCACCTTTAAACTTTCATTTTCAATAGCTATTTGACTTAGAGTACTCGGCTCCTTAGTCGACTTTGAGTTTTGACCTTTAAGTAAATTTGTTTTCCTCATTCAATAGTGTGTGTGAGGATTTAATGTGCTCAAAATCTTTCATCATTTTGCCTAATGAATCATAAAGATCGGTAGGTGATGAAGTGTGTGTGTCACGATCACTGTCACAAGTGTACGAGCTTGTTGAATTAGATTGTACCTCATCTTCTTGATCTTGTTCTTTGGCCATTAAGCGATCAAGGCTTCTTCTTGAGTCACTCGAGTAGTCGGCTTCTTTGCTCTGCGAATAAATTTTGTCTCTCTTGACTTGGTTGTTTTTGGCGATCTCTCTGCTGACCATCATTGCCTTTTTCTTTTCTTGTCTTCTTTCTCTGAAGACCTTTCTTTCTTCTTCATTCTTTGTACTTGTTGACTACGAGGATATGAGCGATCAATGGCATAGTGACCTGGTTGTCTACAATTCCAACATAGATATTGACCTTTTGATCGGCTCTTTCTACTCTTGAGTTATCGAGTCCTTTGATACTCAATTTGTTGATGATCTGTTCTCTTGGTTGGCCTATCATCCCTTGATTTGGAGGAGGTGAGTGTCTTACGGAAGATTCACCCTTTCCTCTCTTGTAGTTCTTGTTAAAGAACTTGTTAAATCTTTTAACCATCGGGGCTATTTCTTGTGTCAATTGCTTCTTTGACCTCGGCTCTCTTCCCATCTTTGACAATTAGAAGCAATTTGCTTTGGGTACACTGTTGTCTCTTCTGGTCTTTTCTTCTCGGCTCAAACTCATAGGCTTTGAGATCGAGAATAGTTCATGGTTGGATGTCTTTGATAGGTCCATGGAATGTCTCGTGCCATGACCTTCATTTCCCATTCGGTGGAAGACTTTTTAGGATCTTCATACACATTTCCTTCTGTGTATATTCCTTTCCAAGTGTAGACTGACTCATTTGTGATTTACGTAAACCGAGCATCCGTTTCAGATTCTCTCCGAGATCATTTTGAAATTTTCAAACTTACGTACGACTCTTGATAATTTGTTTTCTTTGATTTGCTCGAGCCTTCACAAATCAATGTCAAAACATCCCCGATTTCTTTAGCCGTTTTGCATGATTTGACTTTGTTGAACATGGCTTTGTCAAGGTTTTGTAGAGGATGTCCTTGGCTACATTGTCCAGGTTGTATCTTTTTGTCATCATTTGTCCACTCGGTTCTTGGTTTTCAACCATGGTAGTGCAGGGAGACATCTTCTTCTCCTTCCTTGCAACTCTTAAATGCTTTGTGTTCACCTTTAATATTTGTAGAGGCCCATCTTCTATCACTATCCACATCTCATCATGTAATCTTTGATAGATGAGCTGCATCACGAATTTTCCAATCATCAAATTCTTTAATGGTGAACATAGGGATGCGTGTTAGATTTGCTTCCATGATAATGACTTTTAATAAAAAGAGTTTTGAAAGTTTAAGTACTAAAGCGGACTTTGAAAAATTTGGAGATCTAGTTGATAACCGGTGCGGAGGGTTCAATGAACCAACCGCTCGATACCACTTGTAGGTCCCAAGGGGTGTAAGTGTAAGGTTTAGAAGGGGGGTTGAATAAACCTTGCAAATTTTCGATTTAGTCCTTTTAAATCTCGAGTTAATTCTACACAATTTGTGTCCTTGATGGACGATCGAATTAGTCACTCGGTAGAGTTAATCTTTCAACAGACTCAATTTGTACATTGATGATGGAGTAACTCAATTTGTTGGCTGGCTACAATTTAACTTCATTTGTGGTTTTATTTTCAAGCGGAAGACTTAACACCCTTAAGTTTGATTAAACAAAATATTAGAGCTTGATTTAGTACTTGTAAATTATCAAATGGATAGCAAATTTATCGTGAGATATAAGCAATTAAAAGTGCGGGAATTTAAATCTTTGAAATGTAAATGACACGATAAAGTTTTTATAGAGGTTCGAAGATGGGGTAATTCTTCTACTCCTCTCTTCTCCAACTCTGGAGGAATCCACTAAGTAATGATCAGTTTACAAAGTGGTAGCAGTCCGGATACAAGTCTTGATCACAACGGCCCGACTTGATCCTTTGGGACTCGATCGGAGACGCCTTGATCACTCGGTGGCTTCTCGTTCGACTCGGCTTCTTCATAGGGCGCCGCCTTGCTACTCTGACTCACTTGCTCAAGCTCTTTGGATTTGATCACGAAGCCCTCCAAATGCTTAAGACTTAGTTCAACTTTGAACTTTTCTACAATCCTTCTGGAAAGTAGACCCCTTGTTTTCAAAGGTTTCCTCTTCAATTTGGTTGAAGCTCTCTTTCCTTCACGGGTAAGTGTTGGATTGATGTACTTCGGAATGTAGGCTTGAGGATTGAGATTGTTTGATTTTTCTAATGTGCTTGTATATCTCACGTATGTGTCATTCATGCATTCTCTTTCTCAACCAAACTCCTCGGCCTTTTATAGTGAACTTTCAAAAGTTTGCCCGTTGAAGAGATAGGCTTGTTTTGAAAGTCACTCTGCGATCGTTGGCTTGCGAGTTCTTGGAATTGCCGTTTCCTCGTATGAATTATTCTTTTCACCTTTTGAGTTCGACACGGTGTAGTGCTTCCCATTGGTTCATTCCTTTTGCACGCAGAATTTGAGCACTCCAAGAAAGGTTGTATGGAGATATTACTTGTTTAAGTAAATCTCTTGATTTACGTCTGCGGTTCTTTTTGATTATCTCGACTTATTTGCATTTCCTTGCTTTCCCAGGTGACTTAGAGTCGACTTCCAATCGTGGATGACTCTTTGTCACTTCAACTTGAGACTTGGCTTTTCTTAAGTTGACTTGGTGATGCTCCACTGTTGCATCTCATTTGCTTCTTGATAGTGTTCCGTCTACTCTTCTTTGCCATACTCTGGTGTCTCGCGTGAGTCTTCCTTCGAGTCTTGATTGTCTTCTTGCATGTTAGGGCGTATTTGTCTTGACTCAGCTTGGCAGCTCTATTCATTACAATGCATTTTACAACAAGAATTGGGGTGCCAACTTTCTATTCTAAGTTTTACATGGCATTCATCAAAATCTAAACAATAAAATTCCTAACAAGTTGCGTCTTGATATGTAGCGCCAACCCATGCATTACAAGTAGTGGTTGCGTCTTGGTGTGTAGCGCCAACCAAGCGTTACGATTAACTCGGAATCGTGTGGATCGGGCGATTCCTTCGTTCTTCCTTGTAACTCCCGTTCATGATGGTCCAAAACCTGTCACCGTATCGCTCCATAGGCAAAGACAAAATCCACGTTGGAGCTAGCAAGGCTCGGATTTGTCATAATCATGATTATACCTCAAGTACTACGACCCACTTCCCTTGGACAAACTCCGTCCCTCGGTGCGGGATTAGGGCGATGGGGCGGAGAGTGGAATAGCGGCCAGCTGCCGGTTCCATCCCGGCGTATCCATTGATTTGTGAGCTCGACACACTAGGTTGACTCAGGCAGGAAATTAAATACACGTTCAGGTAGTCAACCAGGCAGTCGAGTATATTGATTCGGGAAGCAGTTCATGAAAAGTTTTGAAAATCGCGAGTGGTAATTATGACATTAGTGGAGTTATTTGGATGAAGATGATTATCGGGAGGATAAGCAATCTTCGGTATCTTGAAAGATTAGGTGGAACATAAGTCCCGTTATAGATTCGAAATCGCAAGACGAGGAAGTCGCCCCACGATCGGGTATTAATCGGTCAAGACGATCCGATAAGACAAGGGATTTTTGAGAAAATAAAACATTTGTAATTCATTATTAAAGTCAGAGAGTCCAGGGCTGTTTCTTTAAGAGAAAAAATAATTTGAGTTAGGTCCTTGTTAAAGAAAATTTACAATTTGCCCCGTTTTGTAAAAATCACTACTTTTGGGGTTAAAAGTTAAGTAAATAAATGTCGACCTTGAAACATTATGAGGTCAGTTTCTAAATTCTCTAAATTGTTTAGATATTCAGGTTTTTTAAAGTTTGGAGGTCGAGTTTTTATAAAATTCTCACATTGACCCCAAATTTGTTAAAATTGTCATTTCGGGCTCTAAGTTTAAAATAATTGGAAATCACAAACCGGAAGGGATTTTAATGTGATTCCAGTTGTAAAATGTCACTAAGGTCAGTGGGATATTGGGACAAAATAAGTTTTTAAAAGAAGCAAGTATAGGTCCCTTAACTTTTGAAAATCTCATTTTTGTCCCATTTTGAAATAATTGCCTTTAAGGCTTTTAGGGGTCCAATTGTTATGAAATTTGAACCTTGGGTCCAAGATATAATTATGTTATAGTTAAATTAGTATTTCCAGGTGAATGGACTGCATAAGTCCTGGAAATCGTATTTTGGTCCTCAAGTTTAATCTTTTACAATTTGGTCCCTCAATTTTTATAAAATTACTTTCCAAGCTCTAACCACTACTTTCCAAGCTCTAACCACTTGGATTTTTGGAATAAACTTAAAATATGTTATTTCCAGTCCCTTAAGAATTAAAATTTCAAATTTTAAAATTAGGGTCTGGTACAGTTTCGAAATTTGCAAAATAGCCCCTAAACTTCTAAATTTTTTACAATCTAGTCTTTGGGCTTTTAAGGGTTGATTTTATTTATCTAAAAACTATTAAAACTTTATTAAAATGTCAAAACATAATTTTTGAACCTGAGTTTAGTCCCAAAAATCGAAAATTATAGAGGGGTCCCTTAAGTTTTATTTTCTTGCAATTAAGTCCACCAACTTTCCATTTTTGCATTTTAAATCCAAAAGTTGAAATTTAATCAATTATGCTTGACTTATCCAGGTTATAAATCATTCAAAACATAGATTTCAAGAGTCATACACATACATATCATTCTCATACAAAATTTCATCAAGTATAACAATAAAGTGTACATGTATGCCCTATTTTTCGATAAATCGCATTTTTGAGCAACACTTGAGAATTTTTCCAACTTGATAGATTCAAGGCTTGAAGTGATTTTTATGAAGAGGAATGAAATGAAATTTTGACCATTTCTTACCTAAGTGGCCGTCCACTTTGAGTGGGGAGGAGACAAAAATTTTTGTCGTGTTTGGTTAGATGATAAGTTAGGGTAATAATTGAGGAAATTAGGGAGTAAAGTAATACCTATGCTACTATGTTAGGGACAATTGGTCAAAAATCATGTTTTAGGGGGAATTTTTAAATTTGTCTTGTTTGACCAATTGGGTGGGTGAAATTTGTAAGATAATTCTAAGATGTTTGAATTAATGGTGTAGTAATACACAAGATGAATACATAAGGTGTATGTGTACAAGAGTTGGGAGATATTTCTACCCTAAAAATTCCATCATGGTCGTCCCCCTTAAGGGTATTTGTGGTAATTCCATATTTTTTTTGTCCCAAATTTGATGATAATAGATGAATAATATCAATCTCCAAAATAATTAGTCTCATGATCACTTATTCTAAATCGAATTCTTAATTCTATAAGGTATAAATCTCTAAAATAAATAGTCTCTTAAAATTCTAAGGTGACTAATAGATACACAAATAATAATAATGATGATCGATCAAGTAATCATTAATGCAAAATAGAATTAATAAATAATTATGATCACAAGTAATAAATAAAAGAAATTAAATGCAAAATATATTTATCATTAATATTTACGTCAGCGGCGGAAAAATAGTCAAATTAATACAAGGACGATACGTGAAACAAGTACATGTTCGAATAAAAATCGAGGGCTTCACAGTCAACACTTGCGCCAATGCCGCCTGACCCTTTGCGGCCATTTTCATAAAAACAGAAAAAGGATCACTAGTGCAACAGACATCTTCATCGTGAGAGAGACGGTGAGAAGATGGAGTGTTTGAAGGTGAGAAAAAATAATGAGAAAAAATGTTTGAAGGAGTCGCGTTTTTTTTTTTTTTTGGGGTTTATTGGGTTTGATTTGGTAAGATTTGAAGCCCCTTAAACTCATCAACCGAAAAAGGAAAATTAAAACTTACCTTCTACACTCAAATAAAGCAGCATTTGCCCCTAATTAAAAATCCGAAAATAATATAAACTACCTATTTGACCCCCTAAAAATCCTGCATTAACTACTTGCCTAAAATAAAGCAGTTCGAGCCATACTGAGAATATCAATCCAATGGATATAATAAATCCCCACCGTCTCAAATAAAGGGGGTGTCCCATTTGATCAATCTCTCTCTCTCCCTCTCCCTCTCTCTCTCTCTCTATTTCTCTCTCTCTCTCTCTCTATATATATATATATATAATTGAGAAATATAAAAACTAATAATAAAATCTTAGTTTACAAAAAAACATATTAATTAGGAATTAATTTTAAGTTTATTTAATAAATTGATCGATATAAAATAACATAAATCACATAACTAATTGTAAGTCCAAGTGACTACGGTAATCTAGAGGAGGGGTGAATATATTATGCCCATTTTCGCGATTATGTCAACTTTTTCGATCAAATAAGCGAAGACAAGAATGAAAGTGCGGGAAGCAAAAAAACACTCGTCAATTTATAGATGTTCAACCCACCTAGGGCCTAATCTTCTACCACTCCGAGTATCTTGGGATGGATTTCAAAAAGAAGAAAAGATTTTAGTAATTACCACAATTAATACAACATCACCTTACAACACCTCTTTGGAGATTACCACAATCTCTCTTAAAGATTACCACAATCTTCAACGGCACCTTGTGAAGATTACCACAATCTTCAACCTTGAAGAACACCAAATTCTTCAACACCTCAAAGAGCACCAAACTCTTCAATAAGAAGATTACCACAATCTTCTTGCACCTAACACCTAGATCACCCAAGTGTGTTCTTACCACAAGAACACTCACAAGGATATCTTGTGTTGAATGATGAACCCAAAATTCAAGATTACAACTCGATAATGGATAATATAATTTTGAGTGCAAGTGTAATCAAGAATTTAGCCTAGACCTCAAGATGCTAAAGTGTAAGACATTAGGCTATTACAACAAGAATATTGAAAATGGAAGAACAAGTATTTGCTTGAGTGTGTGTCTTGTTGTGTTGTGTAGAATGGTTGTTTTGTTGCTTCAATTCTTCATCTATTTATAGAGGATGTCTTGAACTTTGATAGGCTCCTCTTGGGGAGTGAAATCTGAAAAGAAATGCAGATTAAATCATCAATATAGCTGTTACAAATCAACTCCCAAGAACCGGGAAAAGTTGTCTCCCAAAAACTCAAACATCGTCTGATTTTACACTAGTCAACTCATGTGGTCGTAGGTCGACCAATACAAAAATTCAAAAAATCAGTCTGTTGAGCTGGAGCCCCACACAAGTCGACTGGGGGGGTGGAGGTCGACCTATAGGTCAACCTGTCCCTGCCTTAACATGAAATAAGAAAAACGAAGTCCATAGGCGCAGGGGAGGACGAACACCATGGGTCGACCCATACCTGGAAGCTTTCGAAGTGTAATAAACTATGGCACGAGCTTCAGCCACCGGTCGACCAGACCGGTTGACCCCTGGTCGAATAGGTGGCCTATTCTAGGTTTCATACGGTCGGACAAAAATTCCGACTTTATTTTTTGAGCGCCGTTTTACCTTGATGGTATTCGGTATTAGTTAAAAACACTTTAAAACATAGAAATTACTTTTGATATCGCTCGATACAAGAGTTAAAAAACTAGTCGAGAATAATCTTCAAGAAATACTCCAAAGAATACTTTAAAACCAATTAGGAGTATTTGGACCATAATAAGAGACATTGTTTTGGTGTAAAAACCCAGTAAAACATAATCATCAAAATCATGATAAAAACATTTATCTAACAAACTCCTCTTTTTGATGATTACAAACCAAAATAATTTTTACGAGATAGATTTTAAAAACAAAATCATTGTATCAATCAACAAAGACAATCCATTTTGAAAACACAAGTATAGGAGCAAAGATTTTTCAAAACACATTTTTAGCAAGGCTCCCCCAATCAATATGCACAACAAGAATAAGTAGAAGCAAACAACTTAATAAGCTAAAAGCTCCCCCTGTCAAGAAACATCATTAGACAAGCATAAAAGTCCATAATACAACCATTGGACTAAGTTACATATAAAGCTTTTGGCCTTTTCAATCAAAGATTATAGCTTTTTTTCCGAGCTTTTTCTAGCTTGTTTGAGCTTTTGAGCTTAATTCATGTTTCTCCCCCTTTGGAATCATCAAAAGAATGTTAGCCCGATAAAAACATCATAAACATATATCAAAGTGCGCATTTTCATCGAATTATCGAGCTTGTGAACAAAGAGCTTAAGAATCCGAATAATAAGGGAAAATTTGATAAGATAAGTTGAAAAAGCTCATTTGAGTTACAAAACATGATCTCTATAAACATATAAGATTTTTAAAATCGAGAGAGTCATGTGAGTGAAGAGATTTTCGTTGAGACATTTTATCGAGCACTTGGTGTGCGTAGAATAAAACCGAAGATGTATATAATACTTGTAAATGCAATCATGTCCAAAAATTCATCACCAATTGTAAATATACAAGCATAATTCATCATCGTACATAATTCCCATCACAAATATACAATAATGCATCAAAATTCCAAAGTATAAGTACACTTTCAAGAGTTCAACCCAATTGAGATTAAAAGGGAATTAAACTTACCAATTAATCGGAGAGATCAGGTATCACAGATGATATACCAATAATTTAAACTCAAAAGTATAGAATGTACAAGAATGAAATCATTTGGAGTGAATTGTGTGTCAAATTTGCAAAGGGGTTCGAGTTTGAGGAAATGAGCAAAAATGATAAAGGTGGATAGAAACCATTTTATCACTTTGAAAATGCACTAGTCGCCAGGTTGACCAGGGTGTCGCCGGTGTGGTCGCCGCTGGTCAACTGTATGCAGCAAACTAAAGTCCAGTCCTGTCCGAATTTTCAACCAAAAATCGATTATTCACCCCTAAGTTTTTAAAATGTACGAAATGCAAACATAGACCTCATTCAATATATATTATGTCTAATCAAGCTCGAAATGAGGTAAAAGACTCGGCGGTTAACGATTAAAAACAAATGTCCACAGTATCCTTGAGGCAGGAATTAAAATCTCAATTTTTTGTTTAAGAAATGCAATCCCTTAGAAAAAGATATCGAATCTCAATATGTTTAGTTGAATACGAATAACCGTATTTAGAGAAATAATATATACCCGACTTGTTATCTGAAAAATAAGAACGTTTTAAAACTTTGGATAAAACAAGCCATAAGAAGTGCCTTTCAAATATTTGAAAATTTCTTTTATGACACCTTAATGAGATTCGTTGGGATTATTTTGAAGTCGAGCATATAGACATAAGACATAAAAATGTCGAGTCTACATGGGAATAATGAAAGTAGATAAATATACCTCGAATTTGTTTGTCAACCAATATGCCTTTAGCATCTTTATCTAACTTGATGTTGGTTGTCATAGGAGTAGTGATGTCCTTCCTTCTTCAATGCCGAACTTCTTCAAAAGTTCTTTTGAATACTTTGATTGTAAAATATAAGTACCTTCTTGGCATTGCTTAATTTGAAGTCAAGGAAGAAATTTAGCTCCCCATCATGCTCATCTCAAATTCACCTTCATTAACTTCTTCTTGTCAATACCCTTGAGCTACTAACCTTGCCTTGTTTGAACAATATTGCCTTGGTCATCAATCTTGTTCGAAATACCAAAAACAATTCTGCAAAATCTTAACACGATATCTTGCGAGAGGAGCATAGTTATATCAATAGTATAGACACTATAACAAGTAACACATACTATGCTTAAAGAAAATCATCAAGAGTTTAATACAACATGTAAGTTCAAATATGCTTATAGGATGCCATATAAGGTATCTTTTGAGATTTGAAAATCCGAGAGCATATAGTTGAGACCTCATTTAAAAGAAGTATTTGAAAAAGAGATTTGACAAAGCAACCAAGAATGAAGACATAAATATGTGCAATCAAATGCATAATTTTGAGAGGAGGATAAAAATCGAATGTTTTATCAAAACAAATATAATCCTTTACAAGTCTCGAATAAAACAAGCTTTATCAAATAGTGCCTTTCGAAAATCGAAAAGTCCTTTCAATGGCACTTATATGAGATACTTTGAAATTGCTTGAAAAATGAGCACATAGGCATATGGCAAAAATATATCGAGTCTATGAGATGAATAACAAAGGTGAGCGTGCCTCGATAGTTTATGAACCACTTGACACATTGTGGCGTAGATACCCATTTGTGAAGATATATAAATCCTACACAATTCTTAGAAAAAGTTATTGCACAAAACATAGTGATACAAGTGTAGGCTAAAGCAAAGAGATGTCACAAATATATTATGCTATAAAAATTCATAAGAGATGATAAAACACACAAGTCATTGTAAATACATAAGAGTTTAGAAAAGCATCATACATGGTCTCCTTTTCAAAAGATTTAAAAACAATATATTGAAGACCTTATTTAAAAAATATTTTGAAGAATCATTTTGACAGTTAAAGCAAAAATACAAGCAGACATTATAATAAACATTATGCGTATTTAAATAAGGAGATACGGTTTACCAATTTCGCCATTTCCACGGGTTAAGTCTTTCCCTTTGTTCGTAGTATCTTCCTCTTGGGAAATCATCTTGTTGATGATGTGTTCTCCACTTTTGCCAATTCCAAGGATTGTGTCCTTCCCATTGTTGATCATGTCTTTCTCTTGGAAACTCATTTTGTTGATGATGACTTCTCCAATTGCTCCATGTCAAGAGTACTATTTTCCTTTTCAAGATTTCTAACCTTATCAAGAGTGGTAGTGCAAGCACAAGAAAGTGATTCATAAGAAGTAAATAAACTATCATTATCATTTTTCAAAACATTGAATTCCTTTTTCAAATTTTT
Source organism: Rehmannia glutinosa (assembly GCA_016081115.2). Taxonomy (NCBI): domain Eukaryota; kingdom Viridiplantae; phylum Streptophyta; class Magnoliopsida; order Lamiales; family Orobanchaceae; genus Rehmannia; species Rehmannia glutinosa. The sequence continues at coordinate 56,666,525 of CM071934.1, read as the reverse complement.
GTATTTAACAAGTAAGTTTTGGAATTCATTTTGAAGCTCATCAAAATCATTTTGCAATTCACTATAATCATCTTGTAATTCATTATCAAAAGAAGTAGAGGGTTTAGAGCGTACCTCGTTTTCTTCTTCGATGCCCATAAGATATTGTTTGACTTTGTGAAGCCCCGATTTTTCCGAACATATAATTGATTCTTATTGTCGTCTATGTATTTGATCGACTATTTTACCGCGTCACTTTGACGGGTAATTATCATTAATATATATATTTTGTATTTTATTTCATTTCATTTATTAATTGTGATCATGATCTTTATTAATTCTATTTTACATTTATGATCACTTGATTGATCATTATTACTATTTTTTTGTATTTATTAGTCACCTTAGAATTTTAAGAGACTATTTATTTTAGAGACTTTTACCTTATAGAATTAAGATTTTGATTTAGATTAAGTGATCATGAGACTTATAAGTGATCAAGGAAATCACTAATTATTTTGGAGATTGATATATTTCATCTATTATCATCCAATTTGGGACAAAAAAAATTATGGAATTACCATATTACCCCTATAGTGGACGGCCATGGTGATGATTTTTGGAGTAGAAATATCATCCAACTCTTGTACACTTACACCTTATATTAGTCATCTTGTGTATAATTATACCATTAATTCAAACATTATACACATCATCTCATACATTAATTCTTTATTACTATTTTTCCCAACATGTTGGAGTCTTCCCAACATTCATTCTCTTTCCATACCTTGCCCATACTTTGACTAGTCTAATTGTCTCCATGCAAGAGACAATTTGCAAGACACAAAATTAATCAAAAATCCCTTCCCCCATGGTGGACGGCCAAAATGTCCTATTACACAAAAATTCATCTCATTTTTTTTCATCTAACACATTATCTCTCAAGCCTCTACTCCTCCTTCTCTCTAAACCTCCTACCTCTCTCTACTCTTACTTCTTACTTCTTCTCCAACACTTAGAAAATTTATCAAGACAACTCTCCTTATACTCCAAAAAATTCGAACCAACCTACTACTACAAGGTAAGAAATGTTGTTCTCCAATTCATCTTGATAACCTCTAGCTACCTCTTTTCACCTCTTAACGTAAGCTCAAATTCAACTTTTGGAGGTACATTTAGAAGACTTTGAAGACTAGAGCTTGACATCACCTTGAAGAAGATTTCAAGACTTGAAGGAAATTTTGAAGATTTAGACTATAAGGTAAAATAATGAACTCTAGTGTATTTTTCTTCTTCTTCCTATTTTTTTCAAATTTTAACACCCCTTTTTCATTTTTGAGAAATAGGGGCTGACCTTAGGTGATTTTGAGTTGAACCAAAATTTCCAAATTTGAAGCTTCAACTAGTTTCAAATCACTCTACTACACAAGGTAAAGTGTAGTCTTTCCAATTTCCTTATCTCCTTCTTTTTCTCCTTAATTTTTCTCTCATTTTTCTAAATCCAAATTTTTGATATTTCTTGATTTAGGGGCTGACCTAAGTGACCTCATCCAAAAATTGTGAAATTTATCATTTTATTTCACAGTTTTCCAGTTTTAAGGTGGGTGGAAAATTACTTTCCAACTTCTAGGTGTTTTTATTAAATTGCATGTAGAATTTTGATCATGAGCCTTGAGATATATAATCTATGTATTGGATGTCAATTTTATGTATCAAATCATGAAAATTCTCAAGAGTTGCTCAAAATTGCTATTTATTGAATTTTAGGTGCATGCATGTACAATTAAATGTTCTATTTGATGAATTCTTGTATGTATTGGACATGCATGTGTATGATCTTTGAAATCCATTTTTTGGATAACTTATAACCTGGACAAGTCGAGCATAATTGATTAAATTTCAATTTTGGACTTAAAAATGTAAAAATGGAAAGTTGGTGGACTAAATTGTAAGAAAATGAAAGTTAAAGGACCCCTCTGCAAATTTCGAATTTTGGGACTGTACTCAGGTTCAAAAATGACTTTTGGACATTTTAATAAAGTTTTAAGAGTTTTAAGATAAATAAAATCAACCTTTAAAAGCCCAAGGACTAGATTGTAAAATTTTGAAAGTTTAAGGGCTACTTTGCAAATTTTGAAACTGTACCAGACCTTAATTTTAAAATTTTAAATTTTTACTCTTAACGTACTGGAAATGACATATTTTAAATGTATTCCAAAAATCCAAGTGTTTAGGGCTTGGAAAGTAATTTTTCTAAAATTGAGGGACTAAAGTGTAAAAGACTAAACTTGAGGACCCAAATAAAATTTCCAGGACTTATGCAGCCCATGCACCTGGAAATACTAATTTAACTATAAAATAATTATATTTTGGACCCAAGGTTCAAATTTCATAACAATTGGACCCTAAAAGCACTTAAGGGCAAATATTTCAAAATGGGACAAAAATGAGATTTTCAAAAGTTAAAGGACCTACACTTATTTCTTTTAAACACTGCTTTTGTCCCAATATCCTACTAACCTTAGTGACATTTTCCAACTGGAATCACATTAAAATCCCTTCCGGTTTGTGAGTTAGATTATTTTAAACTTAAGGCCGAAATGATAATTTTTACAAATTTGGGGCCAATGTGAGAATTTTATAAACACTCGACCTCAAAACTTTAAAAACCTGAATCTCTGGACAATTTGGAGAACTTAGGAACTGACCTCATAATCTTTCAAGGTCGGGATAATTATTTATTCAATTTTTAACCCCAAAAGTTTTGGTTTTACAAAACGAGGGCTAAATTGTAATTTTCTTTTATAAAGGACCTAACTCAAATTATTTTCCCTTTTACTAAAATAGCCCTGGACCTTCTGAATTGGATATTTAATTAAAGTATTTTATTTTCTCAAAAACTCTTGACTTATCGGACCGATTCGGCCAATTAATACCCGATCGCGGGCGCTTATAAATCTTGCGGTTTGAATCTATAACAGGACTTATGTTCCACCTAATCTTTCAAGATATCGAAGATTGCTTATCCTTTGATAATCATCTTCATCCAAATAACTCCACCAACGCCATATTGCTACTCGTGAATTTTCAAAAATTTTCTGAACTAGTTCCCTGAATCGATAATACTTTTCATTGCTGGTTATTTTGTACTTGTATTTACTTTCTGCTGAGTCAACTTGGTGTGTCGAGCTCCACGATCGGAATGGATATGTCGGGGATGGGCAGGCAGCTCGGCTGCTATTCACTCTTCCGGTCCCCGTCGTCCTAATCCATGGCGAGGATGGAGTGTCGAGGAAGCGGGTCGTAGTACTTGAGGTATAATCATGATTATGACGGATCAGGCCTCGCAAGCTCCTTTGTGGATTTTGTCTTTGCACATGGAGCGATAAGGTGACAGGTCTTGGACCATCTTGCGTGGGGAGTTACAAGGAAGAGAAACGAAGGAATCATTTGTCCCGATCACGATTAGAAGTTATTGGACCGTTGGTTGGCGCTACAAATCCGTGCGCAACCATTATTTGTCTTGCATGGGATTGGCGTTACATTAAAGTACGCAATCCTACCTGTCTTGGTGAACCACATAGTGTACGTGTGACCATGAATTGTTTTCTCAAGCGTATAAGTCTATTACTTAAATATATTTATCACGGCTTGTGGGTGTGTGTGATTTCATGCATCATACTCACGCGTTTTCATATAAGCTGTTTTCTCGCATTAACTATATATATCGCCACCTTGCACCACGATCACCCCATCATTTGAGATTTGTCTCATCCCCACTTTGTTTTCTAACCTTTAGATGGGGACTTCGTTGAAGATCTTTGAGCAGAGCTACAGTTGAGCCCTTGTACTCACTTGTTGGATTTACTATCTTTTGTTGTTGATGTCATTTGGACTTGTTACTCTATTTCTTTGTTGGACTTACTACTTCTTGTTGTTGTTGTTGGACTCTTTTCTTGTGTTTGTTGTTGGACTCTTGTATTTCCTTTCATTCCGGTTTGTAGCTGAAGGGTGTAGGACCCTTTGACTTTTAAGTTGTTATCTTTAGATCATATCGGGGATGTAATTTGGATTATGGATATTGTGGACTGTAAGTTGTAAGTTGTAACGTGTTTCTTTATTTCACTGCTATTTAGACTCTGTTCCATTGGGTTTTGATGGTATTCGTCTAGAATGTTTGGTTTACTTGTATTTAAGTTGTGGATCGTCGTCGCGTCCCGTTTGGGGCGTGACGATTTAAGTGGTATCGGTGCTCGGCTAGTAAGATAGAAACTTACAGGGGTGACCCAGGATAGGACCCCGATCTGTGTTTTGGGTAATCTGCGACTTGACCAATTAAGTGTGAAATCGATTTCAAATTGGCATAGAACCGTCTTATTGATGTTTGAACTAAGTTAGAACGCATATTTGAGGTTCCATAGTCATACTTGTCTTCACTTAGTTGATTCTTGACTGACTTTCTTTATTCATTCTTTCCTTATTCTCTTCTTATCTTTCCTCTACCTTTGATTGATCCGCCTTAGTTTTGTTTGATCGAGGATGGAGCAAGCGCCACCTTCTTGGTGGGGCGTTTTTCATGCCCGTGCTAGCGGGTACTACCAGGGCATTGATAATTCACTGGCACCGGGAGAGTGATCGAGCGACCTCAGAGCTATCCGAGGAGCACCAGCGTAACAGGGACCTGACACAGTTCTTGGCGAGGAGCCAAGATGAAAAGAGCGAGTTGACCACTATCATCAAGGACCGTGACAACACCATACGAGCGCGGGAAGATCAGATACAGAATATCTAGGAGCGCCTGGATAACATGCGAGAAGATGAAGAGGGGCAAGTGACGGTGCCGAAATGGGAGATTGGCCGCCTATCCCGCGACACCGTTGAGCGCTTGGAGGAGACCCTCATCAAGCGGATGATAGTGATAGAGGACCTTACACAGGCCCTAGCTCGAGGAGATGCCGCGTTTTGGGAGGCTGCTCAGCGGCTAATGCACAGCATGACCATTGCCACCACCGAGGTGGAGCCCGTACCCGACGCCGAGGAGGACCACGAGGAGGACCGAGGGGAGGATCATGAGGAGGATCCGGTCGAGGTCGGAGAGCTGAGGCACTTGAGGCTGCTCCACTTGATGATGCACATGGATTCGGCGGTGGTTGGATTTCGTTGATTGGCACGAGGGCGCCACCTCGGCCCGACCATGCCCCGATTATGGACATAGCTGCGATGACAATGATGGCGATCTCAGCGATTAGTTAGCTTGATTGTCGGTTGTACTTTCGTTGATTGTAGACGCTTATTCCATTATGTTGTACCTTAGTTTCTATTGTACTAGATTGATTTGTATTTTGATTGATGTATCTTGACTCGGTGTTACTATTGTTGTACTATGGGTGTATTCAAGTTTTACATTAATGGATATGCCTTTTGCTATTTATTGAGTGTCTTGTGTTTGTTGTTACTTTCCCTACGATATAACTTGCTTTACGCAAATAATTATTGTATCATTTACTCGTGGATCGCAACTAACACTTCAAGATCTGAGAATGGCCAAACATCGAGGGCGTGGGAGACCTCGCCGCTTTCCCCAGGGGATGACAAGCGTACCCGGGACGGTACCCTCCACGAATTACCATCGCCTCCTCCCTGCTTTGCGAGGAGACAACTTTGCCGAGGCCCTACAACAAATCTTGGTTTTCATGAGGCGACAAGCGAGCACTCGACCCCGTGCCGAACTGCCAGGGAGGCGACGATCGCACGTTGGAGCGATTTCTATGGTTCGACCCCGACTTTCTTAGGAGAGCCGGATGATTTAAAGGCGAGAAGAATGGATAGAAATTGGAGAATATCTTCAATGCTCTCAATATTGAGATGAGAAGAAAGTCACACTCGTGGTATTTAAATGCGGAATAAATTCTTAGAGGCGGTGGAGGGCAATTGAAAGAAGGTGGGAACGGGGGCCAGGGTAGCGAGAACATGGGGAAATTTCTTGGCGGAGTTCAATGAGCAGTACATCCCCACGAGGTTGTGAAAGAGGCGCGTTAGGGATGAATTCCACAGATTGAGCGGGGAACTGTTGTAGCTCGATCTGGTGAATTTCATCGATTGTCCAAATATGCTCAGGGACAATCGATGCAGAAGAGGATAAGCTTTACAAGTTCACTCGAGGATTGAAAGCGGAACCGAAACAAGCGTTGGATCGTTGAGCGACAACCTACTCGAAGCCACGGTAAAAAGCTGACTCTCGCAGTCAGTGGTGAAGTATTGGACACTGATTCAACGAGTAGGCCATCAAATAGTCTCGAAAACAGTGTGGGACAGACCATCTAAACGACTGCTAGGTTTGAAGGGACGATTAATAAGACAGATAAGGAAAGGGACGTCAAGGAAAGCGGGTGATTGTGTGCACATTGCGAAACCAGGACATACGCCAATGCTGTTGGCGTAAACAAGGAAGCGTTTACCTTTGTGGTAGTAATTAGCACCGGTGAAAGATTGCACAAGTACGAGGCCGAACCAAATAGACGCGACCCTTGGCGGGGAAATAGCCAGGGTAATCGGGCGGATGCCCGCTCGAGCATTTGCACTAGCGGACGGGAGGCTTTCGGAGGCTGACAGGCGTGGTGGAAGGTGCGCTTCAAGTATCCAACCACTACGCTAAAATATTGTTCGACCCTGGATCAACGCATTCATTTGTTGCACCGCATTTTGTACACAAAGCGCATGCATGCATGGAACATATGCCTATATGTCTAGAAGTGTCAACTCCTATGGGTGCAAGTCGGATAACAAATATTATCTATAATGCATGCGAAGTTAAGATTCTTTGAGATAAACTTTCTGCCCGATTTAATCCTATTACCTATATCCAGAATACGACGTGATATTGGGGATGAACTAGTTATCGCACACCATGCACAAATGGTGCCATAACAAGTCCATTAAGCTATGTGAACCGGAAAACCAGTGGAAATTTCGGGAAGAGGCACGAGTTAAGATTGCCCGATCATTTGACAATGAAAAGAGGAAGCGATCACGAGAGGGCTCGGGGTACTTGGCGTTTGTAATTAACAAACCGGTTGAGACACAAATTAACCAAGTACCTATAGTATCGGAATATACGGATGTATTTCCACAAGAACTCACCACTTTGTCCTCCAGGATAGGAAGTCGAGTTCACCATCGATGCGTTAAGGGGGTTTGCCCCGATCGCTAGAACACCATATAGAATGGTTCCTCTTGAGTTGCAAGAGTTGAAGACACAATTACAAAGCGTGGATGTGGGATTTATCCAGGCCGAGTATGACTCGTGGGGAGCTTTTTGTCTTTGTTCGTCAAAAAGAAGGATGGCACATTAAGACTATGTATAGATTATCGTGGTCTTTGCAGCGTGACCATCAGAACAAATATCCCCTCCGAGGATAGGCGAACTATTTGATCAACTTCCAAGGAGCGACGGTGTACTCAAAGTTTGATTTACAACAAGGATATTACCAAGCGAAGATCCGTGAAGAAGACATTTCCAAAGCGTATTTCAAACCGATATGGACACTACAAGTTTGTAGTGATGCCTTTTGGTTGACGGCGAATGCAGGTAGCATTTATGGACACGATGCATCGAGTCTTTCAACCTTATTTGGATCAATTCGTAGTGATATTCATTGATGACATACTCGTATACTCTAAGTCTAGAGAAGAGCACGAATGTCATCGAAAATTGTTTGGAGACAGCTACGAGCATAAGGTGTATGCCGGAATTCGGCCAAGTGTGAATTTTGGCTTAGTGAAGTCGCGTTCTTGGGACACATAGTATCACGACAGGGATTGCGGTAGATCTTTGAAAGTGCAGGCAGGTGGTTGAATGGAAACAAACTGAGTACGTAATGGAAATCAGGAGTTTCTAGGACTATTTGGATATTATCGAAGATTTATCCGGGGACTTCTCCAAGATAATGGGACCGCTCACTCGACTAACCTAGAAGCAAGTCAAGTTTGAGTGGAATGACAAGTCGAAGCTAGTTTTCAGAGGTGAAGAAATGACTTACTACGGCTCGGTCTTGTACTTCCAAAGGAGGCAAGAAAACTTTGTCGTCTCACGGTGATGCATCAAAGGAAGGACTAGGAGCGAGTGCTCATGCGAGGAAAGAAAGCGTTATCGCTTATGCATCATGAAAGCTCAAGCCATATGAAGCTAATTATCACGCATGACTTGGAATTGGCGGCGATAGTGTTCGCGTTAAAGAAATGGAGACACTATCTCTGCGGGCAACATTCACGGTTTTCACGGATCATAAGAGCTTGAAGTATCTATTCTCTAGAAAGACCTCAATACGAGGCAACGGAGATGGATGGAGTTGATTGAGGACTATCGCTTTGATATTGATACCATCCCGGGGAAAGCGACATCGTAGCGAGGCGCTCTAGCGAAGCGAGCTTAGCGGACTTATGATTCGAGAGTGGGAATCATTAGAAGAGGTGAGCAATTGGAATCGCGAGAACCAATACTCGATTTCATGTGCTAACATTTCGGTTAAACCGTCTGCTGAAAGAGATCAAAAGAAGCACAAAGAAAGATGCACATCTTTAAAAGCGAAGGAGAAGATACTTAAGGTGAGACATCGGAGAATTCTCGGTACACGAAGATGGGGTTATCGGGGATTAGGAATCAGTGTGTGTCCAGAATAATGACAGTTAGGAATAGAATCTGCGAGAGGCACACCGCTCGAAATACACTATACATCCTGGAGGAAACAAGATGTATAAGGATTTGAAACGGAGTTATTGGTGGGTAAACATGAAGAACCAGGTAGCGGAGTTCGTTGCGAGATGTTTAACTTGTCAACGAGTAAGCGAGAACACCAACGACCATGCGGGTTACTACAACAGTTGAGAATTCAGAGTGGAAATGGGAACACATAACGATGGACTTCGTGGACGGATCTACAAGGACGAGGAGGAGGCCATGATCTTTATTTGGATAGTTGTGAAGCCGACTCGAGAAATATGCACACTTTTTACCCGTCAAGAAAAGCGATAGCTTGCGAGAAACTTGCGCATTTATATCAGAAATCATTCATTGCATGGAGTACCCCGATCGACATAATATCACAGAGACCGAGGTTTGTCTCCGGATTTTGGAAGTGCTTGCATGAGGTGGGTACCTCGCTAAGTTTGACACATGACACATCCACAAACCAGATGGATAGTGCGAGCGAACAATTCAAACCGCTTGAAGATATCTTTGCACGAGCTTTGATTGGATTTCCAAGGAAGTTGGGATTCGCACTTACCATTAGCCGAGTTCGCCTATAATAATAGTTATCGGCCCCACGATTGGGATGGCACCTACGAGGCATTATATGGCGAAAATGTGTAGAATCCACAACGGGAGATTGATGACCAATGGACTCGAAAAAAAGAAAGCGAAAGTCGCCATCGATTCCAAAGGTCGACTTTAGTTCGGGAGGCCATGGAGAAGGTCGGGCGATCAAGGAGCGGATTCGCACGGCTCGGAAGCGCCAAGGAGTTACGTGGACAAGAGAAGAAAGGATTTGGAATTTGAAGTCGGAGATGAAGGATTTCTCGGACTCTCACCACGGAAAGGATTAATCAATACGAAGAAAGGAGGCAAGTTGAGTCCGAGATATGTTGGACCTTACAAGATTTTCGGAGGATCGGGAAGTTAGCCCACAGGCTGGAGTTACACTGCACCGTATGCGGGAATGCATGATGTATTCACGTATCAAGATTGAAGAAGTATCGGCCGGATCAGGAACATATCATCACTCGTGATACTCTCCTCTATTGGAAAATCTATCCTACAGAGGCCGATCCGGATCATTGATCGGCGATCTGACGGCGGTTGCGTAAGAGAGAAATTCGATGGTTAAAGTGGTGTGGCGAGAACCACATGGGAGGGGCGAAGGCGCTTGGCGTGGGAGATGGAAGAAGACATGAAGAATCAATATCAGAACTATTGCGAAGAGAATTTGGGGACCAAATTCTTTTAAGAAGGAGTAGGATGTGAAACCCGATTTTTAGAACATATAATTGATTCTTATTGTCGTCTATGTATTTGATCGACTATTTTGCGCGTCACTTTGATGGGTAATTATCATTAATATATATATTTTGTATTTTATTTCATTTCATTTCATTTATTACTTGTGATCATGATCTTTATTAATTCTATTTTACATTTATGATCACTTGATTGATCATTATTACTATTTTTGTATTTATTAGTCACTTAGAATTTTAGAGACTATTTATTTTAGAGACTTTTACCTTATAGAATTAAGATTTTGATTTAGATTAAGTGATCATGAGACTTATAAGTGATCAAAGGAAATCACTAATTATTTTGGAGATTGATATGTTTCATCTATTATCATCCAATTTGGGACAAAAAAATTATGGAATTACCATATTACCCCACATAGTGGACGGCCGTGGTGATGATTTTGGAGTAGAAATATCATCAACTCTTGTACACTTACACCTTATATTAGTCATCTTGTGTATAATTATACCATTAATTCAAACATTATACGTCATCTCATACATTAATTCTTTATTACTATTTTCCCAACATGTTGAAGTCTTCCCAACATTCATTCTCTTTCCATACCTTGCCCATTACTTTGACTAGTCTAATTGTCTCCATGCAGAGACAATTTGCAAGACCTAAAAATTAATCAAAATCCTCTCCCCCCCATGGTGGGCGGCCAAAATGGCCTATTACACAAATATTAATCTCCTTTTTTTCACCTAACACATTATCTCTCAAGCCTCTACTCCTCATTCTCTCTAAACCTCCTACCTCTCTCTACTCTTTCTTCTTACTTCTTCTCCAACACTTAGAAAACTTTTCAAGACAACTCTCCTTATACTCCAAAAAATTCGAACCAACCTACTACTAGGTAATAAATGTTGTTCTCCAATTCATCTTGATAACCTCTAGCTACCTCTTTTCACCTCTTAACTTAAACTCAAATTTAACTTTTGAGGTACATTTAGAAAGACTTTGAAGACTAGAGCTTGACATCACCTTGAAGAAGATTTCAAGACTTGAAGGAAATTTTGAAGATTTAGACTATAAGGAAATTTTAACACTCCTTTTTCATTTTTGAGAAATAGGGGCTGACCTTAGGTGATTTTGGAGTTGAACCAAAATTTCCAAATTTGAAGCTTCAACTAGTTTCAAATCACCTTACACAAGGTAAAGTGTAGTCTTTCCAATTTTCTTATCTCTCCTTTTTCTCCTTAATTTTTCTCTCATTTTTCTAAATCAAATTTTTGATATTTCTTGACTTAGGGGCTGACCTAAGTGACCTCATCAAAAATTGTGAAATTTATCCTTTTATTTCACAATTTTCCAATTTTAAGGTGGGTGGAAAATTACTTTCCAACTTCTCGGTGTTTTTATTAAATTGCATGTAAAATTTTGATCATGAGCCTTGAGATATATAATCTATGTATTGCATGTCAATTTTATGTATCAAATCATGAAAATTCTCAAGAGTTCCTCAAAATTGCTATTTATTGAATTTTAGGTGCATGCATGTACAATTAAATGTTCTATTTGATGAATTCTTGTATGTATTGGACATGCATGTGTATGATCTTTGAATCCATGTTTTGGATGACTTATAACCTGGACAAGTCGAGCATAATTGATTAAATTTCAATTTTGGACTTAAAAATGTAAAAATGGAAAGCTGGTGGACTAAATTGTAAGAAAATGAAAGTTAAAGGGTCCCTCTGCAAATTTCGAATTTTGGGACTGTAATCAGGTTCAAAAATGACTTTTGGATATTTTAATAAAGTTTTAAGAGTTTTAAGATAAATAAAATCAACCTTTAAAAGCGAAAGGACTAGATTGTAAAATGTTGAAAGTTTAAGGGCTACTTTGCAAATTTGAAACTGTACCAGACCTTAATTTTAAAATTTGAAATTTTTACTCTTAAGGTACTGGAAATGACATATTTAAATGTATTCCAAAAATCCAAGTGTTTAGGGCTTGGAAATTAATTTTCTAAAATTGAGGGACTAAAGTGTAAAGACTAAACTTGAGGACCCAAATGAAATTTCAGGACTTATGCAGCCCATGCACCTGGAAATACTAATTTAACTATAAAATAATTATATTTTGGACTCAAGGTTTAAATTTCATAACAATTGGACCCTTAAAAGCACTTAAGGGCAAATATTTCAAAATGAGACAAAAATGAGATTTTCAAAAGTTAAAGGACCTACACTTATTTTATTTTAAACACTGCTTTTGTCCCAATATCCTACTAACCTTAGTGACATTTTCCAACTATAATCACATTAAAAGCCCTACGGTTTGTGAGTTAGATTATTTTAAACTTAAGGCCGAAATGACAATTTTTACAAATTTGGGGCCAATGTGAGAATTTTATAAAAACTCGACCTAAAAACTTTAAAAACCTGAATCTATGGACAATTTGGAGAACTTAGGAACTGACCTCATAATTTTTCAAGGTCGAGATAATTATTTATTACTTTTTAACCCCAAAAGTTTTGGTTTTACAAAACGGGGCTAAGTGTAATTTTCTTTTATAAAGGACCTGACTCAAATTATTTTTCCTGTTACTAAAATAGCCCTGGAACCTCTGACTTGGAGATTTAATTAAAGTATTTTATTTTCTCAAAAACCTTAACTTATCGGACCGATTCGGCCAGATTAATACCCGATCAGCATGAGCCTAACTCGTCTTGCGGTTTTGAATCTATAACGGGACTTATGTTCCACCTAATCTTTCAAGATATCGAAGATTGCTTATCCTTGATAATCATCTTCATCCAAATAACTCCACCAACGCCATATTGCTACTCGTGAATTTTCAAAAATTTTCTGAAGCGCACCACTGAATGATAATACTCATTGCTGGTTGTTGTTTGTACTTGTATTTACTTTCTGCTGAGTCAACTTGGTGTGTCGGGCTCCGGTAGGAATGGATACGTAGGGGATGGGCGGCTCGGTGCTATTCCACTCTTCGGTCCCATCATCCTAATCCCCATGGCGAGGGACGGAGTGTCCGAGGGAGCGGGTGCGTAGTACTGAGGTATAATCATGATTATGACGGTCAGGAGCCACCATAAGCTCATTTTTGTGGATTTTGTCTTTGCCTATGGGCGAAAAGGTGTGGTCTTGGACCATCTTGCAGGGAGTTACAAAGAAAAACGAAGGAATCACTGTCGATCCACACGATTCCGGGAGTTATTGGACCCATTTGGTTGGCGCTACAAATCATGCGCAACCATTATTTTGTCTTGCATGGGATTGGCGTTACATTAAAATACGCAATCCCTACTGTCTTAGCGAACCACATAGTGTCGTGTGACCCGAATTTGTTTTCTCAAGCGTATAAGTGCATTACTTAAATATATTTATCCACGCTTGTGGGTGTGTGTGATTTCATGCATCATACTCACGCATTTTCATATAATTGTTTTCGCATTAACTATATATATCGCCACACTTGCACACGATCATCCCATCAGCGAGATTTCTATCTCATCCCCTTTATTTTCTAACCTTTAGATGAGGACTTCGTTGAAGATCTTTGAACCAACTACGGATTGAGCCCTTGTACTCGCTTGTTGGATTTACTATCTTTTGTTGTTGATGTATTTGGACTTGTTACTATTATTTTTTGTTGGACTTACTCTTCTTGTTGTTGTTGTTGGACTCTTTTCTTGTGTTTGTTGTTGGACTCTTGTATTTCCTTTCATTAGGTTTTGTAAGCGGAAGGGCGTGGACCGCTTTGACTTTTAAGTTGTTATCTTTAGATCATATCATCACGCCCAAACGGAAGCGGCGAGCGATCCACAACTTAAATACAATACCTTGATCGGACAATATCAGCGAGAACCAATAAACAGAGTCTAAATAGCGGCGGAAAATAAAATAACAAGTACAATTACAACTTACGATCTGCAATCCATAATCCATATTACATACCCGAATATCACCCAAATATAACAACTTAAAGTCAAAGGGTCCTATGCCCTTCAGTTACAAACCAGGAATAGAAAGAAATACAAGAGTCAACAACAACACAAGATAAGAGTCCAATCAACAACAAGAAGAATAAACCTTGACAAGCGAGTGCGGGGTCTATATCGCACACTTGCACCACGATCATCCCATCCACTCGAGATTTCTATCTCATCCCCCTGTTTTCTAACCTTTAGATGAGGACTTCGTTGAAGATGCTGAACCAACTACGGATTGAGCCCTTGTACTCCGCTTGTTGGATTTACTATCTTTTGTTGTTGATGTCGCTGGACTTGTTACTATTATTTGCTGTTGGACTTACTACTTCTTGTTGTTGTTGTTGGACTCTTTTCTTGTGTTTGTTGTTGGACTCTTGTATTTCCTTTCATTCCGGTTTGTAACTGAAGGGCGTAGGACCCTTTGACTTTTAAGTTGTTATCTTTAGATCATATCTGTCACGCCCCAAACGGGAAGCGACGAACGATCCACAACTTAAATACAATACCCAACAGTCCAGACAATATCAACGAGAACCCAATGAAACAGAGTCTAAATAGCAGCGGAAAATAAAATAACAAGTACAATTACAACTTACAGTCTACAATCCATAATCCATATTACATACCCGAATATCAACCAAATATAACTTAACTTTTAAAGTCAAAGGGTCCTATGCCCTTGATTTACAAAGGAATAGAAAGAAATACAAGAGTCCAACAACAACACAAGATAAGAGTCAATCAACAACAAGAAGAAGTAAACCCAACAAGCGAGTGCGGGGTCTCAATCCAGGGCGGTTCCGCATCTTCAACGAAATCTCATCTAAGGTTAGAAAATAGGTGGGGATGAGACATAAATCTCAGTGGATGGGGTGATCGTGTGCAAGTGTGGCGATATATAGTTAATGTGAAAACGATTATATAAAAACGGCGTGAGTATGATGCATGAATGGTTGCGTGCGGTTTGTAGCGCCAACCAAACGGGTCCGATAACTCCGGAATCATGTGGATCGACAGCGATTCCTTCGTTCTTCCTTGTAACTCCCAGGCGGGGATGGTCAAGACCGGCACCTTATCGCTCCATAGACACAAAGACAAAATCCACAGTGGAGCTTGCAAGGCTCGGATCTGTCATAATCATGATTATACCTCAAGTACTACGACCCTTCCTTGGACAAACTCCGTCCCTCAGTTGCGGGATTAGGACGATGGGGCAGGAAGAGTGGAATAGCGGTGAGCTGCCGGTTCCATCCCCGACGTATCCATTCCGACTGTGAGCTCGACACACCAAGTTGACTCAGGCAGGCAAGTAATTACAAGTACAGGCAGTCAACCAGGCAGTCGAGTATTATTGATTCAGGGATTCAGGGAGGAATTTTTTTTTTGAAAATCGCGAGTGGTAATTAGGGCGTTGGTGGAGTATTTGGATGAAGATGATCATCGGAAGGATAAGCAATCTTGATATCTTGAAAGATTAGGTGGAACATAAGTCCCGTTATAGATTCAAAATTGCAAGGCGAGGAAGTATTACGCTATCGGGTATTAATCGGTCAAATTGATCCGATAAGTCAAGAGTTTTTGTGAAAGTAAAATACTTTAATTAAATCTCCAAGTCAGAGGTCCAGGGCTATTTTAGTAAAAGAGAAAATAATTTGAGTAAGGTCCTTTATAAAAGAAAAATTGTAATTTAGCCCCGTTTTGTAAAAACCAACACTTTTGGGGTTAAAAATTGAATAAATAAATATCCCGACCTTGAAAAATTAAGAGGTCAGTTCCTAAATTCTCCAAATTGTCCGGAGATTCAGGTTTTTAAAATTTTGAGGTCGAGATTTTGTAAAATTCTCATTGGCCCCAAATTTGTAAAAATTGCCAATTTGGACCTTAAGTTTTAAAAATTGAACTCACAAACCGGAAGGGCTTTTAATGTGATTTCAGTTGGACAATGTCACTAAGGTTAGTAGAATATTGGGACAAAAGCAGTTTTAAAAAAGAAATATGTGTAGGTCCTCTAACTTTTGAAAATATCATTTTTGTCCCATTTTGAAATAATTGCCTTTAAGGCTTTTAGGGGTCCAATTGTTATGAAATTTGAACCTTGGGTCCAAAATATAATTAAGTTATAGTTAAGTTAGTATTTCCAGGTGCATGGACTGCATAAGTCCTGGAAATTTCATTTGGGTCCTCAAGTTTAGTATTTTACACATTAGTCCCTCAATTTTTGTAAAATTACTTTCCATGCCCTAAACACTTGGATTTTGGAATACTTTTAAAATATGTAATTCCCAGTACCTTAAGAGTAAAAATTTCAAATTTTAAAGTTTAGGTGTTGTACAGTTTAAAAATTGCAAAGTAGCCCTTAAACTTTCAAAATTTTACAATCTAGTCCTTGGGCTTTTAAAGGTTGATTTAATTTATCTTAAAACTCTTAAAACTTTATTAAAATGTCCAAAAGTCATTTTTGAACCTGAGTACAGTCCCAATTTTCAGAAATTTGCAGAGGGTCCTCTAACTTTTATTTTCTTGCAATTTAGTCCACCAACTTTCAATTTTACATTTTTAAGTCCAAAATTCAAATTTAATCAATTATGCTCGACTTTTCCAGGTTATAAGGAATCCAAAACATAGATTTTAAAGATCATACACATGCATGTCCAATACATACAAGAATTCATCAATTAAAACATTAAATTGCACATGCACCTAAAATTCAATAAATAGCAAATTTGAGCAACTCTTGAGAATTTTCATGACTTGCTACATAAAATTGACATGCAATACATAGATTATATATATCTCAAGGCTCATGATCAATTTTCTACATGCATTTTAATAAAACACCTAAAAGTTGGAAAATATTTTTCCACCCACCTAAAATTGAAATTGTGAAATAATAGGGATAATTTCACAATTTTTGGATGAGCTTCTTAGGTCAGCCCATAATTCAAAAATATCAAAAATTTGAAGTTAGAAAAATGAGAGAAAAATTAAAGGAGAAAAAAAGAAGGAAATAAGGAAATGAGAAGGACTACACTTTCTGATTGTGTAGTAGGTGTTTGGAGTAGTTGAAGCTTAAAAATTGGAAATTTTGGCTCAACTCCAAAATCACCTAAGGTCAGCCCCTATTTCTCAAAAATGAAAAAGAGGTGTTAAAATTTGAAAAAAATAGAAAGAGTAGGAAAGAAGGGTCAGTACTCCATTCTTACCTTGTAGTCTAAATTCTCTACTATTTCTTCTTCACTTGAGGTCCTTCTTCAAAAATGTTGTCAAGCTCTAATCTTCAAGGTCTTCTAAATGTACCTCCAAACTAAATTCAAACTTAAGTTAAGAAGGTGGAAGAGATGAACTATGTGATATCAAAAATGGATTGAAGATAAAATTTCTTACCTTGTAGTATGGTTGGTTCGATTTTTTTGAAGAATAAGGAGGAAAATCTTGAATTTTTTAAGTATTGAAGAAGAAAGTGAGAGGAAGAATAGATAAAGGTTGGGAGTTTTTTAGAGAGAAGGAGGAGGATTTTGCTTGAGAGTGAATGTGTTAGATGAAAAATGAGATGGAATTTTTGTGTAAAAATGCCATAATGGCAGTCCACCTTGATGAGAGATGGGGGAGGAATTTTGTTCAAATTGTGTCTTGTATTTTGCCTCATCCAGCGGGAGACAATTTGAAGGTCAAAGGTATGGACAAGACTTGGTTTGAATGGAATGTTGGAAGACTTCCAACATGTTGGAAAAAATATTATTAAAGAAATAATATAAGAGATGATGTTTATAATGTTTGAATTAATGGTATAATTATACACAAGATGACTAATATATGGTGTAGGTGTACAAGAGTTGGATGGAGTAAAAATATCCATGTTGGCCGTCCATAGTAAGGGCGTATATGGTAATTTCATATATTTTTTTTTGTCCCAAATTTGATGATAATAGATGAAATATATCAATCTCCAAAATAATTAGTGATTTCCTTGATCACTTGTAAGTCTCATGATCACTTAATCTAAATCAAAATCTTAATTCTATAAGGTAAAAGTCTAAAATAAATAGTCTCTTAAAATTCTAAGGTGACTAATAAATCTGAAAAATAGTAATAATGATCAATCAAGTGATCATAAATGAGGAATAAATTAATAAAGATCATGATCACAAGTAATTAAATGAAATAAAATAAAATACAAAATGTATATATTATTAATAATTACCGTCAAAATGACGTGATAAAATAGCTCCATCGAAAGTATAAACGACAATAAGGATCAATTAATAGCTCGGAAAACCGGGCTTCACATCCTCCCCTCCTTAAACGAATTTGGTCCCCAAATTCTCTTGAAATAGTTACGGATATTGATCCTCATGTCTTCTTCCATCTCCCACGTTGCGTCTTCGTCTCGGTTGTGGTTACACCCACCACTTTAACCATCGGAATTTCTCTCTTACGCAAATCGCTCATTTCTTGATCAATGATCCGGATCGGCCTCTCGGTGTAGGATAGATTTTCCATTAGAGGAGGAGTATCTTGAGTGATGATATGCTCGGGGATCCGGTTGATACTTCTTGATCCGACACGTGGAATACATCGTGTATTCCCGTACGGGTCTTTGTAACTTTCCAGTCGGTAGGCTAAGTTCACGATTCTTTGTAAAATCTTGTAAGGTCCAACATATCTAGGACTAACTTGCCTCCTTTATTCGGATTGATCAATCCTTTCCGTGGTGAGAGTCGAGAAATACTTCATCTCCGACTTCAAATTCCAAATCCTTTCTTCTCTTGTCAGCGTAACTCTTTTAGACTCACAGTATCTTGCGAATCCGCTCCTTGATCAGCTTGACCTTCTCCCATGGCCTCTAAACTAAGTTGACCTTGGAATCGAGGCGACTTCGTTTATCTTTCGGAGTCCATTGGTCATCAATCTCAGTGTAGTGGGGATCTACATTTCGCCCATATAATGCCTCATAGGGTGCCATTCCAATCGTGGCCCGATCGGCTGTTATTGTGGCCTCGGCTAATGGTAGTGCGAATCCCAACCTTGAAAATCCAATGTGCAAGCTCATGACATATCTTCAAGTGTTTGAATTGTTCGCTAAGATCGTCCCATCGGTTTGTGGATGTCTTCTTGTCTTGAAACTTAGCGAGGTACCCGATTCCTCGTGCAAGCACTTCCAAAACTGAGACAAACCTTGGGTCTGCAGCGTAGGATACTATATCGGTACTCACTGATCGGGTCGAATTTTCTTGGATATAACCGCATTGCAAGTTACATAGCTATCGAGTTTTCTTGATGGGTAAGTGTGCAGATTTCGTGAGTCGATCTACCACCACCCAAATAGCATCATGGCCTCCTGGTCTTTGGTATATCAGTCATGAAGTCCATCGTTATGTGTTCCCATTTCCACTCGGGAATTCTCAACGATTTGTAGTAAGTAGGATGTGGTCGTTGGTGTTCTGCTTTACGTTGACAAGTTAAACATCTCGCAACGAATTCTGCTACTTGGTTCTTCATGTTTACCCACCAATAACTCCTTTCAAATCCTTATACATCTTGTTTCCTCCAGGATGTATAGTGTATTTTGAACGGTGTGACTACTAAGGATTTATTCTAATCTGTTAGTCGTTCGGTACACACACTCGATTAAGAATCGATAACTCCATCTTCAGGTACCTAGAATTCTGAGTCTTTCCTTTAAGTATCTTCTCCTTCAGTTTTTGAAGATGTGTATCTTTCTCTTGTGCTTCTTTGATCTCTTTTTGAGATGGGTTTGACTGAAATGTTGCACATGAAATATGAGTATTGGTTCGGTCAGATTCCAATTGCTCAGCTCTTCTAATGATTCCCACTCTGAATCATAAGTCTGGCTAAGTTTGCCTTTGCTTAGAGCGTCGCTACGACGTTAGCTTTCGGGATGGTATTGAATATCAAAGTGATAGTCCTCAATCAACTCCATCCATCTCCGTTGCCTCAGTTGAGGTCTTTTTGAAGAATAGGACTTCAAGCTCTTGTGGTCCGTGAAACCATGAATGTTAACTCCTAGAGATAGTGTCTCCATTTATTTCAGCGAACACTATTCTTTGCTGCCGATTCCAAGTCATGCGTTGGATAATTGGCCTCATACGACTTGAGCTTTCGTGATGCATAGCGATAACCTTTCTTCTTGCATGAGCACTTTGCTCCTAGTCCTTCTTTAATGCATGTTCACAGACGACAAAGTTTTGTTCCCTTTGGAAGGGCTAAGGCTGAGCTGTAGTAAGTCGTTTCTTCGACTCTTGAAACTCGCCCCGCACTTGTCATTCCACTCAAGCTTGACTTGCTATGCAGGTTAGTCGAGTGAGTGGTCCGACTATCTTGGGAAAAATCCTGGATAAATCTGCGATAATATCCAAACCTAGTCCTGTAGAAACTCCCGATTTCAGATTCTGAGACTACAGGTTGTTTCCATTCAACCAGCATGTACCTTCGAAGAGATCCACCGCTAATCCCGATCGGTGCGGGATACTATGTGTCCCAAGAACGCGACTTCACTAAGCCAAAATTCGCACTTCTTTGAATTTGGCATACAACTTATGCTCTCGTAATATCTCCAAAAACGATTTTCAGATGACATTCGTGCTCTTCTCTGACTTAGAGTATGCCTAGTATGTCATCAATAAATATCACTACGAATTGATCCAAATAAGGTTGGATGACTCGATGCATCAGGTCCATAATGCTGCTGGTGCATTTGTCAGACCAAAGGCATTACTACAAACTCGTAGTGTCCATATCGTCTTTGAAATGCAGTTTTGGAAATGTCTTTCCTCACTTGTGGATCTTCAGTTGGTAATATCCTTGCTGTAAGTCAAACTTTGAAGTACACCGTCGCTCCTTGAAGTTGATCAAATAGTTC